>BLSH010229797.1:183888-202741 GCA_018402905.1 Glandirana rugosa | reverse complement strand
TTGGTGTTTGACCCCTTTTACACTGAGGCGCTTTCACGCTAAAAAAGTGCCTGTAAAGCTCACGAAAACCTATTTCCATTAAAATCAATGCATGCTTTCACTCTGGGGCAGTGCGCTGTCAGGGCGGTGAAAAAAATGCCCCTCTCCCTTGAAATGAATGCAAAGCTCTTCAAAAGTGTCTGAAAATCTCTTTAAAAGCGCTCAGTGTTTTACTGGAAGTTTAGAAGCGCCTCAGCGTGAAAGGGGCCTAATGAGGAGTTCTGGCTGTATACAAACTGGCTGCAGGTAATCAGACCAGAGTGCTTAGCCACCTCCGAACGCATGCAGCGCCTGGCAGCTCGACCTGTATAAACGCATAGCCCTCAGTATATAAGCGCACAGCCCTCAGTGTATAAATGCACAGCCCTCAGTGTATAAGCGCACAGACCTCAGTGTATAAACGCACAGTTCTCAGTGTATACGCGCACAGCCATCAGTGTATAAACGCACAGCCATCAGTGTATGAAGGCACAGCCCTCAGTGTATAAATGCACAGCCCTCAGTGTATAAGCGCACAGCTCTCAGTGTATAAGCGCACAGCCATCAGTGTATAAACGCACAGCCCTCAGTTTATAAGCACACAGTCCTCAGTGTATAAGCGCACAGTCCTCAGTGTATAAACGCACAGCCCCCAGTGTATAAACGCACAGCCTTCAGTTTATAAGCTCACAGTCCCCAGTGTATAAGCGCACAGTCCTCAGTGTATAAGCACACAGCCCCCAGTGTATAAGCGCACAGTTCTCAGTGTATAAGCGCACGGTCCCCAGTGTATAAGCGCACGGTCCCCAGTGTATAAGCGCACAGTCCTCAGTGTATAAGCGCACAGTCCCCAGTGTATAAGCGCACAGTCCTCAGTGTATAAGCGCACAGCCCCCAGTGTATAAGCGCACAGCCCTCAGTGTATAAGTGCACAGTCCTCAGTGTATAAGCTCACAGTCCCCAGTGTATAAGCGCACAGTCCTCAGTGTATAAGCGCACAGCCCTCAGTGTATAAACGCATAGTTCTCAGTGTATAAACGCACAGTTCTCAGTGTATAAGCGTACAGCCCTCAGTGTATAAACGCACAGCCCTCTGTTTATAAATGCAGTTCTCAGTGTATAAGCGCACAGCCCTCCATGTATAAAAGCACAGTCCTCAGTGTATAAACGCACAGTTCTCAGTGTATAAATGCACAGTTCTCAGTGTATAAGCACACAGCCCTCAGTGTATAAACGCACAGCCCTCAGTGTATAAATGCACAGCCCTCAGTGTATAAACGCTCAGTCCTCAGTGCATAAGCGCACCGCCCTCAGTGTATAAACGCATAGTTCTCAGTGTATAAACGCACAGTTCTCAGTATATAAACGCACAGCCCTCAGTGTATAAACGCACAGTTCTCAGTGTATAAGCGCACAGCCCTGTGTATAAACGCACAGTTCAAAGTGTATAAATGCACAGTTCTCAGTGTATAAGCGCACAGCCCTCAGTGTATAAACACACAGTTCTCAGTGTATAAACGCACAGCCTCCAGGGTATAAGCGCACAGCCCTCAGTGTATAAACGCACAGTCATCAGTGCATAAGCGCACAGCCCTCAGTGTATAAACGCACAGCCCTCAGTGTATAAACGCACAGTCCTCAGTGCATAAGCGCACAGCCCTCAGTGTATAAGCGCACAGCCATCAGTGTATAAACGCATAGTTCTCAGTGTATAAACGCACAGTTCTCAGTGTATAAGCGCACAGCCCTCAGTGTATAAACGCACAGCCCTCTGTTTATAAATGCAGTTCTCAGTGTATAAGCGCACAGCCCTCCATGTATAAACGCACAGTCCTCAGTGTATAAACGCACAGTTCTCAGTGTATAAATGCACAGTTCTCAGTGTATAAGCACACAGCCCTCAGTGTATAAACGCACAGCCCTCAGTGTATAAATGCACAGCCCTCAGTGTATAAACGCTCAGTCCTCAGTGCATAAGCGCACAGCCCTCAGTGTATAAACGCATAGTTCTCAGTGTATAAACGCACAGTTCTCAGTATATAAACGCACAGCCCTCAGTGTATAAATGCAGTTCTCAGGGTATAAGCGCACAGCCTTCAGTGTATAAACGCACAATCCTCAGTGTATAAACGTACAGCCCTTGGTGCCTGTGTGGATGAGGCTTTTGGGTATTTTGTCACGGATGCTGGCTGAATACAATAGCCAGGAGCAGACTGTGCATGCCTAGCCAGCATTAGTCAGCACTGTATTGGAGACAATGCTGCCATAATTACACACTGCCTCAGGCCTCATATATGTGTATAACTATATGCATTTAGCTATGTGCTTAGTCATATAGACGGCAGACTCGGGGAAATCACAGCCCTCAGTGTATAAGCGCACAGCCCTCAGTGTATAAGCGCTATGCCCTCAGTATATAAGCGCACAGCCCTCATTGTATAAACGCACAGCCCTCGGTGCATGAGCGCACAGTCCTCGGTGTATAAGTGCACAGCCATTAGTGTATAAATGCACAGCTCTCAGTGTATAAGCGCCCAGCCCTCAGTGTATAAGCGCACAGTCCTCAGTGCATAAGCGCACAGCCCTCAGTGTATAAACGCACAGTTCTCAGTGTATACACGCACAGTTCTCAGTGTATAAGCGCACAGCCCTCGGTGTATAAACGCACAGCCCTCAGTGTATAAACGCACAGTTATCAGTGTATAAACGCACAGTTCTCAGTGTATAAGTGTACAGCCCTCAGTGTATAAATGCACAGCCCTCAGTGTATAAGCACACAGCCCTAAGTGTATAAGCGCACAGCCCTCAGTGTATAAATGCACAGTCCTCAGTGTATAAATGGACAGCCCTCAGTGTATAAGCGCACAGCCCTCAGTGTATAAATGCACAGTCCTCAGTGTATAAATGGACAGCCCTCAGTGTATAAGCGCACAGCCCTCAGTGTATAAGCGCTCAGTCCTTGGTGTATAAACACACAGTCCTGTGTATAAGCGCACAGCCCTCAGTGTATAAGCGCTCAGTCCTCGGTGTATAAACGCACAGTCCTTGGTGTATAAGCGCACAGCCCTCAGTGTATAAGCGCCCAGCCCTCAGTGTATAAGCGCACAGTCCTCAGTGTATAAGCGCACAGCCCTCAGTGTATAAACGCACAGTCCTCAGTGTATAAGCGCACAGCCCTCAGTGTATACACGCACAGTTCTCAGTGTATAAGCGCACAGCCCTCGGTGTATAAACGCACAGCCCTCAGCGTATAAATGCACAGTTCTCAGTGTATAAATGCACAGTTCTCCGTGTATAAGCGCACATCCCTCAGTGTATAAACGCACAGCCCTCAGTGTATAAACACAGAGTCCTCAGTGTATAAGCACACAGCCCTCAGTGTATAAACACACACTCCTCAGTGTATAAATGCACAGTTCTCAGTGTATACACGCACAGTTCTCAGTGTATAAGCGCACAGCCCTCAGTGTATAAATGCACAGCCCTCAGTGTATAAGCGCACAGCCCTAAGTGTATAAGCGCACAGCCCTCAGTGTATAAATGCACAGTCCTCGGTGTATAAATGGACAGCCCTCAGTGTATAAGCGCACAGCCTTCAGTGTATAAGCGCTCAGTCCTTGGTGTATAAACGCACAGTCCTGTGTATAAGCGCACAGCCCTCAGTGTATAAGCGCTCAGTCCTCGGTGTATAAACGCACAGTCCTTGGTGTATAAGCGCACAGCCCTCAGTGTATAAGCGCACAGTCCTCAGTGTATAAGCGCACAGTCCTCAGTGTATAAGCGCACAGTCCTCACTGTATAAACGCACAGCCCTCACTGTATAAACGCACAGCCCTCAGTGTATAAGTGCACAGCCCTCAGTGTATAAGCGCTAAGCCCTCAGTGCATAAGCGCACAGTCCTCGGTGTATAAGTGCACAGCCATTAGTGTATAAATGCACAGCTCTCAGTGTATAAGCGCACAGCCATCAGTGTATAAACGCACATCTCTCAGTGTATAAGCGCACATCCATCAGTGTTTACGCGCACAGCCATCAGTGTATAAATGCACAGCCCTCGGTGTATAAGCGCACAGCCCTCAGTGTATAAATGCACAGTTCTCAGTGTATAAGCGCACAGCCATCAGTGTATAAATGCACAGACCCCAGTGTATAAGCGCACAGTCCTAAGTGTATAAGCGCACAGTCCCCAGTGTATAAGCGCACAGTCCTCAGTGTATAAGCGCACAGCCCAGAGTGTATAAGCGCACAGTTCTCAGTGTATAAGCTCACAGTCCTCAGTGTATAAGCTCACAGTCCCCAGTGTATAAGCGCACAGTCCTCAGTGTATAAGCGCACAGCCCCCAGTGTATAAGCGCACAGCCCTCAGTATATAAGCGCACAGTCCTCAGTGTATAAGCTTACAGTCCCCAGTGTATAAGCGCACAGTCCTCGGTGTATAAGCGCACAGTCCTCAGTGTATAAGCGCACAGCCCTCAGTGTATAAGCGCTACGCCCTCAGTATATAAGCGCACAGCCCTCATTGTATAAACGCACAGCCCTCGGTGCATGAGCGCACAGTCCTCGGTGTATAAGTGCACAGCCATTAGTGTATGAATGCACAGCTCTCAGTGTATAAGCGCCCAGCCCTCAGTGTATAAGCGCACAGCCCTCAGTGTATAAACGCACAGTTCTCAGTGTATACACGCACAGTTCTCAGTGTATAAGCGCACAGCCCTCGGTGTATAAGCGCACAGCCCTCAGTGTATAAACACACAGTTCTCAGTGTATAAACGCACAGTTCTCAGTGTATAAGTGCACAGCCTTAGTGTATAAATGCACAGCCCTCAGTGTATAAGCGCACAGCCCTAAGTGTATAAGCGCACAGCCCTCAGTGTATAAATGCACAGTCCTCAGTGTATAAATGGACAGCCCTCGGTGTATAAGCGCACAGCCCTCAGTGTATAAGCGCTCAGTCCTTGGTGTATAAACGCACAGTCCTGTGTATAAGCGCACAGCCCTCAGTGTATAAGCGATCAGTCCTCGGTGTATAAACGCACAGTCCTTGGTGTATAAGCGCACAGCCCTCAGTGTATAAGCGCCCAGCCCTCAGTGTAAAAGCGCACAGTCCTCAGTGTATAAGCGCACAGCCCTCAGTGTATAAACGCACAGTTCTCAGTGTATACACGCACAGTTCTCAGTGTATAAGCGCACAGCCCTCGGTGTATAAACGCACAGCCCTCAGCGTATAAATGCACAGTTCTCAGTGTATAAACGCACATCCCTCAGTGTATAAACGCATAGCCCTCAGTGTATAAACACACAGTCCTCAGTGTATAAGCACACAGCCCTCAGTGTATAAACACACACTCCTCAGTGTATAAATGCACAGTTCTCAGTGTATACACGCACAGTTCTCAGTGTATAAGCGCACAGCCCTCGGTGTATAAACGCACAGCCCTCAGTGTATAAACGCACAGTTCTCAGTGTATAAACGCACAGTTCTCAGTGTATAAGTGCACAGCCCTCAGTGTATAAATGCACAGCCCTCAGTGTATAAGCGCACAGCCCTAAGTGTATAAGCGCACAGCCCTCAGTGTATAAATGCACAGTCCTCAGTGTATAAATGGACAGCCCTCGGTGTATAAGCGCACAGCCCTCAGTGTATAAGCGCTCAGTCCTTGGTGTATAAACGCACAGTCCTGTGTATAAGCGCACAGCCCTCAGTGTATAAGCGCTCAGTCCTCGGTGTATAAACGCACAGTCCTTGGTGTATAAGCGCACAGCCCTCAGTGTATAAGCGCCCAGCCCTCAGTGTATAAGCGCACAGTCCTCAGTGTATAAGCGCACAGCCCTCAGTGTATAAACGCACAGTCCTCAGTGTATAAGCGCACAGCCCTCAGTGTATAAATGCACAGTTCTCAGTGTATACACGCACAGTTCTCAGTGTATAAGCGCACAGCCCTCGGTGTATAAACGCACAGCCCTCAGCGTATAAATGCACAGTTCTCAGTGTATAAATGCACAGTTCTCAGTGTATAAGCGCACATCCCTCAGTGTATAAACGAACAGCCCTCAGTGTATAAACACACAGTCCTCAGTGTATAAGCACACAGCCCTCAGTGTATAAACACACACTCCTCAGTGTATAAATGCACAGTTCTCAGTGTATAAGCGCACAGCCCTCAGTGTATAAACACACAGTTCTCAGTGTATAAATGCACAGCCCTCAGTGTATAAACGCACAGCCCCCAGTGTATAAGCGCACAGCCCTCAGTGTATAAGCACACAGCACTCAGTGTATAAGCGCACAGCCCTCAGTGTATAAACGCACAGCCCTCAGCGTATAAACGCACAGTTCTCAGTGTATAAGCGCACAGCCCTCAGTGTATAAACGCATAGTTCTCAGTGTATAAACGCACAGTTCTCAGTGTATAAGCACACAGCCCTCAGTGTATAAGCGCACAGTCCTCAGTGTATAAACGCACAGTCCTCAGTGTATAAACGCACAATCCTCAGTGTATAAGCACACAGCCCTCAGTGTATAAATGCACAGTTCTCAGTGCATAAACGCACAGTTCTCAGTGTATAAGCGCACAGCCCTCAGTGTAAAAACACACAGTTCTCAGTGTATAAACGCACAGCCCTCAGTGTATAAATGCACAGTACTCAGTGTATAAGCGCACAGCCCTCAGTGTATAAATGCACAGTCCTCAGTGTATAAGCACACAGCCCTCAGTGTATAAACACACAATCCTCAGTGTATAAATGCACAGTTCTCAGTGTATAAGCGCACAGCCCTCAGTGTATAAACACACAGTTCTCAGTGTATAAATGCACAGTCCTCAGTGTATAAGCACACAGCCCTCAGTGTATAAACACACACTCCTCAGTGTATAAGCGCACAGCCCTCAGTGTATAAACGCACAGCCCTCAGCGTATAAGCGCACAGTTCTCAGTGTATAAGCGCACAGCCCTCAGTGTATAAACGCATAGTTCTCAGTGTATAAACGCACAGTTCTCAGTGTATAAGCACACAGCCCTTAGTGTATAAGCGCACAGTCCTCAGTGTATAAACGCACAGTCCTCAGTGTATAAACGCACAATCCTCAGTGTATAAGCACACCGCCCTCAGTGTATAAATGCACAGTTCTCAGTGCATAAACGCACAGTTCTCAGTGTATAAGCGCACAGCCCTCAGTGTATAAACACACAGTTCTCAGTGTATAAACGCACAGCCCTCAGTGTATAAACGCACAGTACTCAGTGTATAAGCGCACAGCCCTCAGTGTATAAATGCACAGCCCTCAGTGTATAAACACACAGTCCTCAGTGTATAAGCGCACAGCCCTGTGTATAAACGCACAGTTCTCAGTGTATACACGCACAGTTCTCAGTGTATAAGCGCACAGCCCTCAGTGTATAAACGCACAGTTCTCAGTGTATAAACGCACAGTACTCAGTGTATAAGTGCACAGCCCTCAGTGTATAAATGCACAGCCCTCAGTGTATAAACACACAGTTCTCAGTGTATAAGCGCACAGCCCTGTGTATAAACGCACAGTTCTCAGTGTATAAATGCACAGTTCTCAGTGTATAAGCGCACAGCCCTCAGTGTATAAACACACAGTTCTCAGTGTATAAACGCACAGTCCTCAGTGCATAAGCGCACAGCCCTCAGTGTATAAGCGCACAGCCATCAGTGTATAAACGCATAGTTCTCAGTGTATAAACGCACAGTTCTCAGTGTATAAGCGCACAGCCCTCAGTGTATAAACGCACAGCCCTCTGTTTATAAATGCAGTTCTCAGTGTATAAGCGCACAGTCCTCAGTGTATAAACGCACAGTTCTCAGTGTATAAATGCACAGTTCTCAGTGTATAAGCGCACAGCCGTCAGTGTATAAACGCACAGTTCTTAGTGTATAAATGCACAGCCCTCAGTGTATAAACGCACAGCCCTCAGTGTATAAATGCACAGTCCTCAGTGCATAAGCGCACAGCCCTCAGTGCATAAGCGCACAGCCCTCAGTGTATAAACGCATAGTTCTCAGTGTATAAACGCACAGTTCTCAGTATATAAACGCACAGCCCTCAGTGTATAAACGCATAGTTCTCAGTGTATACACGCACAGTTCTCAGTATATAAACGCACAGCCCTCAGTGTATAAACGCAGTTCTCAGGGTATAAGTGCACAGCCTTCAGTGTATAAACGCACAATCCTCAGTGTATAAACGTACAGCCCTTGGTGCCTGTGTGGATGAGGCTTTTGGGTATTTTGTCACGGATGCTGGCTGAATACAATAGCCAGGAGCAGACTGTGCATGCCTAGCCAGCATTAGTCAGCACTGTATTGGAGACAATGCTACCATAATTGCCTCACACTGCCTCAGGCCTCATATATGTGTATAACTATATGCATTTAGCTATGTGCTTAGTCATATAGACGGCAGACTCGGGGAAATCTCTACACTGGGCATCCACTTTGTCATCTCCTTCATGTCATGTCCCCCAAGCAACTCTTTATTCCGCGCATGCGCGTTACTATCACGCTGTGGGACCTGTGACCGCGCACCTGCAAGTTGAAGTCGCGCGCACGTACAGCCAGGACGCAAGGCAGAGCTTGACATTCGCTGCAGCCAATGAAGAGTGAGGAGGCGTGGCCGGGCCCTGGAACGTAGTTGCAGAAATGGGGGTCAAGCTGGAGGTTTTTAGGGTAACTATCAGAAAGCACGGGGGGAGGGGAGAGTGACGTCACTCCCGGGAATTGGGGGGGTTCCAGTTTCTGGGTTGTTACGGTGACCTTGGGTAACCTTTCACCTGTCACGTGTGTGCTGTGTATTGCAATGCTCAGTGCTGTATAATATCAGTGTAGCACGGTGTGCACAGCAGCAGGCCCTTATTAGAATGCATATTGATTGTGGTGAAGATGGAGACATGGGGTCGGGGGTGACTGACTCTTGCTTACCGGGCGCTTAAACCCCCCTCCTGCCCGGACCAATTTTCAGGTTTCAGCGCTGTCACTATTTGAATGACAATTGCGCGGTCGTGCGACGTTGTACCCAAACAACATTTCCGTCCTTTTCCCCCCACAAATGGAGCTTTCTTTTGGTGTATTTGATCACCTCTGCGGTGAGTGACAATTTTGAAAAAATAATATTTTTTACTTTTTGCTATAATAAATATCCAGAACTAAAAAAACAAATGTATTCATCAGTGTAGGCCGATAAAAAAATCGCAATCGGCGTATATTGATTGGGTTGCGCAAAAGTTATAGCGTCTACAAACTATGGACTAGTAATGGCGGCGATCTGTGATTTTTTATCGGGACTGCGATATTGCAGTGGACATGTTGGACGTTTTTTGACACTTTTTTGGGACCGCGATCAGATCTAAAAATAGACACTGATTACTGTATAAATGTCATTGGCAGGGAAGGGGTTAACTGTGTTCCGTGTATGTGTTCTAACTGTATGTGTGTGGCGGGGGGGCAGGGCTAACAGGGATATAAGAGATCTCACTGATCCTGATCACAGGGATCAGTGGATCTGTCATGCCCCCCCCCCCCCTCACAGGGCAGGCAACCGCCGTGTTTACATCGGCGGTTCCCTGTTCTGGCTCTCTGTGTGCAGATCGCGGGTCTCTGGCGGATCTGCGCTGTAGCCCTCAATCGGCTATAGCATGGGTCTGAAGAGGTTAAAAGTGGGGTTTTATTATCACTGTAAATCAGTCCATGAGCTCCAGGCTTTGCTCAGAGGTGATGCCATCAGTCTGCTGCAGGCAGGAGGGAGCATTTCCCCAGTCTCCTCTCTCCCAGTAATCAGACTACAACATTGTTGCTTTGTAGCAAGTCACATGATGAGAGCGTTCCATAGGGGCTGATCTGTGTCAGACATTCATGATCTGTACAGGCACCAGGATTTACAGAATGGTGTCATCTCTACAGCATCTCCGCTCAGGAAGTAGACGGTGACCCTGAATGATAAAATGGTGGAGAGGAAAGCAGATTATGGCATTGTCTGGAGCAGCAGTGCATGGTAACTAAGGATGGGCTCAGGCGTATTCACAAGTGCACATGCCCGAGGCCCCCATGAAGTTTACACGGTGCGGCGATAATCACAGGCAGCGTGACATTTACCAATCTGCGGCTGCCGATGACTCACTGCCTGTGATTAGCACAGCGCAGTGTAAACTTCCTGGCAGGCTCGGGCACTTGCAGTTGTGAACACACCCAAGCCCATTCTTAATGGTGACCAATCGGCTTCTACCTTTTGGCTTCTTCGGTTAAACTTTAGGCTGGGTTAACACTATGGCGAATTCACACATCGCGTGTAATTTGCATTACACTCCTGTGCAGATCACATGCGATGTCTGTGCGATGCAAATTCAACCATTCAGATTGTATGGCTGAATTTGCATTGCGTTCGGATCAAAATGGTGCAGGACCCTTTTCTGGATCGCCCTGGAATCAGATCGCTGTCTGAATTCACGGTTCCCACTGCAATCTGCGAGCCGATCTCGGGGTGTTATTAACTTTGTATTGACACCTTCAGCGGTTCGCAGAGGGCATTGTGAACTACTGGCGATTCAGGCATGATATGGGAACCGGTACTGGATTCGCAGGGTTTCCCATATCGCACCAGTGTGAACCGAGCCTGCAATGTGAAAGCTAGAATTTGATTGGTTGCCATGCACAGCTGCTCTGGTTTTGGTACATTCATGCTTCTTTTAACCACTTGACCTCTGGAAGATTTACCCCACTTCGTGACCAGGCCATTTTTTGCGATACAGCACTGTGTTGATTTAACTGACAATTGCGCGGTCGTGCAAAGTTGTACCCAAATCAAATTGATGTTCCTTTTTTCACCACAAATACAGCTTTCTTTTGGTAGTAAAGTAAAATAATTATATGAATGGTAGAGCGCTTCTTATAATTATTTTTCTTTGCCCTGAACATGCACTAGGTTTATAGCAGCAGACCCTCATATATACACTTTTATACCTCTTGTAGGAGCTTGGGCTCTAACAATACTTAGTAGCGCAGGGTTTCTATATTGGTTTCTTTTGGTGGTATTTGATCACCTCTGCGGTTTTTATTTGTTTGCGCTATAAACAAAAAAGACCAACAATTTTGAAAAAAAAATGTTTTTTTTACTTTCTGCTATAAAACGTCCAATAAAAACATGTAAAAAATCTAATTTCTTCATCAATTTAGGCTAATATATATTCTGCTACATATTTTTGGTAAAAAAAAAATCCCACTAAGCGTATATTGATTGGTTTGCGCAAAAGTTTCAGCGTCTACAAACTATGGGATAGATTTATGTATTTTTTTAAAATTATTTTTATACTAGTAATGGCGGCGATCAGCAACTTGTATCGGAATTGCGGCGGACAAATCAGACACTAAAGCCTCGATGAGCCTCGTACACACGATGGGACGGTCGTACAATTGGACGTCCAAAATCGTATGTCGGCTGTTGTGTCTCATACTGATATGCACTTAGCGATTGTACGACCAAGCCAAACGTGACGTGCTACGAGCGTATAAAGAGGAAGTTCAGGTGAATGTGATTTTGTGAATTAGAAACGTAGGTTTACACGAACAAACACTTCCGAGCGTTCCTAACTTCTGAGCATGCGTGTTTTGCACATACAACTTGGACCAACTTCTCTGTACACACGGTACAACGGTCGTACAACCGCTTGTTGTACAACAAAAGTTTTCTAGTCTGCTCATCCAACTTCTGTTGTACGACTGTCGTACATCGGCTGTTCTAATCGTGCGTACTAATGGTCGGATGATCGTACAACAATTTGTTGTACGACCGTTTTCATACAACCATCGCACGGTGTGTACGAGGCTTAAGTGACACTTTGTGGGAACCTGTGACACCAATACAGTGATCAGTGCTAAAAATACGCACTGTACTAATGACACTGGCTGAGGAGGAGTTAACGTCAGGGGCAATCAAAGAGTTAACTGTGTCCCTAAAATGTGCTTGGTCACTGTGGAGGAGGTGCTTGTACTATGGGAAGACAGAAATCCGTGTCCATGCTTTGCAGAAACACAGAACCAATGTCTTAGCAACAAGAGAGCAGCGCCAATCTGAGTGCAGTATCAGGGTAAAAAGTAACACTTCAATAGCGGTTGCACTCACAGGAAAGTAGGGGTCTGCGGTGACTACACGATGCCGGCAGCGCCGGTGGTTTCCTGAGCTCCGGGGTAGTGGACAGCAGGGAGAGCCGAGTGTCACCAGTGTAATGGAGGAGTCGATAGGGGGCGTGGCAGTGATGGCGTGTGTTCGGAGCATTCGTGCTATATCTGAATGATGCTGGCACCTACAGGCATCATTCAGATATTTTTATCCGCCGGCGATTCTCTGCACCACAAGAATGATCATAGCTGCAGTTCAGCTGCTTGATCGTTCTTATCGGCAATGGGAGGGGCCTGCTGCCCTCCGGTGCTTCTCCCGGGCCGCCAATGATCGAACAGATCCGTCGCCGCTAGAAGTTGAGCGTAGAGATGACTGATGACCAGATGGTCACCAGTCATCTCTATGCGCCTCGGAGGCCCGGGCGTGACGTCATACGTGGTCACGTGATGTAAACGATGCCAGTGAACTCAGCTGAAGAGACCGAGATCGCTGTTTTTTTTTTTTTTCTGATCTCGGTCTTTCCAGCCTAGAGCAGAGATGTGGGGTCTTACTGACCCCAGATCTCCCCATAAAGAGTACCTGTCACGCAATATTCCTATTACATTCTTTGTAATAAAGATCGGTGGATTGTTGACATGGTGGCTTCGGGCCCCGGCTCTAAAGTTGGGGAAGTCTTTCCTCCCCCTGAACTGGTCGATAGTAACGACGGATGCCAGCCTTTTGGGCTGGGGAGGAGTCCTGGGGCAGTTGTCTGCTCAGGGCCGTTGGTCGACGCAGGAATCTCGACTTCCGATAAATGTGCTGGAGCTGAGGACGATCAAGCTTTGTCTCTGCCACTGTTGGGCGAGGCTGCGCGGCCCCCGGTTCGGGTTCAGTCGGACAACGCCACAGCAGTGGCATACGTGAACCATCAGGGCGGAATGAGGAGCTCGGCAGCAGCTGCGGAAGCGGCTCTCATTCTGAGATGGGCAGAACTTCACGTGCCGGCAATCTCCGCCATTTACATTCCGGGCGTAGAAAACTGGCAGGCGGACTTTCTCAGTCGTCAGACTCTGGATCAGGGGGAATGGTCCCTGCATCTAGAAGTGATCCGCCAGATTTGCCAGAAGTGGGGCACGCCAGACGTGGATCTCCTGGTGTCCAGATTCTATCACAAGGTGCAGACCTTCGTGTGCAGGACAAAGGATTCATTGGCGGCTGCCACGGACGCCCTGGTGGCCCCGTGTTCTCGGTACTGGCTTCTGTGCGCTTTTTTCCCTCTCAAACTTCTACCATGGCTGTTGCGCAGGATAGAAGTGGAGGGAATCCCGACAATCCTGGTGGCTCCGGATTGGCCGCGGCACCCTTGGTACGCCGACGTGGTGCGGATGGTAACCGACGTTCCTTGGCGGCTCCCGCTTCCCAAAGATCTGCTGTCTCAGGGACTCATCCTGCACCCTGCTTTACCCTCGCTGGCTTTGATGGCTTGGCTATTGAGTCCCAGGTGCTGAGGGATAGGGGGGTCTCTGACTCCGTGATCCCTACCAAGTTTAAGGCACGCAAGTGTACTTCGCGCAAGATTTATCATCGTACCTGGAAGGCCTATATTGCCTGGTGCGAGGCGGGGGGTTGGAACCCTCGCTCTTACGTTGTATCCCGGGTCCTGGATTTTTTGCAGCAGGGCCTGGATAACAAATTGGCATTGAGTACTCTCAAGGGTCAGATTTCGGCTCTGGCGATTCTCTTTCAACGGCCTTTGGCGTCACATTCGTTGATACGTACTTTTGTACAGGGTGTACGCCATGTGGCTCCTCAGATATGGTCGCCTTTGGTGCCGTGGGATTTGAATTTGGTGCTTTCTGTACTGCAGAAACCGCCATATGAGAAGATCAAGGATATTCCCCCTACAATTGCTGTCACAAAAAGTGGCATTCTTGGTGGCCATTGCATCTGCTAGGCGGGTGTCTGAGTTGGCAGCTTTGTCCTGCAAGTCTCCTTACCTAATTCTTCATAAGGAAAAGGCGATCTTGCGCCCTTCTTCGTTTCTACCGAAGGTGGTCTCTTCTTTTCACATTAATGAAGATATTTTTCTTCCTTCATTATGTCCGCACCCGGCGCATCCCAAGGAATTTGAGTTACATTCTTTGGATGTCGTGAGGGCTTTGCGGGTGTACTTGGTGGCTACAGCTTCCTTTCGGAAGTCTGATGCGTTGTTTGTGCTGACGGATGGTCCGCGCAAAGGATTGGCGGCCTCGTCGGCTACTGTTTCCCGTTGGATCAGACGGACCGTGACCCATGCGTATACTGTTCGGGGCAAGGTACCCCCTTTTCCAGTCACGGCTCATTCCACCAGGGCAGTTAGCACTTCCTGGGCTTTCAGACACCAGGCTTCAGTGTCTCAGGTGTGCAAGGCGGCTACTTGGGCCTCAGTGCACACGTTTACTAAGTTTTACAAAGTGGAAATTTCAGCATCCGCGGATGCTGCCTTTGGCCGCAAAGTTTTGCAGGCGGTGGTGTAGGCGTGGTTGGCGCCTCCTGAGAGGACTCTGTTGGGTACAGTTGTTGTTGTTTTCCCACCCCTCTTGACTGACACAGCTTTGGGACATCCCCACTTGTCAATGAAGGGCTGCGTCCGTCAGTGAACGTAGGAGGAAATAGGATTTTATTAAAACTTGCCGTAAAATCCTTTTAAAAATAGGTGAAATGCCCGCGCACATTAATATTTATAAATCAAATGAAACGATGACAAATAATTCAAAACAGTTATGTGGAATGATTATGTAGAGGAGGCTGCCCGCAAAAAACAACTGATCCAATTGTTCATACAAATAACACCAAAAAATCTTGCAGCGCCTAAAGTTAATGGACCATTGGAATGAACATAGAAAAAATATAAAAAAATGTGTACAAATGATTTATAACCAACACTGAGGAGGAAATGAATAAAAACAGTTATTAGAACTTCAAACTTAGTCAGAAAGTTATGAGGAAAAACCTGGCTAATTCATATGTTGAGAAACTGACACATGTTCTATAAAAATGTCCAATTTCACATGAATGCCATCACGCCCACGGGATATTCAAATAAAATCCAATATTCAAGTAATGGATGTAAGCTTACCAGATTATGGTAGAAAAAACGCAGGGGTCTATAATCCACCGCAAATAGAGTTGATCAGATGTCATCTGGTCGTGTATGCTGGAATGTGGAAGGAAGGAGATAGGGGACGAATCCTTGACCCAACGAACAACGAATTCCTGTACCAAAGGGTACCTCCAAATCGTCCGGGTGACACCTCCCCAGGCAATTCCAATGTTCACCATTCACCGTGAGATAATGAAAAAAGGGGGAACCACAATAGTGTAATACTGTCTCATAAAATTTTATTAGGAAAGATGGATTAAAAATACTCACAAAACATGTGCAAAAAGAGCTCTTATAGAAACCCCAGATGACGGCCATTTGAGCTGAAACGCGTCGGGTCCCAGACTCCTCCTGTCATACCGGTTTTTCTATAAGAGCTCTTTTTGCACATATGTTTTGTGAGTATTTTTAATCCATCTTTCCTAATAAAATTTTATGAGACAGTATTACACTATTGTGGTTCCCCCTTTTTTCATTATCTCACGGTGAACGGTGAACATTGGAATTGCCTGGGAGGTGTCACCCGGATGATTTGGAGGTACCCTTTGGTACAGGAAATCGTTGTTCGTTGGGTCAAGGATTCGTCCCCTATCTCCTTCCTTCCACATTCCAGCATACACGACCAGATGACATCTGATCAACTCTATTTGCGGTGGATTATAGACCCCTGCGTTTTTTCTACCATAATCTGGTAAGCTTACATCCATTACTTGAATATTGGATTTTATTTGAATATCCCGTGGGCGTGATGGCATTCATGTGAAATATGAAATTGGACATTTTTATTGAACATGTGTCAGTTTCTCAACATATGAATTAGCCAGTTTTTCCTCATAACTTTCTGACTAAGTTTGAAGTTCTAAGAACTGTTTTTATTCATTTCCTCCTCAGTGTTGGTTATAAATCATTTGTACACATTTTTTTATATTTTTTTATATGTTTATTCCAATGGTCCATTAACTTTAGGCGCTGCAAGATTTTTTGGTGTTATTCGTAAAATCCTTTTGTCTTTGAGTTCACTGACAGACGAAGCACCCACCCCTCTGTGTTGCGTTTGTACAGCTTGTTACGAACTTATATGCTATACAGAGCTGGGGGGTTATATGCTGGAGTGAGGACGGCCCCCTGGGAGGGGTCAGCTTGCTTTCTTTCTATTTGCCTAGTCTACTCCTGGTAGGATGTGCATAAACCCCTCTTGTCAAATGAAGGGCTGCGTCTGTCAGTGAACTCAGAGAAAAGGATTTTACGGTAAGTTTTAATAAAATCCCCCTTTTTTTTTTTTTTTTATACTCAATATATTATTCCCTATACTATAGGGTCTATCCCCCACAGTTTTCTCTTTGAGATTTATCTCCTTCCTTATTTCATCTTGGTGGTTTCCCCCCCTTTGGGAGGGTCTGCAACTTAGAGCCCAGCAGTCTACCATGCCTAGCTCCTTTCAGCTCATACATACACACACATCCCTCCATACTGTTCCTTACAAACGACTCACAAGAAGAAGAGACATAAAAAAAAAGGGGGGGGGCTCAATATTATCTCTACAGATATTCTGCGAGTCTTGTCGAGGCCTTAAATTCTTCCCACTCCCTCCATGTTTTCTTTATCTGTTCTCCACCACCCATCTCGAACCCTACCATTTCCTCCATAAGACGCATCTCAGACATCTCACGCACCCATTCCCCTATGCTCGGTTCTATGCTTTTCCACCAGTTCCAAGCTTTTATTATATTGATCCTACACTCCAAATGACTTTGTGCCAGAAGGCAGGGCTGGCTCAAGACATGGTACTGCCTGGGTCCATGAATGAAATGCTGCCCCCCCCCCCCCAAAAAAAAATCACGCCCACCAAAAGGCCCCCACGTCCATTATTTTATATGATATATGATGTCATCATGACATGCAAAACTGCTGGAAAAAAAATCTTGGTCGTTAATTTGCTGGGTAAATAGAAGAGAAGGAGAGGTGGTTCAATTTGCTGCTCCTCTCAAAGTGCTGCCTAGATCCAATGGACCCACTGGGACCCATGGTAGGGCCGGCCCTGCCTGAAGGGTTGAGGCTTGTCTCTGTGCTGTTTGGCGTATTGTAAGTGGGATACTTTGTGGCATTTGCATAGTAATGGCTTTCTTCTGGCGACTCAACCATGCAGCCTATCTTTCTTCAAGTGCCTCCTTATTGTGCATCTTGAAACAGCCACACCACATGTTTTCAGAGAGTCCTGTATTTCACCTGAAGTTATTTGTGGGTTTTTCTTTGCATCCCGGACAATTTTCCTGGCAGCTGTGGCTGAAATTTTATTTGTTCTACCTGACCGTGGTTTGGTTTCAACAGAACCCCTCATTTTCCACTTCTTGATTAGAGTTTGAACACTGCTGATTTGCTTTCTCAATTCCTTGCATATCTTTTTATATCCCTTTCCTGTTTTATACAGTTCAACTACCTTTTCCCGCAGATCCATTGACAATTCTTTTGCTTTCCCCATGACTCAGAATCCAGAAACGTCAGTGCAGCACTGGATGAAAGATGCAAGGGTCTGTCAATAGCCCAGAAACTCATTGACCTTTTATACACACACACACTAATTACAAGCAAACAGATCACAGGTGAGGATAGTTACCTTTAATAGTCATTCAAACCCCTTTGTGTCAGCTTGTGTGCATGTTATCAGGCCAAAATCACCAGGGTATGTAAACTTTTGATCAGGGTCATTTGGGTAGTTCCTGTTATGATTTAAAAAGAGTAAACACAGTTGATTGATAATAAATGGCTTCAGCCAAACAGTAACCATGAGTGAAAGAAATGTTTTTGTGTTCTCATTCATATTCTCTGAAAAATGGCTAAGAAATCATAAATTCTGCCAGCGTATGTAAACTTATGAGCACAACTGTATATACGTGATTCTGCACAGGACAGCCACCATGTAGCAATAAATCCTGCTATGGGGCAGTTAGGAACTGGCTAAACACTACACCAGTAGAATTGCATTTGAAATTTTTAGATTTAAGAATGTTAGTTTGATTTTCTAATCATTTATGGGCATAGGTGTGCACAGCCTATTGTATTAGGGTGTGCACCCCAAAGCTCAAACACATATGCGTGTGTGTGTGTGTATACAGTCCTGCTCACCATTATTGGCACCCCTTCATGTTTTGCATAACTGAGTGAATGTCTTCAGAAATAAATGGAAATGTACCAAATTTATATCAGCAGGATCTTTTAATTGGAGGTCCAAAGTAATTTAACAAAGACAATTGTTATTTCAACATAGATATTGTAATTATAAAGAAAAAACAGAAAACCAGCATGTGCACTAATATTGGCACCCCTCCTTAATATTTGGTTGCACACCCTTTGGCAGCGATGACAGCCTCCAAACGTTTCTTATATCCATCGATAAGCTTCTTGCACTTCTCGGGTGGCATTTTCTCCCACACTTCCTTTGCAATATGCTCAAGCTCTTGAACATTTGCAGGGTTCCTTTCTCCAATGGCAGTTTTCAGCTCCCCCCAAAGATTTTTAATTGGATTGAGATCAGGACTCATTGCTGGCCATTTTAAAACAGTAAATTTTTTCCCTTTC
>BLSH010229797.1:148743-173283 GCA_018402905.1 Glandirana rugosa | reverse complement strand
ACAAACTCTATCATTAAAGGTCAGTCGACCTTGCGTCCACCTCGCCTTTGGCCGTTAAGGATATGTTATGTACGACTAGGGCCAGAATTTAACTCCCCCTCTCACCAAGACATCCTGTCTTTTTATGACGGTGCAGGATATCAAATCTTTAAGTTTTTCTCCCTCTTTGAGGGTCTAACATTCGATAGGGGACCTGAAATGTCCGTCAACCAACCTATTCCATGTTTTTTCTCTAAATACCTCATCATTTTTCTATATGTTAAAATAACTATGTTTTTGTATACTATATAAGGTGGTAACCTCACTCAACCCTGTTCTTCAAGGGTCAGGAGTCCAGGGGATAGCTTACAATCTGGGAGTTTCTCCCTCTTTTTGAATTTCTAAACTATAGGACGTGGCAGTATTTTTCTGTCCTACAGAACCACTCTCCCCCTCAATTTAAGACCGGGATCAGCATGTATTGTATAGGAATTGCCGGTTTCCGCTCCACCTGCGTTCCAGCTGACTGGAAATTACTATCTCAAACACCACCCAACGCCGTTTCGTCAGCCTGCGTCTTCAGGGGTAGGTGCAATACAACCTTATTTTCTAAATAAATGATCTGAAATACTGCACCATGAGAGTGTTCTTTCCTCTCCCTCCCTGGCTGGAGCATTGAATACGCTATATATATGTATGTGTGTGTGTGTGTGTGTATATATATATATATATATATACACACACACACACACACACACACACACAGTTGTGCTCATGAGTTTTACATACCCTGGCAGAATTTATGATTTCTTGCCCATTTTTCAGAGAATATGAATAACACAATAACATTTCTTTCACTCATGGTTAGTGTTTGGCTGAAGCCATTTATTATCAAACAACTGTGTTTACTCTTTTTTTAAATCATGATGACAACAGAAACTACCCAAATGACCCTGATCAAATGTTTACATACCCTGGTGATTTTGGCCTGATAACATGGCACACAAGTTGACATAAAGGGGTTTGAATGGCTATTAAAGGTAACCATCCTCACCTGTGATCTGTTTGCTTGTAATTAGTGTGTGTGTATAAAAGGTCAATGAGTTTCTGCATACCTATTTAACCACTTCAATACCAGGCACTTACCACCCTTCCCGCCCAGACCAATTTTCAGCTTTCAGCGCTGTTGCATTTTGAATGACAATTGCGCAGTCATGCTACACTGTGTTTGTGTACTTTTTTTCTATGTGACACTTTTTTTGGTGAATGAGTAGGGGTACAATAGGGGGGAGCAGGATGCTCCTTGTTAAAGGGGGCTTCCAGATTCTGATAGGCCTCCTGCCCGCAGACCCCCATAACCACAGCCCAGGGTTGTGGAAAAGAGTTGAGGGCATGCGGCCTGGTATGATTCAAGAGGGAGGGGGCTGCTCGCTCGTCCCCTCTGTTTCCTGACCACCTGGGCTGTATGCTCGGATAAAGGTCTGGTATGAATTTGGGGGACCCCATGCCATCTTTTAGTATTTTTGGATTTTGGCATGGGGTTCCCCTCCAAATCCATACTAGACCCGAAGGGCCTGGTATGGATTTGGGGGGGCCCCATGCTGTTTTTTTTTTTTTTTTTTTTCACAAGGTTTTTTGCCGGCAATTCTCTTTTTTTTTTTTTTTTTTTTATTACATTAAGCTGTCAGTGAGGCTCCCCGCTGACAGCTGATGACTCATCAATTGTCAAGGATGTGGCGGCTGGCTTCCCAGCCCACTCCTTAGCAACCAGCTATACACAGTGTTTTTAAACGGAAAAAAGAACGCAGAATGCATGAAAACTGCATGCAAAAACACATCAAAAAGTTGGGTTTGAAAACGCGCGTTAACATCAATACACCACCATCCATCGGGGACCCGCGCAGTGACCACAGTATTATACTGTTATATGACTATTGATCTTTTTAAAAGTGTTAGTAACCATTTGGCTGATTTTAATTAAATATACAATTTGTTGCATCCCCTGCTGCACTTTGGTTTTGGCGCGCCTTGCTTTTCTCTCATTTAAAAACACAAAACGCACTGCAAAATGTATCTTAAAAACGCATCAACCGCATAGATGTGAACCTAGACTCAGTCATATAGTACAGGTCCCAGGCTGAATATTCATAGACCCTGGGTTATAGGCTTCTACGTTCAAGTGATTAGACACTGGCAAGCTTTTGAGGCCACCCCCTGACTGCTTCCCTTATAACCCTACCCCACTCCGTGAGCCCTTTTTTTCTTGCTGGTGTCTTATGGTCATGGATCTCTTGACCCTTGCTGAGTTTAACTAGATTATTTTATCTTCAGATTCTTCAATAAATTCTTGGTGTACCCTCAGTTAAACCTTGGGAGACCCCACCCTGTGGACATGACCTGTAAAGTGGGTACTGGTTCCTACACGGGCGCTCACCTCGGCACTTTGTGCAACCATTGTAGTTTAGCTATACTGGTGCTATATAGGTCCAAGGCTGTTGTCCATCCCTTTGGAACCCAGACTCTGAAGACCCCTTCAGGGGTATGCCCACCTCCCGATACATGCAGTGATGGGAAATTTCTCCTGCCACTACAGGCAGTGGTGGGGGATTATTCCTGCCACTATAGGAAGTGATAGTTAATTTCTTCACTGTCAACATAGACAAAAGAGCAAATACACTTTTTTAGTAGAGTGGGGGGGAGTTTAGAACTTCTGACGATGTGTTTTTTTTTTTGTTTCTCAATATACAAAAGACTGAACAGATTCTACGGATGTACACACAAAACTGTATATGCTTATTAATACTTTTAATTTTCAAACAAATAAGTATTAATAAAGCATATATAGTTTTGGTGTGTGCATCAGTGGTCTTTTTTTTTGTGTATTTGGGGGTGTTTGGATTTGATTGCACTGCACATACAATTATGTAGATTTATGTAGGATGGGATGGAATATGTCAGTGATTTGTTTCATTTTTGGAATTAATATTTTTATGGATGTTCCTGCCTTTCTTTACCATTGATTACTGCATTCCTGATTCTTGCATGGGCATAGGAAGTGAGAAAAACATCTCAATGGGGTCACAGACAGAAATAAAAACCTCCTGACAAATACAGAACTAGAACAATTTGGATGGGACTTTCAGGGGCATCAGCAGACAATGAATATTGATAAAACAATAATCTTTATTAGATTACATTAAAAATTGTACAATAGATAGGGTACAGAAGTCACATAAGGAATGGTAATTATACGCAACAGAAACTCCAACGCTTCAACTTATGAACAAGTCTTCTTCAGGGGGTTTCAACAGCTGGGCAGTACAATTCAGACCACTAGGGAATAAATAACAATCAGCATCAAAGATATAAAAACTGATATTTATACATTCTTTATCATCAAAGATAGACATCATAACTTACAATGTGTATAACCAAATCTTGTATAGAGCACCACCTTATCCCCATAGAGGGAACCAATCCTTCAAAGGAAGATAAAGGGATCTAGATAGTAAAAAATAAAAAAGCTATAAAAATGATTTATATAAAAAATCTAGAGAGGGCATTTAGTGTGGTTAAAAAATACCACATAAAGAGATATAATGCTCAATAATTGAGTAAAAGGATTGAGAAAATACAGAAGAAGGCCCATACTTACTCTTAAATGAAAAAATTGTATTTAAGAAGTGTCTAGAAAGCCATTGGCTGACCAAGATGGTGTCACGGCACTTGGCATAAAAAAAGAGACCACCATCCAGGGAAAAACAGGCTTGCAATATATAAGTAGATGTACAAAGGTGCCTTTAGAGCATTTAATAGCTCCAAATGAATGCAGTTGGACCTAAAAAAATGAATGAAAAATATACAAAACCTGACAAAAACAATTTACAAAATACCATTTACACTGTTGCATTGCAGTAATGCATGTTACATACATCAGTGTGTTGCAGTGCCATTCGTTTTCAACGGACATGCTTTGCAACCAGGGTGGATTTGCTTTAAATCACTAGTAAAAAGGCTTGATTTAAATCATAAGAGCAATTGTCATCTCTGTCCTGCAGCGGCTTTTCCTTTGACCTGCTGTTGACTCACCGACAGTCTCATTCACTTTAATGGGACGGCTGGTGATGCGGCAGTGACACAACAAGGTGAGGGACGTGGCGGCAGCAGGTGAGTGGATGCCCACTAACAGGCAATGCCATGATGGATCTGAAATGACAGGTGCCCTTTAAATGTAAGGACTTATTTTTGCTGGTAGTTAGAGAATCTTTAATATTTGCAAACAAAATGAAGGTTTCCTATTTAGAATAATAAGCTGTCAGGTTATTGAAACAGAGATATCAGAACCGATTCAATCATACAATTTGTAGTGTACATAGATTTGCAAACAATGGGATAAAGGAATATTCCTGAACTTTGGAATTAACATTAACATGCAGTACATGCATTTAAACTGTGTATCTATGTTTCGTGATATTTTGTACAGTAGCTAATAATAACTCAACATATATTTTCCTTTCATGTTGTAGAGGGAGATTTATCCCCCAGAAAAGGATGAAGTGGTAAGTAAATCACTGCTGTCAATGTGTATATAAACCGTACAGTGGTATGAACCAGAAGCTAACATGCGGGATTTATGTAACGCATTATATGTATGTGGTTGCTTCTTCACACATCCATGAAAGGGTGGCATTTTAAAGTAGAACTTTTTTATTTTTATTTTTTTACAAAACAGGAGTGCTTTATTGATATTCAAAATAAAACAATATCAAAACACATATAATAACACGGTACAATGCCTGTTACATCTTACAGCAGATAAAACAAAAAAAAAAAGACTTCATGCAGAAAAGCAATACATATGCCCAAGGTAGACTTAACATGATGGATGAGACAATTCACAAACTATATCCGGAAGTAAAAACAGGTGGAACGGAGGGGGAGGCAAGCCGGGGGGGGGGGGGCGGCAAAGAGGGAAGAAGGGAATAAGGGCGAGTTTGCTCATCCCAGTACCCTAGTCAACATGCCTGACATGTAGTTATACATCCATTAATTAGTATTTAGGCGGAAGTCCATGGGGACCAAACTTTATCATATTTCCACAAACACCCTCTATTCATATTTGTAATCTTATACATGGGCAGGGCCACATCTATCATTGCTTCCCTGGAGGCTAAAGCTGGGGGGGGGGGGGGGGGGGGGTTGATGAGGCCCATTTCATGAGAATATCTTTTTTAGCATAATAGAGAAGATAGGACATCGGCAATTTTAGAGTGATGGGAACATTGAGCATAATCATGAATCCCTAGTACGGCTAGCTCTGGCAAAACAGGCAGTGATAACTGCAACCTAAGATTTATCCCTAAGAATATCGCTGACCAAAACGTTATAATTATGGGGCAATCCCAGAATATATGGAGAAACAATCCATGTACCCTGCATTTTGGACATGTGGAATCTTTATCTGGGTAAATACGATGGAGCCTTTCTATCTAATAATTTTACCTGAATTAACTTATCCCCAGAAGAGATAACCAATTTAGGACCTTGCTCAAGGGAATCCTCCCAGTCCTCTTTGTCTAGGGATGGAATGTCAGTGTGCCACACATCTCATAGCTGATCCAACTTGGAGGAGTGCTCCATACAGTGTTGAAAGGGGCTTATCTAGGTGCCCTGGGGATAACAATTCCTCAATAGGATCATCCTGGAGGAGAGGAAACTGGGACCTGGCATCATGTTGTAATTGCAGGTACCAAAAGTTCCGTAGATCTGCCAAGGAGCCCAGAAAGGCCACCTCCAGGCATATCGCCACATTGGACCTGGAGCCCCAGAACCACCAATGAACGGATATCGGCATCGTCGCCCAAAAATAAACCTTAAAGTTGGGAAGGGCGAGTCCCCCAAACTGAGCAGGAAGCCAAAGGGTAGATCTCGCCAACCTAGTTAGTGCACCATTCCAAATAACGGATCCACCACATTTATCAATGTCATAAAGAACATGTTAAGGACCCAAATCAGGCAATTTCAAAAAATGTAGTTAAACTTCGGCAGAATCTTCATTTTAATTCGTTTAACCTGAACTCGTCTACCCACCGCAGGGAAGGGGGGCTAGCCGAACTAGCCGCATTCTCATCAATAGGAAAGATAAGTGACTTGGACCAATTTATTCTAATCTCTGAAAAGACACTAAAGGTGTCAAAGATCTGCAGGGCAGCCAGAACCAATGGGCCCATGTCATTAAGATATCACAAAGCAATGTCCGCATATAAGAACAATATCTCCTCCAATGTCCCCACCCGTAAACCCAGGATATCTGGAGCAGTCCTGATTAGAATAGCCAGGGCTCCAGAGCCAGGGCAAACAGGCTAGGGGAAAGCAGGCAGCCCTGCCTTGTGCCACGATAGCGGTGGAAGAAGTCAGAAAGCCAATTGTTAGTACAAACCTGAGCCCTGTAGAGCAGTTGGAACCCGTGAAGAAACTTCGGGCCAAACCAAAGCGACGGAGGACCTACCATAGATACAGCCACTCCACAGAGTCAAATGCCTTTTCAGTGAGTGAGGCAATGACTCTAGTACTTGGGCTGTCATGAGGGATAGAAATATTTAGGAAGTGCCATCTAATAATGATGTCAGTTCCCTTGCCTGGCATGAAACCAGTCTGGTCTACATCAACTAGGTCCTCTATTACCTGAGATAGGCGGCCGGCCAAAACTTTAGCAAAGATCTTGGCATCCACGTTTAACAAAGATATGGGCTGAAATGAGGCACAGTCTTGAGGATCCTTGCCAGGCTTAGAAACTAACACAATAATGGCTTCATCCATAGATTCAGGTATTGACAGTGAAGAAAAAGGGGAGAGAAGAGAGGTAATCTAGGAGCCAATAACCATAAAGTTTGAATAGAACTTCGACGGAAGACTGTCCGCCCCCCGGAGTCTTCCCACCCTGCAACTGTCCAAGGGCCACTTGAGCCTTTTCCAAAGTGAAACCTGCTTCCTGTCTCTCTCTGTCTGCATCCGCCAGTCTGAGAAAATGTATAGTGTCTAGGAAAGTGCGGAGCTCAGATTGTGAGAAATTAACCCATGAAGAGTAAATATCCTGGGGAAAAAAACACCAAAAAAAGGTGCATTAATATGGTAATGTCCTACTTTATCTTTAATACAGCCAATAGGAGTGGATGGAATCTGTCCCTTGGCTAGCCAAGCTAGCAAGCTTCAATTTTTGTCCCCATATTCAAAGACTATTTGGGCGGAGTACAGGAGGGCTTGTTCGTTTGGTCTAGTCTAATCGTGGAAAGGTCACGTAGTGTTTGCTACCATGCCTGGTAATGGTCTCGGTCCGGGTTAGCGACATAAGCCGTCTCAAGTCTAGTTGCCCTCTCCTCCAGCTCATCCAGTGAGCGGGACGCCTCCCTCTGAAGATGTGCAATTCGGGAGATATATTCCCCTCTAACCCATGACTTAAAGGAATCCCACACCAGCAGAGGGGAGGCAGAGTCAACATTCGACACTAAGTAGTTACAAATAGATGCAGTTAATGGCTCCTGCAACTGTTCATCCATTCCTTAGAGCCTGGAGAGACGCCACAGATGGGACTCAGGAGGGATAGATAGATCAAAGGATAGACATAAAGGGGTATGATCCGACACTCCCCGCGGTAGTATAGATACAAACACATCGCAGCACAGAGGAGGAGCAAACTCCAGATGAATGCCAAGCAGAGTCCTGTATGTGGCAGAGTGACAAGTAAATTCTTTTTACGTCGGATTCATGTGTGTCCAGACATCAGTTAGGGCAAATGTAGTGGCCTATTGTCTGAGGTCAGGAGAGGCATAAGCCGAGGTATGCAACCTGTCCAGGACCAGGCAAGGGACCATATTGAAATCACAGATGAGTAAAACAATATAAGTAACAAATTGCACCAGATGTTTCATAATTGTGTTAAGAACTTGGGTAGAAGCCAGAGACGGGATATACACTCCTACAATCAGCACAGTTTTATCATAGATACGAGCATGCAAAATAACGTGTCTACCTTCTGGGTCTGTTCGGACTTCGAGGGCCTGAAATGGAAGAGATTTATGGACCAGGATACTGACCCCACAAGCATATGTGGAGTAAGTAGCATGAAAACATATCCCTGGAGATGCGTCTCCCGCAGAATGCAAATATGAGGATTGTGTCTCTGAGGCAAGCGAAACACCAAAGAGTGCTTAAGAGCAGAATTCAGGCCCCGGACATTCCAGGAGATTACCGTACACTGAGACCTAAGGTACCGATAAAATTTTGAAGAAGCAGGAGACAAGCTCGTGGGGGCAGCTGCCCAGAAAAAAACTGCACTGAAGGACAAATCGGGAGACCAGTATGTGCATTGTATAACAAGATAGGTACAATAATTTTTGTAAATATTTTATTCTATGTTTTCATGTGACAACACTGAAGAAATGACACTTTTCTACAATGTAAAGTAGTGAGTGTACAGCTGGTATAACAGTGTAAATTTGCTGTCCCCTCAAAATAACTCAACACACAGCCATTACTGTCTAAACCGCTGGCAATAAAAGTGAGTACACCCCTAAGGGAAAATGTCCAAATTGGGCCCAAATTGGCAATATATTGTGTGGCCACCATTGTTTTCCAGCACTGCTTTAACCCTCTTGGGCATGGAGTTCACCAGAGCTTCACAGGTTGCCACTGGAGTCCTCTTCCACTCCTCCATGACAACATCACGGAGCTGGTGGATGTTAGAGACCTTGCGCTCCTCCACCTTCCGTTTGAGGATGCCCCACAGATGCTCAGTAGGGCTTAGGTCTGGAGACATGCTTGGCCAGTTCATCACCTTTACCCTCAGCTTCTTTAGCAAGGCAGTGTTCATCTTGGAGGTGTGTTTGGGGGCGTTTATCGTGTTGGAATACTGTCCTATGTCCCAGTCTCCAAAGGGAGGGGATCATGCTCTGCTTCAGTATGTCACAGTACATGTTGGCATTCATGGTTCCCTCAATGAACTGTAGCTCATGCAGCCCCAGACCATGACACTCCCACCACCATGCTTGACTGCAGGCAAGACACCCTTGTCTTTGTACCCCTCACCTGGTTGCCACCACACACGCTTGACACCATCGGAACCAAATAATGATGATTCCAGTAATCCATGTCTTTAGTCTGCTCGTCTTCAGTAAACTGTTTGTTTGCAGGCTTTCTTGTGCATCATCTTTAGAAGAGGCTTCCTTCTGGGACGGTCTGAGCACTGACAGGCTGACCCCTTCAACCTCTGCAGCAATACTGGTAGCACTCATACGTCTGTTTCCCAAATACAACCTCTGGATATGACGCTAAGCATGTGCACTCAACTTCTTTGGTCGACCATGGCGAGGTCTGTTCTGAATGGAACCTGTCCTGTTAAACCACTGTATGGTCTTGGCCACCGTGCTGCAGCTCAGTTCCAGGGTCTTGGTAATCTTCTTATAGCCTAGGCCATCTTTATGTAGAGCAACAATTCTTTTTTTTTTTCAGATCCTCAGAGAGGATGAGGTGCCATGTTGAACTTCCAGTAACCATTATGGGAGAGCAAGAGGGATAACCCAAATTTAACACACCTGCTCCACTTTCACACCTGAGACCTTGTAACACTAACGAGCCACATGCCCCCAGGTGGGAAAATGGCTAATTGGGCCCAATTTGAATATTTTCACTTAGGGGTGTACTCACTTTTGTTGTCAGCGATTTAGACATTAATGGCTGTGTGTTGAGATATTTTGAGGGGACAGCAAATTTACACTGTTATACAAGCTGTACACTCACTACTTTACATTGTAGAAAAGTGTCATTTCTTCAGTGTTGTCACATGAAAACATAGAATAAAATATTTACAAAAATGTGAGGGGTGTACTCACTTTTGTGAGATACTCTATAATACCAAAATAAAGCACATTTCAAAAATAAGAACAAAAACAAAAAAAAAACATCCTCTATCCCCCCATCCCAAGAACAGCAGTAGAGGATCATCCCACCCCGCATTCCCAACCCCAACAGTGAAATGCTTAAATCCCCAAACAGTGTAGGACACCCAATAGGGGGAGGCGTGAGCCAGCGGGTGTACTCCTGTGGTGTATAGACACTCAGAACAGTGGAACTGCTGGAGCTGTAGCATAATAGGACAAATAGAGAGCTCTCCCATAAGAAAAAATAATAACAGCAAAGTTCTCCAATAAATAACCGTGCATAAACTGATGTATAGGAACCTAATGGATCTCACAAGAGATATTGGCATCAGTTCAGATCATAGAGAAAAAAGGAACAGGTAAGCCACCACATCCTGCACCAGTGCCACTAGAGTCCCTTCGCCACATCTCCAGACAGAGGGGCACAGACGACCAGAACAGGGGCAGTGGGTGTGCAGGACAAAAGGTCTTCCATTCAGACATTAGTCACAGTTGAATCACAAAGAAAAAAGGCATAGAGCAATTTAAAAAGGAAGAGGAATAGGGTGCTTCTGTCAGGAAATGTCCTCCAGTGAACTGTACTAGATGATTGTCACATCAACGTCAGCTTCAACATTAAGGTTAAGGGAAGGAGGAAAGACTGGGGGAGCACTTGCAGCAGCACTTCAGGTAGAGGAAGCAACTCTGGAGGAAACTAAAGTGAAAAAACAGAAGGCGCTTCTAAGTGCAGTATTAAGTATTACTGCTTTTTATGAATAAATACTCCTTAATACTGCACTTAGAAGCGCTTTCTGTTTTTTCATTATAGAGTGATGATCTGCATCTGTGTGACATTAATATTAGTGTACCGACCAATAATCAATTCCACAGTAGCACAACCACTGCTGCTATGCAGTGGACAATTATATATTTGCAAGTGATATACTCAAAACATGAAAAAATATAAAATATTTAAAAATTACAATTTTTTTTTTTCTTATTTACTTTACTTTTTTTTATTTTTACACTGTCCTTTTAAAAAAAAATGTTGGGTCACTTTTATTTCTATTACAAGGAATGTAAACATTCCTTGTAATAGAGAAAAAGCATGACAGGACCTCTTAAATATAAGATCTGGGGTCAAAAAGACCTCAGATCTCATTATTACACTAAAATGCAATAAAAGAAAAAGTAATTTGAAAAAATAAATACATTTTCTCCTTTAAGAGTATTGGGCGGAAGTGACGTTTGACATTGCTTCCGCCCTTCAATGCTATGGAGCTGAGTGGGCGCCATCTTCCGCTCACTCGGCATCCATACTCTGAGGCACCACCACTACCGGCAGGTCCAGTAAATGGCAGAGACGACGGGAAAGTGGCGGGGGGGCACCTTTACTGCCCCCGATAAAAAGTGATATTGCTGCAAATCCGGCACAGTGACCACTTTTATCTGAAAGCGGACCGCCCGCTGTTTAAAGTGATACCGGGGTTATGGTAGCTATCTGCTACAATAACAATGATAGTCAACGGCAAAGTACCGCCGTATAATGATGGCGGGTGCTCCGGAAGTGGTTAAAGCACAATTATACCCTCCTATTCTTTACAGCCAAGGAAGCTGCTTCTGTTTGATCTGCAACTGGCATTGTGCTGCACATGTGATCAGTTTTGACACCAGCCATTTGATGGTTTGACAGTTTGGTTAAGGACACAAGCAAATGTGACAGCAACCCACCAAGTAACTATTTTTTGAAACCGTTAAATTGATGGATTTAGTTCTACTTCATGAGTTACTGTTGTCCAGGTGTTCTGGGCTTCAGAAAAATGGCAGCCTCCAGCAAGAAGAAACAGGAGCAATGCTGGGGGCAATTTACAGCACACACTAATTTTGGTGGCATAATGGAATGTATGTTCCTTGCTAAAGAACATTATTTTTATCAAGTTGTTATGGGTAAAGTTCTGCTTTAACAGAAGTCTCCTGTTTGCACATGTGAAGGTTTGTTTGATCCATGGAAAACTGCAGAATCCAGGTGTTTAGGCGGTTAGACCCGCTATTTGCACATAATTTTGTGAAGTGGCAGTTAATTATTCTGGAAGATCACATCTCACCCTAAAGCCTAAACACCACTAGTTTTTTTTTCGTTAAAAAACCTGACATCGGAGCCCCTATACCAACAATCCTATGTTAGTACAGCGATCTCCCCTGCTGAACTATTGTGTTCTGACAGGGGGACGCCATTGGCTGAGAGCGCTGGTCAGCATACCTTTTTCGGTCATGAGCTCCTGTCAGATCGGCTGCCATACACACGGGCCGAATGTTGACTGGCATCTATTGAACCCTACTGAAGCCGGCCGACATTCGGTCCGTGTGTGCTAGGCTTAAAAGTGCATTTGATGCAGTCAGTTTACATGAAAACAAAAATATCTGCACATCTCTACTCCTTATGCTAGAAATTACTGTTGGACCAACAGTGGGCCTAACACAAAAGTATAAATCAAATAATCACCACACAAATGCTGTGATATGATTGTTAAAAAAGTGAACAAAACAAGACTGTAGTGCCTTTTTTCAATACATTGAGGCCTTACAGCTTAATTTATGTGGAGATTTTTTACATATTTTCAATTTTTTATATCTGTATACCAGTGGCGGCTGGTGAAGTTTTAGGATGGGGGTGGCGCCAGACCCGCTTCTCCCTTTTTACCCCTCCCACTTCTCGTAAAACCCCCCCTTATAGAATCCACTCAAACTGTCCCCTGTATTCCACTAGCTTCCACCCATAGTCTCAGGAGTATTTAGCTCAGCATCACAGGGCAGAGTATACAGCTCAACGTCACAGGACAGAGTATACAGCTCCAGCATCACAGGACAGAGTATACAGCTCCAGCATCACAGGACAGAGTATACAGCTCCAGCATCACAGGGCAGAGTATACAGCTCCAGCATCACAGGGCAGAGTATACAGCTCCAGCATCACAGGGCAGAGTATACAGCTCCAGCATCACAGGGCAGAGTATACAGCTCCAGCCTCACAGGGCAGAGTATACAGCTCCAGCCTCACAGGGCAGAGTATACAGCTCCAGCCTCACAGGGCAGAGTATACAGCTCCAGCCTCACAGGACAGAGTATACAGCTCCAGCCTCACAGGACAGAGTATACAGCTCCAGCCTCACAGGACAGAGTATACAGCTCCAGCCTCACAGGACAGAGTATACAGCCCCAGCATCACAGGACAGAGGATACAGCCCCAGCATCATGAGAGATCTAGGAAGATCAAGGAAGATTTTAATAGGTATTCTAATTTAAGGGGGCTCTGATGGGGATTCTGATGTAAGAGTGGACACTGATGTAAAGAGGAAAGGGGACTTTTATAGAAATTCTGAGGTAAGTAGGCTCTAATGGGGACTCTAAATTGAAATATTTAATTTATTTATTTAAATTTATTATGAAATGTATAATTTAATGAGGCTTCTGAAGTAAACCAGGACCCTGTTGTAGGGGGGGATTTAAGCTCAGGTTTATTTAAAATCTCCTTGGATTGTTTCACTGATAGGGAGAGGGGAGTGGGGATAGAGAAGGGGGAGAGAGGGAGAGAGGGGGGGGGGGGGAGAGAGAGTCCTCCAACTGATCCACGGAAAAACGCAATACTACTAATTTTAATCAGTGTTTACCACACAAGTATGGCTTTATTAGGATGGCTTAAAGACATTTCATGGTAATAATGCATCTCACACAAATGTAGCAACTTGTAGACCCTGTGCCCACTCAATGCATGCTGAACCGCTATGGTATATCCGCTTGCCGACCGCTGGTCGGCAATTGACGCGACAGAATGGCTCTGTAACGCAAATCGCCGTCATACGACGGCGGGCGCGATACAGAGCCATTGTGCGCGCGCGCGCGCTCACTGTGTTCGAGGGGGCCAGGGAGCGGGTGCGGCGGCTTCGATTGCCGCCGGCCACCCGCGATGCCCCCCCCCGGAGCGAATGAGCGGAGGTCCGTGTATGTAAACACGGACCTCCGCTCTGTGTGAGGGGGAAGGGCTGTGATCACAGCCTTCCCGTACATGAAGGCTGTGACCACTTCCCTTCCCCAGCTAGGCAAGCCCCCCTACAGTAAGAACACGCCCAGGGAACATACTTAACCCTTAGCGCGCCCCCTCCAGGTTAACCCCTTCACTGCCAATGGCATTTACACAGTAATCAGTGCATTTTTATAGCACTGATCGCTGTATAAATGCCAATGGTCCCAAAAAAGTGTCAAAATGGTCCGCCATGTCCGCTGAAATATCGCAGTACCGCAAAAAATCGCAGATCGCCGCCATTTTTAGTAAAAAATAAAAAAAATTTAGACATATAAAAAATGAATTCTCATCATCCGTAAACGCGACCACTTTTGCGCAAACCAATCAATAAACTCCGATTGCGATTTTTTTTTTTTATCGCAAATATGAGGAAGAATATAAATCGCCCAAAAACGGTGAAAAAAAATGTTTTTTTATATTTTTTTTTGGATTTGTATTTTAGCAAAAAGTAAGAAATTTGGGTTTTTTTGCAAAATTGTCGCTCTTCTTTTGTTTATAGCGGCGATCAGAAATGACGCAGCGGTGATCAAATACCACCAAAAGAAAGCTCTGTTTGTGGGAAAAAAAGGACGCAAATTTCGTTTGGGTACAACGCCGCACGACCGCGCAATTGTCAGTTAAAGCGACGCAGCGCCAAATCGCAAAAAGGGCTCCGGTCCTAAAGCTGGAAATCCTTCCGGTCCTTAAGTGGATATACAGTATATAATAAAAAGTGATTACACTTACGAGAGAGAGAGAGAGAACACTGTTGGATCTTCCGCTGGATCGGAGGGAATGGTCGCACCCCGGCAGCACAGATGGAAGCTCGGCTCCACTTACCGTTCCTGGTAGCTGCGATCACACTGATGAGCAGTAGAAGAACCAAGCACTAGTGGTAGTAGGAGCAGCAGAAGCAGAGCGGCGTGCGATTACGATGCATCCTCCGGCCGGCTGGATGATAATCTCTGTACAACCCTCTATGATCCCCCCCGCTGGGCTCCAGGAAAACACACACACAGGTCTTGGTAGAGAAGCACTTTTCCTTGGTGTCCAGTATGGTGACATTGACTTCAGCCACCATTTCCTCCAGCATTTCCCAGTGAACCAGCCGGGAAAGTGGAAGTGACGCCACGGTGCCGAAAAAGCACTGCCCAGTCCTCTGGTCCGGCCAATTAAAAAAAAGATGCAAATCACTGGAGAGTGGGGGTGTGCTCGGGGTTCATCGTTTGTGCCCTGAGCACTCCCTAAACACAGGCAAATCAGTTTCCCAGCTTGCAATCAGCTGATTGCAAGCTGGGAAGCTTCCCATAGACCGCTGTGTGTCCGGCGCCCACACACCTCTTAAAGCGACCAATTTTTTTTCCTCTTTCTTTGTGAAAAGCTGGGGGGGTAATGGTTTCTTTTATCACCATTCATATGTTTTATGATTGCATTACAGATAACAAATATCTCAGATGTCTGCCTACGTCTGTTATTCCATTATGCAATGTCATGTCTATTTCCACTCTGATGTTTGATTATGCCTGTTTTTTCAATAAAACTCATTGTAAAAGAAAAGCTGGGGGGGCGGCACCCTTGCGCCCCCTATTGACGGGCCACATATGTATACAATGTTTATTTGTTACACGTTTTTGTTGTATTAATGGGATTACCTGGTGCAGTTTATGGTCTTTTTTAATACACAGAATTAGGATTTTGGAACAATGTATTGGTCTGTTTAATCACTTGATTACTTTATCCTTTTTTTTGTTTTATTGTATAACATACTCTAATACTGCCCCAGGTCTCCTAAATTATGTTTTCTGGTATCCGGTCTTCCCACCAGGCCTATGGGGGCGTCCCTTCTCAGTCAACCTATTACTAAAGGGGAGGGGACTCCTACATATACGGGGGAGCAGCCAGATTCACTCCAGCTATGATTAAGCGCCCACCTGTGGCATGAAATGCATTAGCCTTTCTGTCCCAGGCCTCTGTGACTATATGGATTTTAATTCTCGATTAAAAATGTTGCATTGGAGTGCGGCCGTCCAGCCTTTCCTGTTTCTTCCTTGCACTTCCTGTTATGTCTCTAGGACACGAAGTTGAGAGAAACTTCATCAAAAAGACACAGACAGCAACAAAAAAAATATACACTATAAAACGTTTTGGCTATATGCTTTAATAACTGCTCAGATAAGATGCCATCTGTATAGGCAGCCCATTGTTTTTAGTCTGCTGGCTCCCACTGGTGGTTAAACTACAAATCTACAAATTCAATACACTAACAAAAATATGAGAACATACAGGTTAAAGATCCAAACATCATATAAACATTACTTAAAAATGAACCTTTGCTTTGTCCATTTAGAGAAAAGCAACAGATTACCTGTATGCCGACCCCCACTGCTGTTTATACATAATATTTTCTTTGCTTTCTATGATCTGTTTACCCAGAGAAGTGAAGTGACATATCCAACACTTCTAGGTGTGGTACAGTATGTAATGCCAGGTGACAGCAATGGTGCTTGATGATTGGCTGCTCAGACATTCAGCATTGTCACATGGGGACAAGGAAAGAGTCCTCAGCCCTGTGTAAGCTCCAAGTCACTGTATATAATGTGGCAAATGTGGTTGTCCAAATGTTATAAAAAATTATATATAAAGTAAAAAACGCACATTGTTTAGACTAGCAGTCCCCAACCTCCCTAGTCCCAGGGACCGGCCGCAGGGACAGGGGTGGGGGTGCAGCTTGTCAACTGGGGGGAGGGGGGGGGGCAGGGGTGGTGCAGCCTGTCACCTCGGGGAGGGGGGTGGTGCAGCCTGGGTCTCACCAGTGCTATTAGATCCTGCCCTCAGCCCGGCTCTTCCCCCTCCTCTTCTCCTTCTTCATCACCACAGAGAGGGAAGGGAGTAGCTAGGAGAAGGGGGATGGGTGCCCTCTTGTGGTTGGAGGGTGGCAGTGCAGTTTGTGCTGACTTGCTTTGCCTGCCACCAACCACCTCCCGGGTGGCTCGGCTCCCAGCAGGCCACAGACCAGCACTGGATTGTGGCCCAGGGGTTGGGGATCCCTGGTTCAGATTATGTTGAAACACTGTGCTTTCTCTTACGTTCACTGACAGACGCAGCCCTTCATTGACAAGTGGGGTTTATGCACATCCTAATAGGAGTAGACTAGGCAAATAGAAAAAAAGCAAGCTGACCCCTCCCGGGGGGGCCGTCCTCACTCCAGCATATAACCCCCCTGCTCTGCATAACATATCAGTTTTATTATGCCTAGTGCAAGGAGTTAGACCTGGTTCCCTGCTGGGACCTGCGGGTCCCCAGATTTTTCCTTCTTTGGGCTTTTCAAGCTATCTGATGAAGACTGCTATCAAGTAGCCGGCTGGGGCATAGAGGATATCTCGAATCCTGACATTTCCCTAGCACGGCCGACCAATGCGAGCTACCCTTAGCCTTGGCGGGGTCCGCCGCATTGTACCCGTTCCGTGCGGGAGGCTAGTGGGTGACCCCAACTTGCGTCCAGTGACCGGGCTGTGCTCGTGTCCAGGGGTGCTTGGCCTGCAGCATCCCTCCCCATCAGATGGGAGGAAGGTCTGCTACTGGGTGGCTACTCGCTGCGCCCATCGGATTGGTGAGTGACCCCCTCTCCCCCCTCCTAGGGCTGCGGGGGGGGGGCTGGGCGTTTGATGGACTAGGCCGGCCGGTGGAGGGTTTCTAGGGCGACAGGTCCCCCTGTTTGTTTTGGCGCCCCCTCCTACACCCCCCTTCCCCCGCACCCCACGCTCAAACCACCATGCGGCGGATCACCGCCATTTTGCCGTAGCCGTGGCCATTTTTGGGGCTATTTTGGCCTCTAGTGGTGGACCGGCGGCCATTTTGCCGTAGTCTCGGCCTGTGTGACAGGCTTTGGCCTCTTGTGACCACTCGGCGGCCATGTTTGATGTGCCTGTGGATGAAAACGTGCGGCTGACGCCGCTTCTTCCTCTTTCCATCTGGAACAGCGTGGAAGGCACAGGGCGGCGTAGGCTCCTGACTGGCGGTCAAAGCACTCCTACTGGGACGCAGCGCTTGATGGGCAATTTTACACAGCAAGTATAGCTGGGCTCTCCCTGGGGTGTTGGTAGCGGTGGGTGCAGTCCTCCTGGGTGTCTCCCGGTTGCTCTGTGGGGCAGTGGTGGGGCTGCATTGTGGGGGTGTCAGGGCCTATTTGGCCTACCAGTGTTCCGGTGGCGCAATGGCGGCTGAACCTGCAGGTTCTTCCCAGGAGGAGTCAGTGGAAGCGCAACCTGCGCTGGACCCTCTGGTTCCCCTGGATCAGCTTAGGTCCATATTGGGGAAATTTTTCCCCAGGGAGGTGCCGTGCCATGCTAAGGAGGTGCCTAAAAAGCATCCACCCCCCCCCCTCCTTCCTCAGGGGTGGATTCGGAAACCGGAAGGGGCCTCAGTGGTCACGGGGACCCCCGTAGAGCTCTCAGATGGTGAACTGGAGCCCTCGTATGGTGAGGAAGACCAGGGGGCCTCGGTAGCGCGCGAGAGGGCGCTGGTGGCCTCCCTGATCACCAATATCCGTGCGTCCTTGCAACTGGACCAAGCCGGGGAGTCGCAGGAGACTGCCTACGTTTGTGGGTCTTTTAAGCCACCTCGGTCCCCTAGGGCTTATCCCTATGATCAATTCTTTGACCAGCTGGTCTATAAGGAATGGCAGTGGACCCTCCGGTGGCTCGCCGGGGGCAGCCATGAGACCAGCTCTGGCGTCAGCCATGGTGGCGCAATTCCTTACCGAGTGTGCGACTGAGTTGCACAATGAGTTGAGCTGCGGGTACTCACCTGGGGCGTCACAGGGGACGGACCATCTGATACAGGGTCTTCGGTACCTGTGTGACTCAGCTTTGGACCTGCTTCCCATGCTGTCTAAGATGTCTGTTTTTGCAGTCATTATCAGACGGGTGCTGTGGTTACGCTGTTGGTCGGGTGACCATGCGTCTAAAAAGGGCCTCACGGATCTTCCCTTTCAGGGTGGTCGGCTCTTTGGGGCACATTTGGATGAAATCATTAAGGATTTCACCGGGGGAAAGAGTACCTTTTCTCTCGGAGCCCAGGCGGCGGGAATTCTACCGTAAGCAGGGTCCTGCTTCTTCGGGTCAGAAGGATTCTCGGGTGGGGGGCCGACTTCTGGGGTTCGCGGACAGGTGGACTGCCCGCATTTCCGACCGGTGGGTGCAGGAAGTGGTGTTCGCAGGATACAGGATAGAGTTCAGCACTCTACCCCCAGACAGGTTCTTCCCATCGAACTTGAGACTCCCTCAGGGGCGTCGAGAGGCTCTCCTAGGGGCTGTTCAGACACTCTCCGAACAAGGGGTGATTGTGCCGGTACCTCCTATTCAAACCTCTTTGTGGTGCCCAAAAAGGGTGGGCTCAGGCCAGTTCTGGATCTAAAAATGAAAATTCAGGATGGAATCTGTCCGATCGGTCGTGGCCGCCCTGCACCTAGGGGACTTCATGGCGTTGCTGGATATCAGGGATGCGTATCTCCATGTTCCCATTTGTCCCCGGCACCAGCGCTTTCTGCGCTTTGCGGTGTGGGATCTACATTACCAATTTGTGGCACTTCCCTTCGGTCTGGCCTCGGCTCCTCGGGTGTTCACCAAGCTGGTGGCTCCGGTGCTGGCACTATTGAGGCAGAGAGGCATTGCTGTGGTAGCCTGTGGCGCCGTGGGATTTGAATTTGGTACTTTCTGTACTGCAGAAACTGCCATATGAGAAGATCAGGGATATTCCCTTGTAATTGCTGTAGCAAAAAGTGGCTTTCTTGGTGGCCATTACATCCGCTAGACGGGTGTCTGAGTTGGCAGCGTTGTCCTGCAAGTCTCCCTACTTGGTCCTTCATAAGGACAAGGCGGTCTTGCGACCTTCCCCTTCGTTTCTACCGAAGGTGGTCTCTTCTTTTCACATTAATGAGGATATTGTTCTCCCTTCATTATGTCCGCACCCATCGCATCCCAAGGAATTTGAGTTACATTCTTTGGATGTCGTGAGGGCTTTGCGGGTGTATTTGGCGGCTACAGCTTCCTTTCGGAAGTCTGATACGTTGTTTGTGCTTACGGAAGGACTGCACAAAGGATTGGCGGCCTCGTTGGCTACTGTCTCCCGTTGGATCAGACAGACCGTGACCCATGCGTATACTGTTCGGGGCAAAGTCCCCCCTTTTCCAGTCATGGCTCATTCCACCAGGGCAGTTAGCACTTCCTGGGCTTTCAGACACCAGGCTTCGGTGTCCCAGGTGTGCAAGGCGGCCACTTGGGCCTCGGTGCACACGTTTGCTAAGTTTTACAAAGTTGATGTGTCAGCATCCGCGGATGCTGCTTTTGGCCGTAAAGTTTTACAGGCGACGGTGCTGGTGCCTCCTGAGAGGATTCTGTTGGGTACAGTTGTTGTTGTTTACCCACCCCTCTTGAATGACACTGCTTTGGGACATCCCCACTTGTCAATGAAGGGCTGCGTCTGTCAGTGAACATAGGAGAAAATAGGATTTTATTAAGAACTTACCGTAAAATCCTTTTCTCTGAGTTCACTGACAGACACAGCACCCACCCCTCTGTGTTGCGTTTGTACGTCTTGTTACGAACTGATATGCTATGCAGAGCAGGGGGGTTATATGCTGGAGTGAGGACGGCCCCCTGGGAGGGGTCAGCTTGCTTTTTTTCTATTTGCCTAGTCTACTCCTAGTAGGATGTGCATAAACCCCACTTGTCAAACGAAGGGCTGCGTCTGTCAGTGAACTTAGAGAAAAGGATTTTATGGTAAGTTCTTAATAAAATCCCTTTTTTACTTGTATACTTTAAAAAATATTGCTGTTTCTGCTGGCCATAGTGGCATGGCAGCACAGCGGTGGGCTTAAAATTGTGCTGCCACATGGCATGTATACTGTTCTGTGCTGGGAGAGCACTCACTTGGTGCCTCCAGCATTTATACCTCGCTGTCACCCACAGTTCCCAGTCCCTATTTACAGTTGGCAGCCTTCGGTGTAAAGAACCCCTTTAAGGGCAAGTGGGAGCCCATGGTAAGTGGTTAATTTGAAGTATATAGATATTTATCTTGTAAGTCCTTGCTTTGGAACAATGTCTTGTTTTTCCATTAGAGAGAAGCACTATAAAAGATTGGTCACACCAGTAATGTTCACCCCTTTTGTCTTGCAGAAGCAGCAGTTACAGGAGGCAAAAGAGGCTGCAAGACAGCGAAGAGAGAAGCTGTACTCGCAGGACTAGAAGGCGCCCAGCAGAAATCGCTGCTCCTTCACACTTGTCCTTATATTGCACTCTTCCCCAGTGTGTTTTGTACACTTGTAAGATTGAATGTGACTTCATGTATAGTACCAAAGTGATCTCTTCAGTAAAGATGTTCTTTTTGTAAATACGGCTTGAGTCTCACAGAATTTCATTGGTTAGTTTTCTGCATCCCTTGTGCTTAAAGCAGAGTTCCACCCACAAATACATCTATATATTTCAAATGCTCTATGCATGATGAATCACCTTTGAAAAAAATCATCCTAAGTGCCCTTTTGCTATGTGGTCCCTGTAATCTTCCACTTCCTGATCTGCAGCACTCCCACATCACTTCCTGCCTCGCCTGCTCTTATGGGAGATGTGAGTCATCAATTCCCATGAGTCAGTGGGCATCCCTGAGCTGTAAAATCGCATTATTTCAAGACAGGAAAGGATGTGATTTTGTGGGGAAGAGACCTGTTATCTATGTTGCCATAACAACGGGGCGAGACCTTCTGCTGTTGCCGCCCGTTGTTATGGCAATGAGACATACACTCGCGATCGAGAGGTGCATGCTGGTTACCCAGCATGCACCTTATCCAGGAAGAGATTTGAGGAGGGTGCGAGTGGGCTTCACATGCCCACAGCTAAGATGGGAACTTCCAGTAAAGAAAAAATAAGCAATGTAAGTACAAAATAACTAGGAAGATTACCCAGATTTAAAGCTATCAATTACTTTATTTGTGTAATGAATACTAACTAGGTGGATGCCAGAAAAAAAATTATGTGGGCGGAACTCCCCTTTAAGTTATAGTAATTTTTGAGGTGTCTGCAGAAGAGCCAGTGGGGGAGGCATTTATAAAATGAAAACCTCTATAAACCCCAAAACAACAATGTAATATATTGCATCTCAGTTTTATGTTTTCATTTTTTTCCCATATTTTCTGGTACAATAGTTTTTATTAAGACAATGCCAAAATACAGGCCTGAAGAAAAGAAAGGCACAATGGTCCTGCACAGGGAACAAAACCTCACATTTCACATATATACAAACAAAACACTTTTTCAAAATTTAAAAGCGAATAGTAGAAGCATCCGGCGGAAGTGAGAATTTAGGCCCCATTCACACCTGAGCGTTTTATAGCCTGAAGCTTCAAAACGCTGGAGGGGACAAAAATGAATGATTCTCTATGGAGATCTCCACTCCAAAACGCCAGAAGCTAAAAGCCTGAAAACGCCTGAAGCTCAAACAAGTTCTGGAGGTATTTTTTTCAGGCAGAGTTGGGTGTTTTTCTGCTTTTTACATTGGTGACCTTTTGACCTGTACAAAATCGTGGTAAAAATCACTGTAAAATCGCATGACTTTCTGCCTGAAAACGACATGCTCAGGTGTGAATGCAGTTTAATAACTGTACTTGGAGGTACAAGACATGGTAAGACTAACAAACAAATCAAAACAAACAAACAAACAAAAAAAAGACAAAATAAAAGGGGGGGAGGGTTTGGTTCCCTAGATGGAGGGTAGGAGGAGATACTTTTTTCTATATTTTCATCTGGTAAACCTGCCAGTAAAACACTTGACTTAGAACAGCCTTTCTCAACCTTTTCAACGCTGAGGAACCCTTGAAATAATTCTCCGGTCTCAGGGAACCCCTGCTAAAAATTAAAATTCTACAACTCATGATACATTAGTGTGATGGTCAATGAGAAGAATGCCCCTTACACTTGTGGTCATTGGGAAGAATTACCCCCTACAGATAGCTAAAAAGATCAATGATATAATTGGGAATTTATCCGAGAGGTAGAAATTGATCATTGCTCAAGGAACCCCTAGCAACTTCTGGAGGAACCCTGGTTGAGAAACCCTGACTTGGGGTGTGAATACTCACTCACTGTATTGTATTTTTGGAGGAACATCGGTGTCACCCAAGAACAGGACTACAGAACATCCCTCTCTCTCCTTTTCTCCATAAGGCCTGGTTCACACCTATGCGTTTTTCAGATTTGCAGAAACGCACCACAGTCCATTTGAAATGGTTTCCCATGGGTCACGTTCGCATTAGTGCATTTTCCACCACTGTGCGTTTTGTGGAAAGGGTCAGGGACTTTTTTTTACCCGCAGCAGGTTGCGCTTTTGGTTCCATAGACTTCAATGGAAATGCATAAAAAAACAGAATGGTTGTGTTTTTCATGCGTTTCTGCTGATTTTGCAAAATGACTCAAAACCACATTAAAAATGCATCAATAACGCGTGTGAAAAAATGCAAAACGCACTGGGAAAAAGCAACCGCAACCTGCATAGGTGTGAACCAGGCCTTACACACAGGGGAACTGTTCACAAAGACAGCTGGGAACAATGCTAACTGATAAGAGTTGGCACAGGAAGTTTTCAGCTCACAAAATTTCTGCCAGGGCCAACAGGTATTTTTTGCACTTTTTGAACATCTACAACAAAAACACTTTCAATTGGATTTTTAACAGGCTGAAAGGGAGCAAATAAGATAAATACATTTTTGAGGTGTCCATGTACGTTAACCACATCAGCCCCGGAAGGATTTCCCAGTTTAGGACCTGAGCACTTTTTGCGATTCGGCACTGCGTCTCTTAACTGCCAATTGTGCGTTAATGCGACGTTGTACCCAAACAAAATTTGCGTCCTTTTTACCACAAATAGAGCTTTTTTTTGGTGGTATTTGATCACTTCTGTGTCATTTCTGATCATCGCTATAAACAAAAAAAGAGCGCTAATTTTGCAAAAAATTTTGCAAAAAAACAATATTTCTTACTTTTTGCTAAAATACAAACCCAAAAAAAAAATATATAAAAAAAAACTTTTTTTTTCATCGGTTTTGGCCGATTTATATTCTTCCTCATATTTTTGGTAAAAAAATCGCAATTGCGGTTTATTGATTGGTTTGGGTAAAAGTTGCCGCATTTACGAATGATAATTAATTTCTGGGGTTTTCATTTTTTATTTTTTTTTTACTAGTAATGGTGGCGATCTGCGATTTTTAGCGGTACTGCAATATTGCGGCGGACATGTTGGACCATTTTGACACTTTTTTGGCACTGATTACTGTATAAATGCCATTGGCAGTGAAGGGGTTGACCTGGAGGGGTCGCTCTAAGGGTTAACTGTGTTCCTTCAGTGTGTTCTAACTTTATGGGGCCTAGGCTGGCAGGGGGAGGGGAGTGATCACGGCTCCCATATACAGGAAGCCTGTGATCACATCCCTTCACCCTCTGTCAGAACGGAGATCCATATTTACATACACGGACCTCCGTTCCCTCACTACGGGGGGGGCCATCACGGGTATCCTGTGAAGATCGAGTCTGCCCTACCCAC
>BLSH010229797.1:137750-148733 GCA_018402905.1 Glandirana rugosa | reverse complement strand
CCCCCCCCCCCCCCCCCCCGGAACACAGTGATGCCTCCGGCGGCGCGTGCTCACAATACTCGTTCTCGCGGCCGCTGTCAGGTGACAGTGTTTTGCGATAAATAACCAAGTTACCGCTGTCAAGCCGCGGCGTGCGGTCGGCAACTGGTTAATGATTGCTGAAATTTTAGGTGCGGTACGTCTTCCACAGCCATAATACTTACACGCATTTTCTGGTATAGAACACATTTTGTTAATAATCAAATTTTTGCCCACCATGGATGGTGAACTGAATAAGGACTGCTCAGTGTGGATGCTGGGGTCTAAAGGCACAAGGTTTTTCTATGCATGAAGGTAAAAAAACCTGTGTGCAGCAGCCCCCCCCCCTTCCCCCAGTACTTACCTGAGCCCCCTTTCGATCCAGTGATGTCCAGGAGAGCCTTGCCTCTCCAGGGATCCGTACTACTGATTGTTTTTTGGCAGCAGTGGGAACCATTGGCTCCCACTGCTATCAATTACAGCCATTGAGCCAATCAGGAGAGGGCGGGGCCAAGCCACGGCTCCATGTGTGAATGGACACTGCTTGCTGTGGGGGCACCCAGCAGGAGGGAGGGGCCAGGAACATCGTCGTGGGACCCGAGAAGATGAGGATCCAGGCTGCTCTGTACAAAACCATTACACACCCGGTGCTCCACTCCAAATGATCTAAGTGCTCCTCCACCAGATAAAAAACCTGTTTACCAGAAGCAAGCTAAGGGTACGCTTGTGGCTCAATACCTAGACAAGGTCCCTTGCGGTGGGTGGTGAATCCAGGCTCACTCATTCAGCCATTGTTATTCCATGGAAAAGAAGCTACTTGCAGTCCTGCTTCCTTGGACAACACTGTTATAAATGTGTCTTTCATTGAACTCGGCAATATGGCAGGTAGCAGTTCCAAAAAAAGTTGAGCTGCTATGTAAAATCTCACTGACCTCAGCAGTAGTTCTCAAGCTTGCTGAAACAAATCCCTCCAAAGAAGTGACCACAGGATCTTTAGCAATTAAGATCTTTGTCATCACCCAGTGTCTTGATGAGCACCCCATACGTGGTTATCATAAGCTGTCGTGGTTCATCACCAAAGATTGCTTCTTTCAAAGGCAATAGGTTAGGATAAGCACCTGCAAACTGAGCGTGAAGTGCACGTTGCACTTGAAGAAAGCGGAAAAACATGTAGTTTAGGAGATTAAATTCTGCTTTTAGTTGGTCAAAGGATTTCATTTCTCAGTTTTTGAAGACATGTGACAACAAGTAGACTCCCTGAGAAATCCATATAGAAGGATCAGGTATCTGAATGAGTTGGGGGAGGAGATTGTTATACCATAGAGGGGTGTTGTTATGAAATCCAGGGTACTCCATTTTGGACATTGCCAGGTCCCAAACCCTCTTGTGCTGAAAGAAAAGGCCGGAGCGATTCGGAAAACATCAAAGATCCACGCAGGCCACGTAACGGATCACAAAATGGATGTGGGAGTTGCGAATCCACTGGATCACATACCAAAGCAAGGTATCTACTTTTATCCATCTTGCTCATTAACCTTGTTTTAAAGTGTTACTAAACCCAGAACCCTGCATTCACTATATCTGGTCTCCCACAGTACACAGAACATGGAAATGCAATTATTTTAGTAAATAAAAACTGCTAAATACCTTTTCTCATCATCAGTTGGAGCAGTCCTGTGACTTCTATGTCCAGCAGAGCAATGGTTAAAGCTTGTAGGCGGAGTTTTCATTCTCCCCTGATGGTCCTATGAGGCTGCAGGACCCCTGACCCTCTGTCTGGACAGTGCTGATTGGCTCTGTGCTGATTACATGTATTCTCCCAAGAAAAAAAAAAACTCTCTAGCAACACACACCAAACTGAGCATGTGCAGAGTGCCCCCAAGGCTCTGTACTATCAGCAGATAGATTGAGGACAGTGGAAGAAGGGGAGGATCAGAGAAGACAGGATCAACCAGCCTTTTTACACAATGCAGTGGATTAACCCCTTAGGTTCCACAGCGAGTATAACAAGCATGCTTTACTGCATATACAACCTGATTTTACTGTTGTGGGTTTTGTAACACTTTAAGGTATTGTACATAATGTTTGGGCAATGAGTGCTACAGTGTACCTTGAACTGGTGTTTACATTTTTATAAACCATTCTGCTTTAACCACTTAAGCACCAGGCCTATTTCTCTTACGTTCATTGACAGACGCAGCCTCTATTCATGACATATGGGTTATGTACCTTTTACTAGGAGTAGACTAGGCAGAACAAAAGTTCAGAAAGCAAAGCTGGCCCCTCCCAGGGGGCCGTCCTTACTCAGCACATAAACCCTCAGCCCTGCATAGCATCTCAGTTTTCTTCTGCCTAGTGCTGTTTAGAAGTTAAAATCATTCTTTTTTTGCTAGAAACCCCCCCAAACATTATATATATATATATTTTCAGATACCCTAGAGAATAAAATGGCAGTTGTTGCAATACTTTGTCACACTGTATTTGCGTAGCAGTTTTACAAACGCAATTTTTTTTTTGAAAAAATTCACTTTTTTTTAATTAAAAGATAAAAAAACAGTAAAGTTAGCCCAATTTTTTAATATATCGTGAAAGGTAATGTTACGCTGATACCCAACATGTCATGCTTCAAAATTGCGCCCGCTCGTGGAATGGCGACAAACTTTGACACTTAAAAATCTCATTGGCAAAGTTTAAAAATTCCTACAGGTTCCCAGTTTAGAGTTACAGAAGAGGTATAGTGCCAAAATGATTGCTCTCACTCCAACGACTGAGGCGATACCTCACATGTGTGAAAATATGCGGACACGACTTACATATGCGTTTGCTTCTGTGTGCGAGTTCAGAGGGACGGGGCGCTTTAAAAAAATGTTTATTTATTTTACGTTTTATTTTTACACTGTCCCTTTTAAAAAAAAAATTAGATCACTTTTATTCCTATTACAAGGAATGTAAACATCCCTTGTAATAAAAAAAAAGCATGAGAGGGCCTCTTTAATATGAGATCTGGGGTCAAAAAGACCTCACGTTTACACTTAAATGCAATAGAAAAAAGATGTATTTTTTTTTCGATAAAAAAAAAATTCCCCTTTAAGACCATTGGGCAGAAGTGATGTTTGACGTCGCTTATGTCATCCAATGGTATAGAGGCCAGTGGGGGCCATCATTCCCTCACTTGACTTCATGCCTCTGAGGGGAAAGGATCAGATCGTCTCTGGAGCGCGGCGGGAGGGAGCACCTCTCCCGCCACCGATAAAAGTGATTTTGTGACGAGAAAGTGGACCACCTGCCCTTGAAGAGGATACTGGGGTTATGGCAGCTATCTGCTGCCATAAAAACGGTATTCAACTTCAAAGGACTGACGTATAACGACGGTGGGCGGTCCGTAAGTGGTTAAAGTGGTTCTAAAGTCAGAAGGCAAAAAACCTTCTGTGTGCAGCAGCCACCTCAGACCCCCTAGTACTTACCTGAGCCCCATCGCGATCCAATGATGTGCACGAGAGCCTTGGCTCTTTGGGGGCTATCCCTCCTCATTGGCTGAGACAGCAACGAGAGCCATTGGCATGTGGCTAGTTGAAGCACTTCCACCTCTGGAAGCTGTTGTTGCTTACGTTCCAGCCTGAAGCTTGACAGCTGCACTACCATCAAGAACTCTGCTTCAACTAGCCACATGGCTGCTTAGCTCTGCAGCCTCACGGTGATCCTACAGAGGTCTATGACAGAGCTCGACAAAACTCAGGCACCGGGACGCAATGGTGAATGGAAATTGCGTCTTGGCGCTTGGGTAACACCGTAGCAGTGGTCGGGATCCTCTCATGTGGCCTATAATTGAGGCCACGGCTTTGAGGCCTGCTGGAGCGGGATACACCTCCTATCTGCAAAGCGGCACCCTCTGGTGGACGGTGCTGTGATGAGCGTGGCTTGCTTTCACTGGCTGCCCGCACACCTCTGACATTATCTTCCCAGGTTAACAGGTGGGCTTGATCGGTCCCCCTTTCCTTACAACCGCTGAGTAGACAGGGAGTGCCATCTATCAGAGCCACCTTATCAGTGCCGCCTATCAGTGCAGCCTGTCTGTGCCCATTAGCACAGCCTTATCAATATTGCCTATCGATGCTTATCAGCACAGCCTCCTCAGTGTCGCCTATCTGTGCCCATCAGTGATTGCCACCTGTCAGTGCCCATCAGTGCATCTTATCATTGCCGCCTATCAGTGCCCATAAGTGTCACCTAATCAGCGCAGCCTCATCAGTGTCATCTGTCAGTGCTCATCAGTCCCGCCTATCAGCGGCACCTCATCAGTGCCTATCGGCGCTGCCTCATCAGTGTAGCCTGTGAGTGTCCATACGTGCCAGCTATCAGTGCTTATCAGCGTCACCTATCAGTGCCACCTAATCAGTGCCCATAAGTGCCACCTATCAGTGCTTATCAGCGTCGCCTAACAGCGCCCATCAGTGCTGACTTTTTTTTTTCTTTTTTTTACTCAACAGTCTTTTTTTTCGCTTGGTACCAGGCATGGAAAAAGGTCGGGGAACAAAAAGTGGGACCCATCAGGAGATGTCAGTCCCATCATTTTCTATGAGGCTATCAATTTAGCTTATCCCCCCTTTTTTCTCTAATTATTTTCTTTACAGACTAACACGCTTGCTCCTGATGAGTGACCTCAAAAGTCACGAAACGCGTACCATTGCCGTGTTTTTTGCTACTACAAACATGCCATGTTTATAATCTATTTTACTATTTACCAGGGGTATTACCCCCAGATACCTCAAAATACGGGCCATGCAGTGTGTTACTGTTGATTTTAATATTGTGTATATATATATTGGAATTGATGGATGGGGGAACTCGAATTATGTACTGTATGAATTTCTATTTTACTGTATAATCATGTTTTACCTGATTGGATCACGTGTGTGACCATGTATATATGTTTAACTGATGATTACCCAATAAATTCATTTACTACCTCAATTGACCATTATCCATCAAAGATTACACTCAGACCACCACATCCTCCATGTAAAGTCCCACCTGTTTTCGATTGCACAACTGTGCAATTTTTTATATATCATGGTACCAGGCATGAGCAATTCTTATTGCCTGATAACCCAGACATGCAGTTTTTGGTGCTGGGCAGCTGATTTAAAAAACTAGCTCCTAACTTTTTTAGCTGGCTCCTAGATTCTAAGCAGATTTGTCAAGCCCTGGTCCATGACAAGCCTTGATCCACTTTTATCTAGTGAGTGCAATTTTTTTTCTCTTTTATACTTTTTTAAAATAAATTGCTATACCTAGATGGTAGCGCCCTCTTGTGTTTGTTTTTTATATGTGCAATGGGATCTCAAGACCTAATCTGAGAGGAGCTGCATCCACTTTACTAAGTGTTCCCTACCACTCTCCTGGCCCTTTTATGTGCCCGTTTAATGACGGTTGGGTTTTAGTCGGGGCAAAAGCTTATTCCTTTTCTTAGGTAAGTATAACATGTTTGTTTTTCTTTTAAAGCATTGCCTTTAATATCACTTTAAATTTTAAAGCCTGGTTCGGCATTCAACACTTCCAAGTGTTTCAGATGCCTGGTCACCCGCTGTACACTGTGGTTTCTCCTGCGGGCTCCTATGTCATTACTGTGACATGTATTGATGTAGGGAGTTCATGATTGTAACTTCGGTGCAGCAAGCGACAAAGGCATCTGACACACCCAGAAGTGTCAGGTGCTAAACATTCTGCCAGGGCCGTAGCAAAGTTAGGACTCCATCACCTGGAAATTCATGGCTTGTCAAAGGGTCACACAAGCATTGGAGATGCTTGGCAATGAAAAATGAGACTGGTCTGGACAACTGTACCTCCTAATTTTTGCCTGAATGTGTGTGTGGATATATGGATATGCTGATAGTAGTGAAAACATATGTATGTAAAAAATTCTGAAAGGAAAGGATGCCCTTTTCTGTGTGCTTTTAGGTTTTCATGCTGTTTTCCTTTTCCCATGAATGTGGCTGCCATGGTTAGGGGGGTCTACATCTTGTACCTTGAGTCTTCTGTGGTTTTCTGTCTTGAACACCTCTGGCGGGCAAAAATAGCAGTAGGTTATTAGTTATCCATTTTGAATGACGTTTTTTTTTAAGCCTTTTTCTTTCTGCTCGGGTGTAGGACTTGGCAAGGATGGCGAAGGGTTTTAATAGGCTGTTTTCCCCAAATATGTGGTCTTTTTGCAATTTCCTGGCATATAAAGTTTCTGATTTTGGCTTTTTCTTTTGCCTTTTCAGCCCTTGGTCTCTCCAGGTCTATCTTGGCCCTGCTGCCCTTGTATCTTTCCCTCCTCCATCCTTCCTTTGGCCAAGCTGTCATCACAGACCACAAAGGGGCTGTTGCTGGGCCTCCAGACAGAAAGTTCTTCCAGACAAAATATCCATCAGGCATTTTTTTCAGAAGTCTCAAAAGATCAGATAAGAAACAGATAATCTAGTTGTTATGTCTTTTACTGCCACAGTAGTGGATTTTGCTTTGTATCCCAATCAATTTTACTGGCAGTTGTGGCTGCAATTTTTCTTGGCCTACATGACTTTGGCTTGGTATCAAGATATCTCTGAATTTTCTACTTCTTAATAAGTACTGACTGGCATGCTCAATTCTTTGGATATCTTTTGATATCCTTTTCCAAGTTCCATTACCTGGTTACGCAGGTCTTTTGACAGTTCTTTTTTGCTCCCCATTGCTTAGTATCTAGCCTGCTCAGTGCATCCACATAAGAGCTATGCCTGTTTATGCACATACAGTATCTCACAAAAGTGAGTACACCCCTCACATTTTTGTAAATATTTTATTATATCTTTTCATGTGACAACACTGAAGAAAGGACACTTTGCTACAATGTAAAGTAGTGAGTGTACAGCTTGTATAACAGTGTAAATTTGGTGTCCCCTTAAAATAACTCAGCACACAGCCATTAATGTCTAAACCGCTGGCAACAAAAGTGAGTACACCCCTAAGTGAAAATGCCCAAATTGGGCCCAATTAGCCATTTTCCCTCCCCGGTGTCATGTGACTTATTAGTGTTACAAGGTCTCAGGTGTGAATGGGGAGCAGGTGTGTTAAATTTGGTGCTATCGCTCTCACTCTTTCATACTGGTCACTGGAAGTTTAACCACCTCCCACCCAGCCACTGTACATATATACGGCCGAGTGGGAGCCACGCCGTTCTGAGTGGACCTTCATGTATGTCCTTCAGAACAGGTGCTCGCAGCGCGGCCACAAGGCATGCTGCGGCTCGATCCTGTGATCATTATGATCACAGAATCTGGCCGAGCACAGATCGGGATATGGGCGCTGTGATTGGCCCTCCCGATCACGTGACGGCTGTTTCCAATCACAGCCGTCACAGAGTAAACAGAGACACGTGTCTCTGTGACAGTCCTCCACCCCGCTGAGCTCAGTGAGAGCTCAGTGCAGGGGGGGGAGAGGGGGAAGCTGCAGCCCTGTGACAACTCTCTGTATGATGATGATCTCATACAGAGAGCTCTCACAGATCGCCCCCTACACAGTGCACCAAGCACCACTGATACCCCTGTCGCCATACATCTCAGTGTCCCCATAAAACAGTCCCCAAAACATCTGTATGTCCCCCATCACATCTGTCACCATACACAAAACATCTGTCTGTCCCCATCACATTTGTCACCATACACAAAACATCTGTCTGTCCCCGTCACATCTGTCACAGTCCCCAAAACATCTGTATGTCCCCATCACATCTGTCACAGTGCAAAAAACATCTGTCTGTTCGCCTTCACCCCAACACCAAATAAACCCCGATTTGGGTTATTTTTACCAAAATGTAGCAGTATCATTTTTGGTCAAAATTTATGAAGAGAAATTACTTAGTTGCAAAATTTTATAACAGAAATTTTCGGTCTTTTTTAATTTGTAGCGCAAAAAATAAAAAACCCAGAGGTAATTAAATGTCACCAAAAGGAAAGCTCTATTTGTGTGAAAAAAAATTATAAAAATTTCATTTGGGTACAGTGTTGCATGACCACGAAATTGTCATTCAAAGCGCAACAACGCTGAAAGCTGAAAATTGGTCCTGGAAGGAAGGGGGTGAAAGTGCCCAGTATTGAAGTGGTTAACATGGCACCTCATGGCAAAGAACTCTCTGAGGATCTGAAAAAAAAAGAATTGTTGCTCTTCATAAAGATGGCCTAGGCTATAAGAAGATTGCCAAGACCCTGAAACTGAGCTGCAGCACGGTGACCAAGACCATACAGTGGTTTAACAAGACAGGTTTCACTTAGAACAGGCCTTGCCATGATCAACCAAAGGGGTTGAGTCCACGTACTCAGCAACATATCCAGAGGTTGTCTTTGGGAAATTGATGTATGAGTGCTGCCAGCATTGCTGCAGAGGCTGAAGTGGTGGGGGAGTCAGCCTGTCAGTGCTCAGACCATACGCCACACACTGCATCAAATTGAGAAAGAGGGTGGGGGAAAACAGGAGAGTGGGACTTTAAATGAAGCTTGGGTTAGCCTGGTAAGGCCAAAACTTCCATCCCTATAACATTGTATATTAAAGCAATATCCGGTGACCACCCCGCCCAGTTCTGTCATGTCTGGGGGCTGCGACGCGCACTGGGGATTCCCTTGAGGGGGCGGGGCTTCGCCACTGCGGGTCGACATCAAACCACCCTGACGCACGCGCGGCGTCCTTGTGACGTGGCGATGTGGGCGGGGTCCACCACGCTTGTGGACCACTTTGGAGTCATTGATGATGCCGACTGCTGTTCACTTGTGCCGGGCACGTCCTTCCCTCTACCTTCACCCACGTGTGTGACGTTGGCGGCCAGCTGCGGTGGTGGCACCTATATATGGGCGCCCTTTCTGGGCAGGGTGGTCACCGGATATGAGCACCAGATACACCTGACCAACACCAGCATCTCCCACAGGTAACACTACTTCCCCCCACCACTACACCATCCTTCACTTTCAATTTTCCACCCACGATGATCCCCACACACTCTCCTGAATTGGTTATCCCAGCTCTTCTATACTGCAATTTGGGTTTCACTCACATTTCATACTTTGCACTGTCACCTCATATCTTTTTTCCCCCGTTTCCCCACTGATTTACCTCCCTTATCACTCCTTTGGGTCCCCGCATTTCCTTTCCCCTTCCATTGCCCTCTTATGTTCTTTTTATCATTACCACACACTTCAATGCATCACCATTCCTTTCCACAGAACTCAATGGTCCTCTCCTGGTGCCTGGTCTCGCCCTAGTTTGGGTTCCTGTGTTGAGCGCCTCTGCCTCGCTTGCCGCCTCAGCTCCCGGTAAGGATGTTACCAGTGGGCCTGCCGCCTGTGATGCTGTACCGCCAGTGTGCTTTCCCTGTGTATATTTTCCACCCCATTTATGGGGGCTCCTCCTTGTGAGCTGCCAGTCCTACTACCCCAACTTAGGTCAACAGCTAGACTTATTTTTTCCTTTTTCATTGCAGCCTATATGCACGCTTGAACTATATACACACATATGAACTTTAATGGCATCCCAGTCTTGCTCCGTAGGGTTCAATATTGAGTTGGCACACCCTTTGCAGCTATAACAGCTTCAACTCACCTGGGAAGGCTGTCCACAAGGTTTAGGAGTGTGCCTATGGGAATATTTGTTAAGTCTTCCAGAAGCGCATTTGTGAGGTCAGGCACTGATGTTGGGCGAGAGGGCCTGGCTTGCAGTCTCCGCTCTAATTCATCCCAAAGGTGTTCTATTGGGTTGAGGTCAGGACTCTGTGTAGGCCAGTCAAGTTCCTCCACCCCACACTCGCTCATCCATGTCTTTATGGACCTTGCACTGTGCACTGCAGCTATGGCCAAGCAGAGTGATAGTTACATCATTTCTGACTGCTCACCCACATACGGAAGTTTACCCACTCAGGAGCTGCTGGGTAGAGGCTGCCAGAAGTAGTCTAAGTAGTGACATGCTGTATCTGTGTGGCAGATGAGGGTGATGTATAGAATATCGGCTGTCGGCCTGAAAGGTGGCTGAAAAATCGGTAGCGGCCCTGAAAAAACTATTTCCTGGTGCCTTCATGGCAGCATACATATGGCTGGTTACTCCGCCCACAACCAACCCACAGGACCAGAGTTGCCTCCCCTCACGTCATTCTTTTTTCTTAGGCGGCTAAATGCGCCAATGAGTATGGGAGCCCATTTTTTCTGTGGATCTTTTTTGGGGCAGGAAGGCTCAGGGGGACCAGTTATCTTTTCCCCTCTGGCACCTCTCATCTACTCTAGGACAGTAATTTTCCCAATGGCTGGAAGAAGGATCAGCAATTACCGTCGCATGGGCATGCACCAAAATCAAGGAGTAACAGCAACCTCAGATTCCTATGGAGTACCCCCTCCAGTGTCAGCAGCATCTCTCCATGCTGTCCTGCAATGCCTACCCTTCCAGGAGACACGCATCCAGGTAGCTTCATGTTCCCCCCTCCTCCGGCCTTTGCAGCACTTCGCGCCCCCCTCCTGGGGCTCCTTTTGCCGGTTTCAGAAGGCGGAACTTCGGCTGCGCCAGATGACGTCATTGGCGCATGCACAATAGCCAAATGAAGCAGTCTGCGGCCATCTTGGTACACCCAATGTGTGTCTACATATAATTACGGATCTCTGGGCATTAGGGAGGCAGCTGTTGGCAGGGAAATATCTCCCCCTGTGGTTTTGGTCCCTTTACAATACTTGGAAGCATCGTCTTGTCTCACATCTGCCCCCTAATGGAAGTTAGAGGTATAGCAATATAAAAAAAAAGAAATAAAGAAGAAAGGAAAACTTAAAAAAAAAAAAGCAACAACTTATTTTTTTCTTAACCGCTTGCCGACGGCTGATCGGCAATTGACGGCGACAATGTGGCTCTGTAACGCGAATCGCCGTCATACGACGGCGGCCGCGATACAGAGCCACTGTGAGCGGGGGGGCGCCGCCGGAG
>BLSH010229797.1:107859-121938 GCA_018402905.1 Glandirana rugosa | reverse complement strand
CTGTATCCGATGACGGCGGGACAACAGGTAAACATTGTCCTCTCTCGACGGGAACTTTTTTCCACGGTTCACACTAAAGCGGAAGGTCCGACGAGAGTTAAGATCCTTCAACCTCTGATACGGGAGGCTTAACTTGACGGTAGAAGGAACCTAGTTGACTAGAAACATCACTCGCGGGGTTAGGTTGGTTAAACACAGCCTACATTCTCACTAGGTGCTCTACTCCGGTTCTACTGTCACCAAAACCTCCAACCCGCCAGAGCAGGTGGTGGTGTCCGACCTGAAGTAACTGTAACACTAGTCTTAGAAGACTCTGTGATCACAAGGAAAGTAGGGAAGGCGCTGGTGAGCAAGTCCATGTCAGCATCAGAGTGCCTGAGTCTTCTGGGATCTTTTTTCCTCCTGCATCCCGATGGTGAAGTGGGCCGGATGACATCTCCGCAGGTTTCAAGAGGGTTTTCTATCCCAGTGGAGGAAGAGATCCTTGTCTCAGAAGATTCTGATCACAATGTCAATGAAGTCCAGCCTGTGGTGGTGGACGAGACCGCCCAACCTCCAAAACCACTGTCATCTTGGCCTCATCTCGTGGATCACTCTTACATCCGACACAAATTGGTTGGATTGGGGCGCTCACTACAAAGATCAGTTGATCCAAGGAAGATGGCAGTTCAATTCGGAGGGCATAGTCTCCAACTTCCTAGAATTGAGAGCAGCCTGGAAGGCGAAATCACACTTGGCACCTTTTTTCAAGGGCAGCTCTCTCCTGTTACAAATGGACAACAGGGCGGCAGTAGCCTATGTCCAGAACCAGGGGAGAAATCACAGCAGATCATTATCCATCGAGGTAGCCCCGATTTTAACTTGGGCGAAGAAGAACCAGAGCAGCCTATTTACCAGCCCCACAGAATCAACTGGGGAACCGTCTGTCCAGAGAATTCATCAACAACAACGAGTGGTCTCTGGACCATGGGGTGTTCCAATGGATCTGCCAGCAGTGGGGCAATCCTCAGCTAGACCTATCTGCATCCCCCCTGAATGCAAAGACACCTCACTTCTTCACAAGATGCCTTGCCCCGGAATCAGCGGGAATGGATGCCTTAGTCCAGCCATGGACCTTCCAACTAGGGTACGCATTCCCACCAGTTCCACTGATTCTCAGATTCCTCCAACGGCTAACAGCAGAAGAAGTGACCATCCTGGCAGTAATCCCTTACTGGCCGAGGAGGCCTTCATTCACACTCTTGACCCAGCTGTCTCTCGGCACTCCCTTAGTCCTTCCGAAGGTGCACAACCTTCTGTCTCAAGGGACTTTTCTTCACTCACATCCAGAGATCCTGGATTTAAGGGCCTGGAAATTGAGCAGAAAAGGTTGGAAGAATTAGAATGTTCTCAGAAGGTAATCCAGACACTACTCCAAGCCAGAAAGCTGTCCACCAACAACACGTACTACAGGATATGGCAGAAATTTTCAGAGTTTGCAGAAGGGGTGAAGGACATTGTCCTGTTTCTACAGAATGACTTAGATCTAGGTTTGGGGCTTAGATACCCTTAAGGTACAAGTCCCTGCCTTATCAGCCCTAACAGACACCAGATGGGCATTGAACGATTTCAGAAAGCAATCTTAAGATTGAGACCACCTAGGAAGACCCTGTACCTGAAGTGGGATTTGGCTTTGGTTCTAAATGCTTTGGCAACATCTTCATTCGCACCTACAGAGGATTGTGCCCTGGGAAATATTACTCTGAAGGCTACCTTTCTAGCAGCGGTCACCTCAGGCCGTAGGATCTCAGAGATCCGACCTTTGGGAGCTCAAGACCCATATATCACATTCTTCCCAGACAGGGTCGTTCTACAATTAATCCATCAGTTCATACCCAAAGTTCCGACTATTTACCATTTCAACCAAGAATGGGTTCTCCCAGCTTTTGAAGATGACCGAACGACGTCCAGATTACATGAACTAGACATTGCAAGGACGCTTCGGCGGTACATTGAACTAACTCACTCGTTCCGCAAAGACCAACGCCTATTTGTTTTTCTGAGTGGAATTAGAAAGGGGTTGGCAGCATCCAAAAGAACTATAGGAAGCTGGATTGTACACCTGATTCAGAAAGCTTATCGGGCTAGTGGTCTTCCAGTGCCAGTGGAAATCAATGCGCACTAAACTCGGGGGATAGCCGTTTCTTGGGCGGCTTTAGCACAGGTTACTCCAAAAACAATTTGTTGGGCGGCAAGCTGGTCTTCATTTACCACCTTCATGACCCATTATATCCTGGATCCAGCCGCACTAACTTCCTGTGACTTTGGGAAGAAAACATTACAATTTTGTAAACCCAAATAAACTATATCATTAGCAGCAAGTTATGAGCGAGTTATTTACCATTGTATGCTGCCATGGAGGCACCAGGAAAACTGAAAATTGACAATACCTTACCATAATCTAGCTTTTTTTTTTTTAACTAGTTACCAGAATGACGTGAGGGGGGGCAACTCTTACTTCTATAGAGTTAAAGTGGTCCTGTGGGTTGGTTGCGGGCAGAGAAACCAACCATATGTATGCTGCCACGGATAGGCACCAGGAAAGGAAAATTACAGAAAGGTAAGTATTCAATTTTTCATTATCGGTTGACCCCTATATGAAACCCTATGGACTGAGATGCCATAAAGTGCAGTGCTAAATAAAGACTAAAATATGTTGTTTATAAAATATCATAAATAAAACCATATATTTGATGTTACTAAGCATAAAAAGTTCATAAATTAAGTAGCACCCCAATGTCCTTGTGATGGAAATATTGATAAAAGTGCTTCTATGCAGATCCACCATCTTTGGTAACACTAGCAGCTCACCTCCATATCCAGACCCTTATTACGAGGGTTAAAGAGGGCTTTTTATCCGTTACACTTGTGTAGAGTGTCCACATTCTACATGCTGATCTATTTTCATTATCTCTGGGGATGCTAATAGGATTATTACTACTGTACTTCGCTTGTAAAGGATAAAAAGCGCTCTTTGACCCTCGTAATAAGGATCTGGATATGGAGGTGAGCTGCTAGTGTTACCAGAGGTGGTGGATCTGCATGGAAGCACTTTTATCAATCTTTCCATCACCAGGACATTGGGGTGCTACTTCATTTATGGGCTTTTTATGCTTAGTAAAATCAAATATATGGTTTTATTTATGATATTTTATTAACAATGTATTTTAGTCTATTTATTTAGCACTGCACTTTATTGATGAATTGTTATCTTTGCGATTTAATATATTGGCCCGTGGTGTTCAGCTGCTTTAGGGCATTTTTTTAGGCTAGTTGCGCTGATTGATTTTGCACTGGAATGCCATAAAGTTCATATAATATCCAGCCACTTAGGTACACCTTGCTAGTACTGGGTTGGGCCCTCTTTTTCCTTCAGAACTGCCTTAATTCTTCGTGGCATATATCCAACAAGGTGTTGGAAACATTCCTCAGAGATTTGGTCCATAGTGACATGATAGCATCACGCAGTTGCTGCAGATTTGTCGGCTGCACATCCATGATGAGAATCTCCCATTCCACCACATCTCAAAGGTGCTCTATTGGATGAGATGTGGTGACTGTGGAGGCCATTGGAGTGCAGTGACCCCATTGTCCAGTGGTGAGATGATTGGAGCTTTGTTACATGGTGCATTATCCTGCTGGAAGGAGTCATCAGAAGATGGGCACACTGTAGTCATAAAGGGATGGACATGGTCAGCAACAATACTCAGGTAGGCTGTTAATCGATGCGCAATTAGTACTAAGGGGCCCAAAGTGTGCCAAGAAAATATCCACCACTCCATTACACCACCAGCAGCCTGAATCGTTGATACAAGGCAGGATAGATTCATGCTTTCATGTTGTTTTCACCAAATTCTGACCCTACCATCTGAATGTTGCAGCTGAAATTGAGACTCATCAGACCAGGCAACGTTTCCAATCTTCTATTGTCCAATTTTGGTGATGGTGTGCGAATTGTAGCCTCAGTTTCCTGTTCTTAGCTGACAGAAGTGGCACCCGTTGAGGTCTTCTGCTGCTGTAGCCCATCTGCTTCAAGGTTCGATGTGTTGTGCATTCAGAGATGGTATTCTGCATTCCTCGGTTGTAATGAGTGGTTATTTGAGTTACTGTTGCCTTTCTATCGTCTCAAACCAGTCTGCCCATTCTCCTCTGACATCAGCAAGGCATTTTCCTGGCGCCTCCATGGCAGCATACAGATGATAGAGCTCCGCCTCGACTCCTCCTCCAGGACCAGTGAATACCATAAATTAAAGAGGTAGTTCCTCCCCCAATATTCTACTTTTTTTCCTCATACCTCTGATCAGTGAAGATGACAGCACCCATACCTCTGCTGATGAAGCAGTTCCGCCGGGTTAAGCCTCTCCCGGACGCAGTCCCTGTACTTGGGCCGCTATTAGCGCTAAGAAGGCAGGGAACCCCTTCTGCGGATCTTTTGGGGTTTGCAGTGTTTCCTCTTAGGAACGCAATCTGCCATTTCACAACATTGGGTGTCTACAGGTGAGGAAAGCCTCAGGATCAGCTTTTTCTGTTCCCCTTCTTCCCCCCCCTCTCTCCGTCTCTTTGCCTTACCTGGTCCCTTTAAAAGTTTTCTACTTTCTGTCTCCTCTGTACAAGCAGCCATCTTGTTGGTGGACAGATTTTATATCATCTCGACCGGATTCTTCTGGGGTTTTCTTTGTACTCAGGATTCATTGCTTTTATTGTTCCCCTTCTATCCTTACCCCTCCCGCGCTCTTCCCGCTTGCAGGGGGCAAACGGCGGGCTCCGGGAACCGCCTCGTGCGGTGGGAGCGGCGGAGGGGCGGGGCGCATGCGCGTTCGCGTCACCGGACACCGGCGCAGTAGCGTCGGGAGGTCGTGGCAGCCATCTTGGTTTAGGGAAAATACACAATTTTTCCCTCTCCTTGCCAGTACTTTGCTGGAACAGGTTCCTTGCTCCTCCCACCCTGGTTTCTTAAAGGCCCCTAGTATGCAGCCCTCAGCATTGATGTTCTGAACACTCTGCAGACACCTGGCTGCCGGTCGGATCTCTTCTGCCCTTTTTGGTAAGTGCTGGGATTTTTTCTTTTTTTGTTTAGGCAAAGTATTTAAGGTTCTGAGGGTTATTGCTTATATGTGGTTCTTCATAAATATTCCTTTCTTAGCTGATCCTGCCGCTGTACTCGCCATGAGTCATTCACCTCACGGTCAAGATCCGCGCATTTCCTTAAGGTATGTGGCCGGACGTAAGTATAAAAAAAAAAAAGAGTGCATCCTTAAAAAAAAAAAAAGATTGAATGGAACTATCTTTTATTAATCTCTCCATTTCAGTCCTGTCCGCTCCAGAAGCTCGAGGAAGTCTTCCAGACACCATGATGACCATCGGGGTCATAGCTCAAGGCACAGGACCCATTCGTCGCATCACAGATCCTCAAGGAGGTCCAGTTCAAGAAGACGCTACCATTCTCGATCGCCCGCTGAACGTCCTACCAGTAAAAAGTGCTGGGCTTGCGGGGCTACCCCTCTTCCGGACAAGTTGGTCTGCAGATCGTGCTTTAGAGACTATGCGGCGGACAGAGAAAGAGAGAGCGAGCAGGTTGTGGAGTTTCTCAAGAGGACTATGAAAGACTCCTTCTCAGAATTGGCAGCCATGAGATCGGATCAGCGAGCAGTTCAGGTCCATCCTCCGCCAGCACCCCAGCCCCTCCTCTGGGTCAAGTACCTAGGGACCCTCAAGAGGATCTCTCCAATGACTCAGCCGAAGATTCCGAACCATCCGGCTTTAACTTTTCCCTCGTCCAGCCCTTCATTCAGGCCGTCAGGTCGGCCATTGAGTGGGAAGAGCAAGAGGAACAGCCACAGAAGGGTAAAAAGTATTTCCCTCACCTGAAGAGGAAGCGAGCAGTGTTCCCTTTAATGAGCGAAGTCAGGGAGCTTATCGACGATGAATGGAAAAAGACTAAAAAGAAGTTTTCACTAGCCCGCTTTGGCAAGCTGTATCCTCTAGCTGAATCAGACACTCAAGCCTTGGATTCTATGCCTGTCGTAGACGCATCAGTTGTTCGTCTCGCAAAGAATATTACACTCCCAATGGAGGATTCAGCTTCCTTTAAGGATCCATTGGACAGGCGGATAGACCTTGACCTAAAGAGAAACTACCTAGCCGCAGGCGCTGCTTGCAAGCCCGCCATAGCTCTCACTTCAGTCTCTAATGCCATCCGAGCCTGGACAGAAAACATTGAGTCAGCATTAAGGCAGGATGTACCTAAAGAGGACATCATTAAGGCTCTGGAAGAGTTAAAACTGTCAGCAGACTTTGTGGGAGAGGCAGCAATAGATTCTATTCGCTGCTCTTCCCGTTCCATGCTGCACTCAGTCATGGCAAAGAGAGCTTTGTGGCTAAAACCATGGGCGGCGGATCTAGCTTCAAAGCAGAATTGGTGTAAGATCCCATTTGATGGCAAAGCCCTCTTTGGCGAGAAAATGGATAAGGCCATCTCCAGGGTCACAGGAGGCAAATCTGGCTTGCTCCCCCAGGATAGGAGAGCTAGACGATCATCGGCCTATGTCTCCAGATTTAGGCAGAATAAGTCCTCCAACTACTGTCAGTCCAAACAATTCAGAGAGGGCAGAAGGAACTGGAAGAGCACTCAGTCCTCCTTTCTGGGGGCCAGAAAGAATAAGGCCTTGTCCATCCCACAGGATCCGGCAAAGTCTTTTTGACATAAGGCCGGCCCAAACTCCTCCAGTGGGAGCCAGGCTCAAGCTTTTTGCGCCAGTTTGGGCAAGCAGGTGCCAGGACCCCTGGGTCCTATCAACTATTCGCTTCGGTCATTTCTGGACTTTCTTACACCAACCTCGGGCAAACCATTTCAAAATCACAGAGGTCCCTTCCTCTCCTCAGAAGGCACAGGCGCTTCTACAGTTCCTCGCTTTGCTCCAGCTTCAGGGGGCAGCGGTTCCGGTTCCATGTTCGGAGCGATTTACGGGATTCTACTCCACCCTTTTTCTAGTCCCGAAAAGGACTGGGGGATGGAGGCCGGTCATAGACCTAAAGATTCTGAATCGATATATCTCTCTGGAAAGCTTCAAGATGGAATCCCTTCTGACTATAATTCAGGCAGTCCAGCCGGGGGACTGGCTTCTCTCAGTGGATCTAGAGGACGCCTACCTTCATGTCCCAATTCTGCCTTCCTTTAAGAGATTTCTGAGATTTGCTGTGGGCCAAGTCCACCTTCAGTTCCAGTGTCTTCCATTTGGTTTAAGCACTGCTCCCAGAGTTTTCACAAAGGTATTGATCTCAGCTCTGGTCCCACTAAGAGAAAAAGGCCTACGGGTGTACCACTTCCTAGACGATATCCTTCTGTTAGCAGACAGCAGGAGTCAGTTGATCTCCCACAGGGAAATCCCGCTTCAATCTCTTACGGAACTAGGATGGCTCATAAATTTCAGGAAGAGTCAGCTGGAGCCAACACAGCAGATAATCTATCTGGGGGTTCTATTCAACACGCTTCAGGGCACAGTAGCTCTTCCTCCGGAAAAGATCAGCTTGATCATTCTCAAGGTTTCGGAAGTCATGAAGAAGTCACGTCTGACAGTAACTCAATGTCTCAGCCTGATAGGTACAATGTCAGCATGTATACCTATGGTCCCTTGGTCCCATTGGCACCTACGATATTTCCAGACAGGGTTCCTGTCTCAGTGGGAGAAGAGACGCCTGGCGCAATTAATCACAATAACTCCTATGATGCGCAGGAGCCTTCATTGGTGGTTAGTGCCACAGAACCTTTCACGACCAAGATCCTTAGGCCCACCCACTTGGACCATAGTTACGTGCGACGCCAGTGGTCTCGGTTGGGGCGCCCACTGCAACAATCAACGAGTCCAGGGGAGATGGTCATTCAGGTCATCAGGCCTGGTATCGAACATTCTGGAACTGAGAGGCGCATTCGTGGCTCTAACTTCCTTGGGCCCGCTTCTCAGGGGTCGCAGAGTCCTCCTTCGCCTAGACAACAGGGCAGCGGTCTCCTATCTACAGAGACAGGGAGGCACGCGCAGCAGGTCTCTTCTGTCTGAGGTGGAGCTAATTATGTTATGGGCCGAAAGGAATCTTCTGGACCTCAGAGCATCATACCTTCCGGGCAGGCTGAATTCAGAAGCAGATCGCCTGTCCAGATCCTTCCTGAACAACAACGAGTGGGCTCTCCACCCTCTTGTGTTCCAGCAGATAGCAAACATCTGGGGGAGATTGAAAGGAGGAGGTTTGAGGCCCTAGGTTGCTCTCCAGAAGTCATTACAACACTTCTTACAGCAAGGAAGCCGTCAACTAACTCTATTTATGGCAAGATCTGGAACAAGTTCTTATCCTTTGCGTCAGGGGCGGACTTCAGTCCAGTTTCCCCCTCAGCAGTCCATATTTTGGCTTTCTTTCAAACAGGGCTTAATCTGGGCCTAGGTCTTAGCTCCCTGAAGGTACAGGTAGCAGCCTTATCGGCAACAACTGGCATTAGATGGGCATTACACCCTTTGGTGATAACCTTTCTCAAGGGAGTAATGAAGGCCAGACCTCCAGTCAGACAGCCTTTCCCACAGTGGGATCTTTCCTTAGTACTTGAAGTACTAACTGAAGCATCATTTATGGCACTAGATCAGATCTCACTCTGGAATCTCTCATTAAAGACTGCCTTCCTACTGGCTATCACATCAGGCAGGATGATTTCCGAGCTCCACGCATTAGGAATTGGGAACGAGCAAATTTCCTTTTTTCCAGATCGAGTGGAGCTTCGTCCAGTTCGAGGTTTCACCCCAAAGGTTACCTCAGCTAATCACTTAAGAGAGCCCTGGGCTCTGCCAGTCTTCTCTAATTCTCATTCAGAAGCATGCCAAAGTCTGGATATTGCCACAACCCTCAGGGCATACCTTGAGGCAACTAGAGACTTCAGGAACTCAGACAGACTGTTCGTGATTCCTTGGGGTAAAAACAGAGGCAAGGAGGCCTCCAGCAGGACATTGGCATCATGGATCGTCAAACTGATTCAAAAAGTCTACAAGTCCAGGAGTATGGATCCTCCAACACAGGTGAAGGCGCATTCCACAAGGGCAGTGTTAGCTTCTTGGGCAGCAAGAGCTAATGTTTCTCTGGAGACCATCTGCAGGGCCGCCACATGGTCATCACAGCACACATTCCTGCGCCATTACAGGATTGATCCCGGAGCCCTAACCACAGTAGAATTCGGGAGTAGCACAGTCCAAGAAGCCTTGTCTAAATACAATTTTTTCTTTGAAGCATTACCCACCCACGTATAGCTAGTTATTTATCATCTGTATGCTACCATGGAGGCGCCAGGAAAACTGAAAATTGTATCATACTTACCTTAATTTTCCTTTCCTGGTGCCAATCCATGGCAGCATACGCTCCCACCCTCTGTATTCTATTATACGGAGAATATTGGGGGAGGAACTACCTCTTTAATTTATGCTATTCACTGGTCCTGGAGGAGGAGTCGAGGCGGAGCTCTATCATCTGTATGCTGCCATGGATTGGCACCAGGAAAGGAAAATTACGGTATGATACAATTTTCCGTTTTCCTCCACACAACTGCCGCTCACTGGATATTTTCTCTTTATCAGACCATTCTCTGTAAAATCTAGAGATGGTTGTGTGTGAAAATCCCAGTACCAAGCAAATGAATAGGTGTACCTAATAAAGTGGCCGGTGAGTATATATATATATATATAATATACACTGTATAAATGTGGGACCACATGCTCCATTGTTTACAGGGTGGGGGATCTGCCATAGTTCTTACATATGACAAAGCAGAAAAATGCGCAATCGTCTGTCAGCTTCCAGCTAGGGGACCAATCATTTGTGTTTCCCGCGGGTTACGTCAGTAAAATCCAGCCAATAAGGTCGCTAAACGTTCCTGCATCCGCCCTGGGTTCGATCCTTTGCGCCCAATTTCCCTTCCGCAACGCCCATAGCAACCAATACGGCCCATCCTGACAGCAATATTCAACGCCCGGTCGCCAAACTCCTCCCCACCCCGCAAATCAGCCAATCGAGCACGCTTTCCAGTCGCCCGTCCACGCCTCAAACCACCTGGAACGTCTTGTAGCAAATGGCTGGCGTCATTGGTTGGTCGCGGTCGCCTCCCAGCAACCAGGAGTCCGCCCCTTAACAACGGGTTTCCTGCTCCTCCCGTGATGTCACGAGCTCCCGTGACGTCAGCACGCGGAAGTGGCCGAAGTTTCAGGGGAACCGTAGTCGCTGGCGGCGGAGGAGGTTGGATAAGACGACATGGCTCCGACTGGGCTGAAGGCGGTGGTCGGGGAGAGTAAGTGCCTTGGTGTGGTGGGTGTAGGTGCTGGCATGGGGTGTGTCAGGGTGTAGTGGCAGGTTATTGTGCGGGCAGTGACGTCAGAGGTGGAAACAGGAAGTGGCATTTCCTGTGGAGAATGGCTTGTTATGAATGGTCAGGAACATTGGCATGGCAGAGGGGATGGGGCTGGTGTGATGAATGGCTGTGATTGGTGCAGTGCAGGTACCTGGCCTCCCTCCGCCCAGTGAGGCCTCAGACGTACTATGACATCTGAACGCAGAAACGCTCCTATTGGCTTAAGATGCGTTTTCAACGCCGTTGCGTCAGATTAAATAACGCTTTCCAGGCGCCTCCTCTGAATTGTTTTTTTGTGGGGATTGTTGTACTATCATCTCCGCTAGGAAGGACTTGTCTGCACTTATTATTAGGGGGCAATAAAAGCCTGAGGTTGAGCCATGTTTTTACACCATTTTGCTATTAAAGAGGAAGCAAACCCAGATGGGGATTACTTCCTCTACAGTCCCCTGTAAATTAGAAGCATAATGGGCTACTATGCATCGCATAGTAGCCCATTATGTGCCACTTACCTGCATACGAAGCCTGCGCTGTCCCTTGTGCTGGTAGCGTCCATCTTCTGCCCCTCTTCCTTCTGGGGCCGCGATCTCCAGCTCTGTGAGCTGCCAGTCTCGGCACAGTGTCAGTGGAGAAAAGGCACGGAGGCCGTCTCTTCACTGTGCATGTGTCGAAATGACGTCAGCACAGGCAGAACAGTGCATATCTCCTGAACCGTGCAGGTTTGGGAGATATGCAGGGCACCGACAGGTAAGACTTATTCTAGGCTTACCTGTAGGTTAAAGTGGTTGGCACAGGTTGACAGAGGGGCGTACACATGCTTTGCAGCCATGGCAGGGATTATACTGCCGGGAAGTGAACCCTGCATTGCGCCAATCACAGGCAGTGAGATGTCTCATTGCCTGTGATTGGCACAGTGCAGGGTTCACTTCCTGGCAGTCTTGGGCACGTGCATTTGCGAACACGCCCGAGCACATCCTTAATGTACATTGAGAGTTGGACTTGACAATGGGAACCCCATACTTGTCTACAGTATGTAGTGTTTAACCGAATCATGTACCTGTATGTGATCCTGCACTTTCGGGTCTGAGGCACACCCACTGCTACTGTGATTGGACACAACGGGAGCCAATCAGCGAGTCCCGCACACTCTATGTCCGCTGGGACCCGCCGAACACTCCCCAAAGAGGCAGAATTGTGGTCTGTGAGAGGAGAAGACAGAGATCCTGTGTTTTTATTTATTTTTTATTGTTTTTTACTAGTAATGATGGTGATCTGCAATTTTTAGCGGGACTGCAACATTGCAACGGACAAATCTGACACCAAGTGAAACTTTTTGGGCACCAGTGACACCAATACAGTGATAAGTGCTAAAAAAATGCACTAATAACTGTATAAATGACACTGGCAGGGAAGGGGTTTACACCAGGGGCGATCAAAGGGTTAAAGTGGATGTAAACCCAGTGAAGTGAACAGCCTCAGATGATGCACAGATTAAACAAATCTCCCTATATAAGTCTTACATGTATATCTGCTGTCTTCATCTTTATATACTTTTAGAAAGTGCAGATCGTGTTAGGAGATTGTCTCTTCCTGATTAGAATTGCAGTGAAGCCTGGGCATACAGCCAAGACAGCTGATTGAGGAAAGGCACACACCCCTGTCCTCATAGGTAGAGACTCTCAGCTCTGTTCCTTGAATAGTTCAGCACTGTGCTAATCTATTTATAGCTCCCTCCCCAACACAAGGCTGTTTTTATCATATGTGTCAGAGAATTTGTCAGGAGTTCTCAGGCTGATAACAGAAGAACGGAGCAGGAGAAAGCCACGGGACTTGGTGCTTTGAAGAAAGATAAGAAAACACTGCAGATATATGTGCCCAGCTCAAATTTCATGAATCCGGTTTACATCTACTTTAAGCATATTCCCTGGGAGTGTTTTCTAACTGTGTGGGGGATGGACTGACAGGAAGAACACAGACATCCCTGTTCCTGCGCACAAGGAAGAGAAGATCTCTGTGTACTTGCCTGTCAAAACGGGGATGTGCCTTTTACGTGGGCAGATCCTCATTCTGCCTCTCTGTGGAGCGATCGCAGATGGCCGACAGACATCGGGTCTGCCAGACCTGCTGAATGGCTCCCCCTCCATGCAGCAATCGCACGCCCTACAGTATCTATTGCACAAAATGAGGTACAGGTACGCTGGTTCATGCAATAGAGCCGCCCTGCTGCAGTGTATATGCGGTGGGCAGTCTTTAAGTTGTTAAAGCATCCCTTCAGGCTTCACAGCCAGCTTCTTACTGAGCATGTGCAAGTCGTGCGTCGTCTTCTGGGACCACACACAGGTCCCAGAATGCAGCCGGGGGGGGGGGGGGGGAGGAGGGGACACAATGCGATTGCGGAAATTACGTACCTCACCACGGCGACATGGGGCAGAAGTCCAGAAGGAAAACAGCAGAAAAGGTACCAAAAGCCAGAAAAAAGTGTAAATCCAAAAATGTGGGGTGTACTATTGTTTAAGACGGAGTTGTCTTTTTCCCTGGAACTTCGCTTTAACCCCTTCCCAACCAGTGTCATTAGTACAGTGACAGTGCATATTTTTTAGCACTGATCACTGTATTAGTGTCACTGGTCCCCAAATAGGTGTAACTGAATGTCAGATTTGTCCGTCGCAGTTCCACTATAAGTTGCTGATCTCCGCCATTATTAGTGAAAAATAAAAATTCCATAAATATATCCCATAGTTTTTAGACGTGATAACTTTTGTGCAAGCCAATCAATATACACTTATTGGGATTTTTTTACCAAAAATATGTAGCAGAATATATATTGGCCTAAACTGATAAAGAAAATTTGATATTTGTCTATTTTTGTTTATAGCGCAAAAAATAAAAAACGCAGATGTGATCAAATACCACCAAAAGAAAGCTCTATTTTGTGGGGAAAAGACTTCAATTTTATTTGGGTACATCGGCGCACGACCACGCAATGGTCAGTTAAAATAAAGCAGTGCTGCATTGCAAAAAATGGCCTGGTCATTAAAGGGGTAAAACCTTTAAAACCTAACCTGAAGTGGTTAAAAACATGGCTGACTGCATTTGGTGTACATGAGGCCTAAAAGTGTATCTTCACTCTCTAGGCAATCTTCCCCCCTCTCTATCCCTCCTCTCCGTAAAGTGGATCTTTACCCATAACTTGATAAGAAATCATGTTCTTTAGCAAGGAAAATATATTTCACATTAACCACTTCCGGACCGCCGTACGTCGTTTGACGGCGGTACTTTGAAGTGGGATACCGTTGTTATGGTAGCAGATAGCTACCATAACCCCGGTATCGTTTTTTTCAGGAGGCGATTCCGCGTCGGATAAAGGTGATCTCCGCGGCGGATTCGCCGCGAGATCACTTTTATCAGCGGCGGGAGAGGTGCCCCCCCCCCCTCCCGCCGCTTTCCGGTCATCTCCGCCGCTTACCGGACCCGCCGGCAGCGGCGGAGATGATCGCGTCCTCTCAGGCTGGTGTCCGTGTGCCGAGTGAGCGGCTGAAGCCGCTCACCCGGCTCCATAACAATGCTGGGCGGAAGCGACGTCACAAGTCGCTTCCGCCCAATGCTCTTAAAGGGGACATTTTTTTTTTTTCCCCTGCCATTTTTTTCAAAAATTTTTTTTTTTT
>BLSH010229797.1:74401-107640 GCA_018402905.1 Glandirana rugosa | reverse complement strand
TTGCAGCGTGCTGGTGCGTTTAGTAAACGACTTTATTCGACGGTTTGAGAACGAACACAGGTTAGTGTCGCACCCGCTCGTCCCCCGCACACGTAGTTTGGGCCTTCGTTCGACCGCTACATGTCAATTGACCTAACTTTACTGTTGTCTTATTTTTTAACTCAAAAAACTGAATTTTTTCAAAAAAAATCGCGCTTTTAAGACCGCTGCGCAAATACGGTGTGACATAAAGTTTTTCAATGGCCGCCATTTTATTCTCTAGGGTCTTAGAAAAAAAAAAATATATAATGTTTGGGGGTTCTAAGTAATTTTATAGCAAAAAAACCTGTTTTTAGCTGATAACCTCCAAACTCCAGACAACTTACCTGTACATCGCCAGCTTGCTTCCGGGTTTGATGCACACGCCCCCTGCTCGCCCACGCTGTGATTGGACACAAGCAAGAGTTTGGCAGCTTATTTCAGCAAATGATTTGCGTGGTCGTGCGACGTTGTACCCAAACAGAATTGGTGTCCCCCCCCCTCCCACACACAAATAGAGCTTTCTTTTGGTGGTATTTGATCACCTCCTGTGTTTTTTTTTATTTTTTGCGCTATCAACAAAAAAAGCGTAAATTTTGAAAAAAAAAAAACAATATTTTTTTTCTTTTTGCTATAAAACATATCCAATAAAAAAAAAAAGTAAAAAAATCAAATTTCTTCATCAGTTTAGGCCGATTATGTATTCAGCTACATGTTTTTGGTAAAAAAAAATCCCAATAAGTGTATATTGATTGGTTTGCGCAAAAGTTATAGCGTCAACAAACTATGGGATATTTTTATGGACTGTTTATTTTTACTAGTAATGGCGGTAATCGGCAATTTTTAGCGAGACTGCAACATTGCGGTGGACAAATCTGACACTAAGTGACACTTTTTGGGGACCAGTGATACTAATCAGTGATCAGTACTAACAAAATGCACTGTCACTGCACTAATGACACTGACAGGGAAGGGGTTAACGGGGGCGATCAAAGGGTTAAGTGTGCTGCTAGGGAGTGATTTTTAACTGTGTGGGGGGGTGACTTAACTGGAGGAAGAGATAGATCTGGGTTCCTGATTAGCAGGAACACAAGATCTTTCTCTTCCTCTCTGACAGAACGGCGGTCTGCCTTGTTTACACAGGCAGACTGCTGTTCTGACTCACCTGCAAACGATCAGCGGGTCCTGATGGCCATTGCGGTTGATTGGCTCCCGCTGTGTCCAATCACAGCAGGATCGGGTTGCCAGTGACACGCCCGAGACCCCGAAGTGGAAACAAGGTACAGGCACGTTGTTTTGTGCAGCCGGGCCACCCTGCTGCAGTAAATGTCACAGCAACATCACTCCCGCACATGTGCTCAGGAGCCCTCAGTTATGGCACAGTGCTCTGAAGGTCCAGCATGGTATGCCGGACCTTTAGAGCGCATGCGCTGGTGATGTCACTGGCTGCATGCAGGGTAAATATCTCCTAAACGGTGTACGTTTTAGGAGATATTCATTTTACCTACAGGTAAGCGTTATTATAGAATGTCCGCTGGCTGGCTGGAGACGCAAACAAAGCCTAAATCGACTTTGATCGGGTCTCCGATGTAATAACCCAGAAGCGATATCATGACATCAGAACTGGAATTCTTGGCAGCCAACGGCTCCGATTTGAAGAAAAATCTAAATTACGCAGCTTTTGGCTATTTGAATGCTTTTAAGTGCAAAGGAGGGATAGGGGGTCTTTTAGACCCCAAATCCCTCCATAAAGAGTACCTGTCACTGCCTATTACTGTCACAAGGGATGTTTACATTCCTTCTGACCGCAATAAACATGATCAGAAATTTTTAAAAACTTTTTAAAGGGACTGCACCAAAGAAAACGCATATGTAACTCGCGCCCGCAAATGTAAATGGTGTTCAAACCACACATGTGAGGTATTGCTGCAGTTGTCAGGGCGAGAGCAATAATTCTAGAAAAAGACCTCCTCTGTAACTCTAAAACGGTAACCATTAAACATTTTTTTAAAACGTCGCCTATGGAGATTTTTAAGTACTATAATTTGTCACCATTCTACGAGTGGGTGCAATTTTAACGCATAATATGTTGGGTATTTATTTACTCGGCGTAACATCTTTCACAATATATAAAAAAATTGTGCTAAGTTTACTATTTTAGTTTTTTTTAATTCAGTGAAGTGTATTTTTTCCAAAAAAAATTGCATTTGAAAGAGCAATGCACAAATACCATGTGACATAATATATTATAACGACTGCCATTTTATTTTCTAGGGTCTCTGCTAAAATAATATATAATGTTTGGGGGTTCTAAGTAATTTTCTAGCAAAAAATACTGATTTTTTTTTTTTTTACTTGTAAGCAACAATTGTCAGAAATAGGCTTGGTCCTGAAGCGGTTAAAGAATATGTACAATCAATATTTTATTTTCCTGATATGTGTCTGCTGTACCATGTACTTGTATGAAAAAGTCTCCGGATCCAAATACCGTTTAGCTGCTCTAGGAGAATCAAACACTCAAAGTGGTCGATTGCTATCTCCTGGGTGCTTCGCCCTGTTGCTGCTATAGATACCTTGAAATGAGGCTGGCGGCACTCCAGGCTTGATGCAATATAAAAATTTATTTGAATTCCAAGAAGATCATTCAAAAAGTATACATGGAGCTGGATACAAATGGATAGGTAACGCGTTTCACACGTCTAGCGTGCTTCGTCACAACCATAATGGAAATCACAATCAACCATACTTATATACAAAAAAATCTCTATTATTCTCATAGTGATCACAGGTGTTTTCTCTCATTGATTGAAAGTGACTCCTTGCTAAAGACTTCATTCAGCTGTGCAGACAGAACTTACTCATGTTGATTTTCACCTGTTTATTAAGGGCCAATCGATGGTGTTGAGCCCTGGTATTTATATTAACCCTTCGGAGAAAATCAACAAATATATAAAATTTCCTTTTGTTAGTGTGTATAAATTCTATGAATATACATCACTTTATGCACTGCTAAAACTAAAGACTTGTATAATATTAAAAACTAGACAAGAAACAGATACAGACAAAAAAACCTTATAAGGCTCAAGATATCTAAATGAAAAGGGAGAAAAAAGGAGGAACGGGAATCTGTTTACATAATAACATATGGATCGCTCTCAAATGGATATGCGTGAAGCATCTATATGGGGTGCCTGTAATGTCATAACCCACATGATATAACTCCACGCATATGCAGTGTGACCATATGATGTACTCTTCCATATCCTCACAACATGCCTTTTAAAGGACTACAAATAATCTTAAAGCGGAGTTCCACCCAAAAATGGAACTTCCGCTTTAAGCACTCCTCACCCCCTTACATGCCACATTTGGCATGTATTTTTTTGGGGGGGGGAGTGTGTCCCCAGGTTTCAGAGGGACTTCCTGTCCCTCTTCCACCTTCCGCCTCGGGCCGCCTAGGCGACTCCTCCTCTCCTCCTAGGCGGCCCCTCCCTCCTGGCAATCTTCTGGGACACGTCACAGGTCCCAGAAGATTGCCTGGCCACTGGCAATGCGCAGCGCGACTCGCGCATGCGCAGTGCGTGCCCGGCCGTGAAGCCACGGCCGGTGCCCACACCTGCAATGCCGGCGCCGCAGGGAGGAGGGGGGAGACGAGCGAGGCTTCGGGAGCAGCCGTCGCTGGACCGGGAGACAGGTAAGCTACTGTTTATTAAAAGTCAGCAGCTAAACTTTTTGTAGCTGCTCACTTTTAATAAACTAAAAAAGCATGGAACTCCGCTTTAAGAATAGAAGTGTGTTAAATCCCATTCGAAATTCATACCCTCCGGAATTCTCGTTTGTAAAGAGAAAATCCAGAACACTTCTCGTCTACATAGTTTAATGAAGACATCTCCTCCTCTCCTAGGTGTGTAAATTTTTTCTATTCCCTGGATTTGTAGGAGGCTTATATTTCCCGCATGTATTTCATTAAAGTGTTTTGCTACATTTGTGTTGTGCTTTTGTTTAATGTCATATACATGATCTTGTAACCCATCTCGCAATCTTCGCGTGGTGCGACCTACATATTGCTTAAAGCATTCCTTGCATGTGATAACATATATAATGTAACGAGTGTTACAATTTATAAAAGTGTGGCACCTTCTATTAGCTGTTGAGCGGAAATGGTCTCCGCATATCAATCTCGGGCAGCAAATGCACCCATTCGTGCCACACTTATATACTCCCACGAAATCAAGCCACGTCCTTTGATGTTTATTAACAGTGAAGTCGCTTGGTGATAGCGAATTAGCCAAAGTAGGTGCTCGCCTAAACACTGTTTTTACACCATTGGACAGGATCTTATAATAACGTTCATCTTCGTACAATATAGGAATGTTGTGTTCAATAATCTTCCTGATCCTATTAGATTCCAGACTGTGAGCAGTGGAAAAAATAGGAACTTTGGGAGATATTTTAGACATAGTGCTTTTATCACTTAAAAGGTCTTTCCTAGGTGTGTGTTCAGCAATGGTCATGGCTCTATGTAAAACACGGTCATGATACCCTCTGTCGCGGAATCTTTTGTACATAGACACTTTTTCCACATGAAAATCGTCAATGTCGCTGCAGATTCTTCGTAACCTCAGGAATTGTCCTATAGGAATGCCTCTCATGACATGTCCGGGATGTCCCGAATCAGCTCTAAACAAGGTGTTTCCTGACAACGGTTTTCGGTATATACTAGACGTTATATGTCCCTGTTTGTGTCCAAGGACCACATCCAGGAATGGAATTGATTCGCCGCTGGAAGACCCCGTAAAACAAAGATTTAAATTATTTGAATTGAAATACTGTAAAATGTCATTTAATGATCCTGTTAATCCAGAGGTGATCAATATCAAATCGTCTATGTACCGTTTATATATTTTGATGGACCCCCGAAAAGGGTTACCATCATTGTATACAAACATCCTCTCCCACCAACCCATGTATAGGTTGGCGAGAGGGGGTGAAAACCGTGCGCCCATGGATGCTCCACATATTTGAAGATAGAAGGTTTTATCAAATAAAAAGAAATTATGAGTAAGCAGATATTCCAAACATTCAAGGATGTACTCCTTCTGAAGCGAAGAGTACCCACTGTGATTGTCCAGAAAGAAACTCACAGCTTGTAATCCTTGAATGTGGGGTATTGAAGAATAAAGTGATGTATATTCATAGAATTTATACACACTAACAAAAGGAAATTTTATATATTTGTTGATTTTCTCCGAAGGGTTAATATAAATACCAGGGCTCAACACCATCGATTGGCCCTTAATAAACAGGTGAAAATCAACATGAGTAAGTTCTGTCTGCACAGCTGAATGAAGTCTTTAGCAAGGAGTCACTTTCAATCAATGAGAGAAAACACCTGTGATCACTATGAGAATAATAGAGATTTTTTTGTATATAAGTATGGTTGATTGTGATTTCCATTATGGTTGTGACGAAGCACGCTAGACGTGTGAAACGCGTTACCTATCCATTTGTATCCAGCTCCATGTATACTTTTTGAATGATCTTCTTGGAATTCAAATAAATTTTTATATTGCATCAAGCCTGGAGTGCCGCCAGCCTCATTTCAAGGTATCTAATTGTATGAAAAAGTATCTGACTGACCACACTAGGTATAGGAGCCCAGCGTGGTCAGTTCTCCAGCAATGTACTGGCCAGCATGTTAAGCTGAATGGATGAGAGAGCAAACGGCAAACAGAGCTGTTTTCACCAGTTTGCTGCTACTGTGCTATCTGACTGGAGTGCCTGAACCACAAAATTGTCTGAACATATTTGTATCTTGGTCATTAAAACAGAACCCCAGGAAAAAGTGGAACCCACAGATGAGCCCATGGTGGCTGGCCCCCTGTGGTTCCTTATGCTGATGTCTCTCCTCTGAGAGGACCTGTCACTGGACAGCCATTACAAAGTGTCCAGGTTCACAACACAGAAACACAGTCCTGCTTGGTTTTTACAGGTTCCAGTGCGTTTTTGATGCAATCTGGTGCGTTTTTTTTTTCCCTGCACCTTCCATGGCACATGTGCATTCCAGTGCATTTTTGATGCGTTTAGGTGCATTCCCGTGCTTTTTTTAAAATGCATTTTACTGTGTTCCAGTACAGTTCTGTGCAGTTCTACTTTTTTTCCTGCACTAGAATGGACTGCACTACTGTGAAATATGGCATTGGAACCCATATAACCTACTGTCCATGCGTTTTTGATGCAGAGAGAAAACGCACTGGACTGCATCTGATGAGAACCGGCCTTTAAAAATGAAAATGCAGCTGTTGCTGTAATACTCATCCACCATCCAGAGCTGTCCTCCACAGAAAGTCCTTTTCACTACTAGATGTCCCAAATCTTCTGGGTTGAATGATGGCTAGTGTCCTCCAAACCCCATCCTGTGAGCCCCGGCTGTCATGGACACACCCCATGTTGCTGCAAACAGAGATTGTGATGGAGGAGAGCTATCACCCCCTTGCTGTGTGCCACATACTGAAATCCAGATGTTTAAAACTGTTACATTGGAAGTTTAGCCGAGAGAAGACATTGCAGAGTGCAGGTTCCTTAGGAAGTACATGCTTGATGACCCTGGGAATTTATGTTTAAATTACATTAAACTGAGTAGATCTCTTTTAAGCCTGGTTCACACCATGCGTTTTTCTGTGCGTTTTCAGTTTTGCAGAAAAACACTACAGTTTAGGGATGCACCAATATCTCATCTGGTGAAAATTATATTTCAAAAATGGGCTTACCAGCGTTTTACTGTTAAAAAAAAAAAAGAAAAAAGTGGCTGATAATGGCATGCCATGCAAAACTGCGTCCCATCGACTTCCATGCAAAATTGCGTCCCATCGACTTCCATGCAAAATTGCGTCCCATCGACTTCCATGCAAAATTGCGTCCCATCGACTTCCATGCAAAATTGCGTCCCATCGACTTCAATGCAAAACCGGCAGCCACATGAAATAAATTTTAAAAAAAGTAAAAAAAAAACTGTTGGTTTCGGTTTTTGGCCAAATGCATCCTGAATTTACGGTTTCGGCACCGGGATTTTAATTTCAGTGCACCACTACTACAGTCCATTTCACATGGTTCCCTATGGGTCACATTCACATATGTGTGTTCCACCAGTGTTTTTTGGGAAGGGTTTTTTCCCCTGCGGCAGTTTGCATTTTTGGTCCCATAGACTTCAGCAGTGTTGCCAATCTCCAGCAGCGTTTTTTTACTGGCAAAACATGAAAATTTTACTGGCAACCTGAAAAATAACAGAACTCCTATTAAAAACTAAGACAATTGATATTTAAAGACAACATGGAAACACTGACAATACCCAGGGCCGCTGATAGGCCAGTACAGCCAGCCCTGTTGTACGGGGCCCGGCGTCCTCAGCTCAGCAGGGGGGGCCTGGGCAACCTCGCAGACAGTCAGAGCAGAATAACAAAAAATGGGCTTTCTAAATTACACCCCCACTAAGCCGCTCCTACTAGCTCAGGGGGGTGTATTATTGCGATTTTTCGGGCCCCTCCCTGATATGTGCTGGTGGGAGTGAGGAACTTTTTTTCTCATTTTCGGGTGCATGTGCAGTGCATTCCGCGCCGTGCTACATGTCCCAGCCACCTGCCGCGGCTGCCCATTTCCTTCCCTGGCGGAGTGATCTTCCTCCATTCAGGAGTAGTTGGCCCCAGAGAGATGGAGATCGAGAGGCTGTGAGGTGGGAGGCGATGGTGGCAGGCAGCTGACAGGGTCCAGGAGGAGAGGGGAAGCCAGAATTTATTGTGGCTGCTGCAGCACCCCTGTAGGTGTGTGAAAGCTATACACTGCACATTATGATGTCACCTTCTATAATACACAGGCAGCGGTCAGCAGGTTTTCTGTCAGTGTGTCACATGACATGGCTGTTAAGTGCTGAATTTGTTAACTTATTAGTTATAAGTTAACCAGGGCACCCAACAGCGATGTCCTAGGATACACTGTGACAGAGCCATCCATGATAGAGCACCATGCTGTCTGTTATAAAGGCTTCTTTCACAAGGAGTGGAATCCATGTGTTTAGTGGAGGATCTGTCCACTGATTTCCCCCCGCTGAGCGGAGTGGGCAGATGACAGGTCCGTGTCCACTAAGCTTATGTAGAACGGACACAGCCCACTCTGCTCTAAGGGCGGCTGGTGTAAACAAACCAGTGGTCCATTTACACTCGACTGCCCTCCAATCCGCTAGACGAAGGGGAACGGATCGCTTTCTGTTTTTTTTTTTTTTTTAGCGGATCGGATTGGAGGTAGGCGAGTGTAAATTGGCACAAGTACGTTTAGATCTATGGCTCTATATAAGTGAATAGAGGGTCAAGCTCAGGTCCACCTGAAAAATGGACAAGCGGACCTGATCAGACCTGTTGTGCGAACCCACCCCCAATCTTTTCCCTTAAACTGCTTGCCGCCTGCCATCATTGCATTTACTGTGCCAGGGCGGCACGGGCAGGCTGGACCACATACATGTACGTTATCCAGCCTATTCTGAATTAGGGACGTGCATGCGTGCACCACCTGCTAGCCCACTCTGTCACTGGCTACAGCAGGAATTTGCAGGCTGTCTGATTTTTACATGTGATTATTTTTTCAAGGCGCAGCCAGGGGAGGGGTTGAGGGTGGAGCTGAAGGGGGCCCCATCAGGTTGGCTGTATGGGGCCCCATGATTCCTATCAGCGGCCCTGACAATACCCATATCAAGTAATTTGCCGGGTTTACACTTAAAAAATCAGCACAGCATGACAAATGATCAGAACCTGATATTTATAGACAGTTGTAAAAATCACTGATTTTTACAAACTGTCAGTAAATTTACTGGCGGTTGGCAACCCTGGACTTCAGTGGAAAGGCATAAAAAAAACGCAGCTTGCATTTTTGCTGGTTTCTCCAGCAAGACCGCACGCCTCCCAAAAATGCAAAATGCATAAAAAATGAATGTGAAAAAATGGAAAATGCATCAACTGCAACCTGCATAGATTTGAATCTTGCCTTAGCATAGCTACAGTGCTTGCTGCAGAGCATTACTTGTTGCCTGACATTAGCTGGCATTTTCTGTAGCAGATCACCATTGGCTGGAAAGTCAGCCCATCAGTCTGCTTGTTGGATTCCAGGCTGAGTATAGGAAGGGGCGGCACCATACAAGAGAGTAGGAAGTATTTGCTGCTTCAAGAACAGAGCTTTCTAATCACAATCTGCTCTGTGTAGTATGCAATCCTACAAGTTATTTTTGTTTAATTATATGCTGTTTAATAAACTCCTCTCTGGTCTGTTCAGTTATTTTGAGCGGTTACGTCAGAATAATAAACACCGGAATAGTTTACTGAACCTTTTATGTAATGTTATGGGGTCTGCTAATACTGTATTTCCCCCAAAAAGACCGGGTCTTATATTAATTTTGGCAACAAAAGACACAGTAGGGCTTATTTTCTGGGTAGGCCCTATCATGTAATGTGTATTTGCCAGTTCCTGTGCCCACTGTCTTCTCTCCCTCCCTCCCTCCCCTGCCTGTCAGATCAGGAGTCCTTAGCATTATGAATTTGTGCTGTATGGCACACATCACATGTCCCACAAGTCTGCTGGACCCTTCATGGCTCATGTATGTGCAGTGGGAAGAAGGCTGTGAAGCCGCAAGCAGTCACAGGCTGGCCTTCCAAGGTAAACTATGCCGGGGACCCAAAGACCAGTGTAGAGGCGTGCTGGATCCTTGCACAGGTAAGTGACTTATTATTAGAAGTCAGCAGCTACAGTATTTGTAACTGCTGAGTTTTAGCCCCCTTTCACACTGGGGTGGTGTGGGCAGTAATAGTAAAGCGGCGCTTTACCACTCTTATAGCAGCGCTTTTTGGCCGCTAGCGATATGTTTTTAATTTCCAAGAATGGGTTAAAAAGGGGTTTAAACCGGCTGTGGTGCGGTGCTTCGGAAGTGCTGCCCATTCATTTCAATGGGCAGGGCAGTTTAGAAGCGATTTATACACCGCTCCCGCGCCGCCCCAAAGATGCGGGTTGCAGGACTTTATTTCCCGTCCTGCAAGCGCACCGCCCCAGTGTGAAAGGACTCGGGCTTTCACAGTGGGGCTCCAGGGGAGGCAGTTTTCAGGCACTTTACAGGCGCTATTTTTAGCGCTAAAGCGCCTAAAAACCGCCCCAGCGCGAAAGGGTTCTTAATGTTTTGTTATTATGATAAATCACTTTTAAAAAAAGTGAGAGGACAGGGCAGTGAAGAAGATGACGCAATGCTGTGACTTGTTCAGTTGTTCATGTAATTTTCAGCTTGAGCTACTGAGCTCTGTACTCAGGCCTCTCTGCAAATCAGATAACCATAGACAGGACAACATGGGAAAAGCAGCTTAGAACTCTACCTACTCCCTGAAATATAAGAAAACCAAAATATTCACGTGCGATTAAAAAAACAAACGCACTCATCTTGTAAGTAGTTAAGGTCATTTAGCTCTGATTATGTTGGTGTCCATTGATGTGTACAAGGTAATGGTCTTGTATTATGGTCTGTTGATTTTGCAGATAAATCCAGCAGAGAGGGACAGTACTGTATCTCTGCAGGTAAAGCATTCTTCTGCCGCTTATCTTGTTTCCCTTAACAGCAGGCAGCTGACAGCTGGAACCCATAGACATGAGATCACCGTCCCACACCAATGAGATGTGGTCACTGTATCTGTTTATGTATACAGAGAGCAATTTCCTGGATATGTGTGTTCATCCGAATTAGTGAGGTCACTCCTGCCCCTCCTGTATGCATGTATGAAGTACGCGGATCTGGAGCTGTTCTACCTGTCTGTGTACATACACCGTCATGTACCATGTGTATTTACAGTGCAGGTCAGCCATCCTGCAACCATTATTAGGCTTAGAGGACAGCAGGGGGGACTAAAGCTTGAAAGCCAATCATTCTACAGTCAGTGGAGTAATGAAAGCTCATTAATGAATGTTTTCTGTATTTTGGCACGTTGCAATTTTATTTATGTATTTATTTTTTTAAAGATTTTTTTAAAAATGTACTTCTAATGTAGAACTGAAAAACAAAAGAATTCTAGTAATTAAAGACTTGTACCTATAGACCTATAGACAAGCCTATAATAAGGCTTCCTTATAGGTAATATAAATATATCCTAAATCGGCACCATTTAGGAGATGTTTACTGTAAACGTAACTGATGACGTCATTGGTGCATGTGCTCTGAAGGAACGGCCACCCGGCCCTCTCCTTGAGAGTACTGTGCTGTAAACTGCAGCTCCCCTGTGCATGCGCGCGAGTGACATCATCGTGGCTCCAGCCAGTCACACAGCCGGAGTCCGCGGACCCAGAAGGAAGATTGGTGAAGATAGATGCAGCCTCCAATGGAAAAAATGGAATACAGAACATACAGTAATGGCAAAGAAAAGGACCGAGAGAGAAAATAGATTAAAGAGGTTGTAAACCTCCAAAAACAACCCTGCAAGACAAAGGCATAATGAGCTAGTCTGCATTGTATACTAGCTCATTATGAAATACTTACCTTAGAACGAAGCCCTGCAGCGGTGCCCGCATACCGCTGACACGGCCGACGTCTTTCCCCGGAGTTGCTTCCAGGTTCGCGGGCTCCGGCGCTGTGATAGGCCGGAGCCTCAATGGCATCACTCCCACGCAGGAGCCCCTGGTCACATTGTGGGCCCTGAAGGAATGGCACAGGCGGCCGTTCCTTCAGAGCGCATGTGCTGATGGTGTAATCGGCACAGTATACAGTAAATATCTCCTAAATGGTGCAACCAATTTAAACAGTGCCATTGCCAACAATAGGGTACGACTTGTCGTGCGATTTGACCTGTCAAATCGCATGACAAGTCGCACCAGTGTGAATGGGGGCTAAATACCCTTTTCTTTTGATGAACATGGAATGTATTTAGCTGATTTAATGTGAAAGATTAGTCAATCTCAAGAGATGAAGAGGTAATGGAAGAACAGGCAGTGCAAATAAAAGGTAGATAAAAGCATAGTGTGGTTTTGTATCACGCAGCACACTAGTACAAATGTGACCATGGTGGGAGTTTGCTCTGTGCTGACTATTCCCAGGTAATGAAATGGTGCTTTGTCCTCCTAGGTGTGGCAGACATTGTACTTGTAGCACATTTTCACTCTGCCTGGGTCCTACCAGTGCTGACAATGACATCCTGCAATACAGTATATAGAGGAGGACTCTTGTCAAATAGTATAAGGGCCGGTTCACACCTAGGCGACTTGCGATCCGACTTCTGTCACTTCAAATTGCTTGATATCAGAAATCCCATTGAAATGAATGGGAGCCATCTTAATATGCACTACTCAAGTTGCTCTGACTTCAAGGCGACTTCTGAAAAGGTTCCTGTACCACTTCAAGGCAACATCTAGGCGATTTGAGCCCATAGAAGTCAATGGAAGTCGCTTCCAAGTCGGATCACAGTCTATAAAGAAGTGACTTTACAGGAAAAAGAAAAGCATTATTTAGGGCAACCCCCCTCCCTCTCTTCTTTGATTGGCCACAGGCAAAGTCGCTTGGGATGGAGGCCGCTTCAGGTCGAGTTGTAAGTCGCCCAAAGTCGCGCTGAAGTTCCGTTCAAATCGCCTAGCAAAGTCGCCTCTGAAGTCGGATCTCCTAAGTGTGAACCGGCCCTTAGGCTCCATTCACAGTTGTAAGACTTGTCATGCAACTTTGGACACAGTCGCATGCCAAGTGTCAGCCCATGTATTTCAATGGAAGCCATTCAAATCTACTTAAAGTAGGTTCCTGCACTACTTTCATGCGACTTAAGTGACATAGAAAAAAATGTTGACTCCAAAAGTCGCATCTTAACCACTTCAGCCCCGGAAGGATTTCCCAGTTCAGGACCAGAGCACTTTTTGTGATACAGCACTGCGTCGCTTTAACTGACAATTGTGCGGTTGTGCAACGTTGTACCCAAACAAAATTGTCGTCCTTTTTCCCCCAGAAATAGAGCTTTCTTTTAGTGGTATTTGATCACCTCTGCATCACTTCTGATCATCGCTATAAACAAAAAAAGAGCGACAATTTTGCAAAAAAAAAAAAAAACCTATTTCTTTTTGCTATAATACATGTCCAAAAAAAAAAATATAAAAAAACAAATTTATTCATCGGTTTTGGCCGATTTTATATTCTTCCTCATATTTTTGGTACAAAAAATCACAATCAGCGTTTATAGATTGTTTTGTTTGCACAAAAGTTGCCACGTTTACAAACCGTGAGAGTTCATTCCTGTGGTTTTTTTACAATTCTTTTTTTTTTTTTTTCTACTAGTAACTGCGGCGATCTGCGTTTTTTTTTTTTTTTTTTTATCTGTGACATTGCGGTTGACATGTCGGACATTTTTGACACTTTTTTGGGACCATTGACATTTATACAATGATCAGAAATTTTAAATTTCCACTGATTACTGTAATAAATGTAATTGGCAGTGAAGGGGTTAACCTGCAGGGGGAGATTTAGGGGTCAACTGTGTTTCCTGGCTGTGTTCTAACTGTGAGGGGGCTGGGCTGCCAGGGGCACCAGAGATCTAACTGATCTTGAATACAGGGATCAGTAGATCTCTGACATGCTGCCTGTCACAGGCGCACTTGCCCCTTAGCCGTCGTGCCCGCGAGTGACGACTATAAGCGGCAATTTACAAAGGACCAGTATGAAATTGAAGCAAGAAAATTACCGGTATCAGCGCTATCAATGTAACACAATAGTAAATCTATATATAAAATATAAATGAATATAAGAATCAATATAAAAGGCGAGCTGCCACTTTAAATCTCTGAAAAACATAAAACCTTCACCTCACATATTCAATGTGAACATAGAAATATATAAAGTGCAAGCGGCGCTAATAAAATTAATAGTACATCAACCACAGTCTTATTGATCCAAAGAGTGCAATTAATATCCAGAAAGGGGCCGGAACTGTTTCACAAAAACTTCGCCACCACCACACCGCGTGATAAAACTCGGGAGGAAGATCCCCCTATGTGGGAAGACTCACCGAAGGGATGGAATCAATAAGCATAAGCCACAATCTCGTAGCCCCGCTCACTTCTCCTCCTCTTAGTACGGCTTAGATCCCCCCCAGGCGTGTTGTAACCATTTAAATCAGCTCCCTTAAGTGGTGTACAGCCGTTCCTTGGTGATAAAGCCTCAGTGGAGACACCTTTCTCCCATAATAACTCTTACAGGAGTGAATTTCCCTTCCTAGGGGGATATTTCCTCTCCTGGAGGAGATTGTGGCTTATGCTTATTGATTCCATCCCTTCGGTGAGTCTTCCCACATAGGGGGATCTTCCTCCCGAGTTTTATCACGTGGTGTGGTGGTGGCAACGTTTTTGTGAAAGAGTTCCAGCCCCTTTCTGGATATTAATTGCACTCTTTGGATCAATAAGACTGTGGTTGATGTACTATTAATTTTATTAGCGCCTCTTGCACTTTATATATTTCTATGTTCACATTGAATATGTGAGGTGAAGGTTTTATATAAGCGGCAATTTGCTGGAGAGAGCCACACTGTCGCCGCTTATAGTTGCTACGCGGTTGGCGAGTGGCTATTGTTATCAATGCAACAGTCAACGCCAAAGTGGCATCCAAGTTGCAATGTAAATTGCACTGCTGTGGAGTCGCACAAGTGTGGATGGAGTCTAAGTGCCGGTACCCTGTCCACTGCCATCACAGCATGAAGTTATGGTCACAGTAGTGACAACAATTAGAATGAGCACCGCATAAGTTAGCTGCTGTGCATTTTGTTCTTTGATTTGCTTGCTTTGAGATTCTGCTCAGATTTCTGAATACAATGGTTAGAGGAGGCGCATCATGCACGGGGATGGACCATGTCACTGCAGGAGCTCCGAGAGCCATTTTTCAGTCTGAGCCCCATTTAGGGCTGAGGACAATGGTCACTGCTAGTCTCACTGAAGCTTCTCTTTGTGGAAGTGACTGATAATGGAGTATTTATGTCCCAGACAATAAGTGTTTCATAACAGCGAGTTAGTGCAACAAGTGTGAATACAATGCAAACCAAGCCTAGTTCTGCTGAGTAATGACCGTTGTACCAGTTCTGCATTTAAGGAGCTAGATTAAAGCATCTTCTAAACACAGGCATTCATTGCGTATATGTAGATCAGACCACCGGAACAATTCCGGTATTCAGTGCTCATCAAACTTTTTATCACCATAGCCAATCTCTACTTAACGTACATATAAAACCCCTAGCACTGTGTATGGCAAACAAGTGCATTTTTTAAAGGGAAATATTTATTTTCAACTTTATTTTATCCTTTGTTGTATCTCAGTGCTGCTGGTCTCCTCCAGTCACGCACTGTGTTCACAGGGATGGCTACATGGTGTTTCTCAGGGCGAATGTCCTGATAATGACCACAATGCACCATGCCTGCATAGTGTGGGTGGAAGAAGCCCCTTGTAGTGTCCAGCAGAAGTGCATAGGACAGGGTGAGCATGCAAGCGCGTACCTGGGAAGCATTTACATGATGATGTCATGCTACTAAGGAAGTGCCTGAATAAGGACCTTCATGGCAGGATCACAAGGTATTCCGGTAATGAAAGCTGCAGATTTAAAGATGGGCCCTAGGTATGGTTTTTATTGTATAGTTGAATTGGTCCAGCTTGGATCACTGTAAGTATACATATTTCATATATGTGGGACAGCTGTGGAAGCAGGTAATCACTGTAGTAATAGGTACTACAACAGTAATCATTACGGTTATTCAAGTCCCATGGCGAGTGGCTGCCCTTCTGCATAGTGAAGGCAGGGGTTTGCCTGTTTGGCACAGCCACCATTCACTGAATGCTATATATTTTTTTTAAATGAATATAAGGCCGGCCATACATGGTGAAAATTTCTTTTCTACAACCGTGGGTTGCAGGAAATAAATTATCATGATTCCCCCCCCATCAACACAGACAGTGCTGACAGGGGAATCAGCAATTGCATTCTTCCAGCGGGGGTGAGCAGGGGAAGACATCCCTGCCGGGAGAAGACAGTGATTATCTCTAGCGGCTATAGAATCCAGCAGGCTGGTTGTACTCAAGTTGATTGATCGAGCAACTTGGTACAGATTTCAACCTGTCCATTAACAGTTTGAATCTCGAGAAACCTTGTATGGCCGGCCTAAGGCTTTCTCTAATTGGAAGAGGAGCTGGGCCAGCACAGTATAGTGAGTAATTGGACGCTCCTGGAAGAGGAGGGGGTTATGACGTGCAAGGAGGAAGAGGGCTGTGCTAGGCAATTGATTCTGGAATTTGATATGCTAAAGCCACTCTCACACTGAAGCGGCGGGTCCGTCAGCATTACTGCTTTTATAGCGTCGCTTTGACGCCGCTAGCAGGGCGCTTTTAACCCTCCAGAAGGGGTTAAAAGCGCCCGCTTAGCGCTGCTTTCAAAGAGCTTTTAAGGTGATTTGAAAGCGGCACCCATTCATTCCAATAGGCAGGCGGTGGTGGAGCGGTGTTACACCGCTCCCGCCCTGCCCCAAAGATTCTGCTTGCAGAATCCTGTCCTGTAAACCCTGTGTGAAAGCACTCAGGCTTTCACACTGGGGCCACAGAATAGGCAGTTTATGCCTGTAAAGCGCCTCAGTGTGAAAGTGGCCTTAGAGCACACAGTCATGGCATTCAGTGCACAGCCTCACTTCCCCAATAGATCTATTCTTATTTCTTCACTTACAGATAAATAGTGTACAAATGTATCAAATCTCCAACCACCCTATTAATTGTTTAAAGGTTTCAACCATACACCCTTTCAGAACATTGTATAATACTTGCACTGTTACCCCACAGCCTTTAGTCATCAGCTGTTACATGTCAACTGTCAATTCTGGGGCCCAGCGCTTATCTGTCCAGTGATAATCTATCACAGGATTTCCTACTAGTGTCACACCCAACCTCGCAGCTTCAGGCTTCCTCTTTTTTTTTTGTTTGCTTCAGATATAGATATTACTAGGGTTGTCCCGATACCACTTTTTTAAGACCGAGTACAAGTACTGATACTTTTTTTCAAGTACTCGCCGATACAGATTACCAATACTTTTATTAATGTCATGTGACAGTGGCACGAATATTTTATTTTATTATTTTTTTTACAATTTTATTTTTTTATAATTTTTTACAATTTATTTACCTATTTATTTTACAATGCTTTTTTTGGGGGGGGGGGGAGTGGACGATGTCCGTGTGTTTTGTTATTTTATATTTTATTATTTTTACAATTTAACCTTTTTATTACAATTCTTTTATTTATTTATTTTTTTATCAGCCCTGTTGGGGGGGGGGGGGGGGGCTTTGGTGAGATATAAGGGGGTCTTAAAAGACCCCTGACATCTCTCTTTTGAGACAGGGAGAAGGGGGCTGAGGATGGAGATTCCCCAGTCCCTTTCTCAGAAGCCTCAGCTGCATTAAAGATGAATGGAGAGGAGACAGCGTCTCCTCCCCATTCATAAACTGAAGCATCGTAAGCACAGTTTACGATGCTCAGTGACATTTATGAATGGACAGTCAGTGATCACTGACTGTCCATTCAGAAAAGGAAAGCGCCGATTAAATTACAGATTTACCGGCTCTTTCCTCCGCTCTCCATCCTGACAGATCGAGGACAAGGGGGACTGGAGGAGGATACAGGGCCAGTCAAGGGGGGTGATTGGTGCAGCGGGAGTTTACAATCACTGATCTCCCGACTCCCTGTGTATATTTCATTGTAGCAGCTGAAAGCCGCGGGAGGAGAAGCGGCGGTCAGTTGCTTTAATGAAATGTATACAGGGAGTCGGGAGATCAGTGATTGTAAATCCCCCTCCAGCGCTGCACTGATCATCCCCTGGTTGCCCAAGTATCGGATGAGGCATCGGAGCATTTTGCCCGAGTACAAGTACTCGGGCAAATGCTCAGTATCGGCACCGATACCGATACTAGTATCGGTATCGGGACAACCCTAGATATTACATTAGCCAGTATTACATGTAGACCATAAATGGACCCCTCTCTGCAGAGTGTTGGAGCGCTGGTTGGGAGCTGCACTTACCGGCGTCCTTCTACAGCTCACTGTTGTGTAATAAAACCGCTCACTCTGTTAAAATAAAGTGTATCTAAATACAGGAACTAAAATGTATATATTTTTGCACCCATGAGTCCTTAGATGTGGTGGCTGCATTTTTTTCCCCTTTATTTTCACCTGGCAATTGAGGTTGTGTTTGGCAGAGAAGACATCGCACAGTGGGGGGAGAGAGAGGCGACTCAGGAATTACACAGGCGTGATACCCCTTGTGGGGAGCGCCCTCTGGTGAGTGCTTTGGGAAACTGGGATGAGCACAGAGTGAACCACTTCCATATGAATTTACAGCAGCATGTTTGGCACAATCACTTTGGGTCAAGATTAAACGGATCAAGGACCTTCTTTCTTTGTTTATCACTCAAGATTGTAGCACAAGTCACTTTATGGATATGCACTTTTGGACTGTTAAGGCACTTATAAGTAATTTGATTTGTTTTGTGAATTATTTGTTATTTGATTTGGCACATTTTAAACTGGATAAGGCTCTTTTAATTTTTAAGTTCACACAGCTGCAATTTTGAAGCACCAGTCACTTTATGGGCATGCACTTTTTCTGATTGTTAACGCACACACCGTTCTATGGAATTGTTTTGATTGATTTAAATATTGAATTTATTTGTAGTGGCACAAGCATATTCAGCACTTTATAGAATTTGTACGTTTGATATGATATGTATGGGCTTACCAGTGTAGTAATCAGCACATAGCCTTTAAGGTTGTATCAACTTCCCAGCACACTGGAAAATATAAGCAAAATATTTTCAGAGGCTTTTCTGAGAATTTGATGAACAGATAAGGATTACCTTTTAATACAGTCTTCAGTGAGTTGAGCAGCGCCATAACCACCACAATCGTTACCATATTATTGAAACTTCTCCTTCGGGGAGTTTAGATGGAGGCTGCAGCTCCAACAGTAAAATCTACATCCGTTTGCGTGGAACATTACTGCTTTTTTCATACAGTGAATGTGGTTTTTCGTTTGGTAAAGTCTGTTCATTCCAAAATTTAAGTGGTTAAGCCACTTGTGAAGTCTCTGCAGTCCCCTCTGTTAGATAACACGTGCCCCACTGTGTTTCCTTTTATTAAAAAGCCGATTTCTACCCTAGATCAGAGCATCTCCCTGAGCTCATGTGACTCCTCGGCTCTCTCCTGTCCCCGTCCGACAGATACAGCTGGAGAGACCAAGAACTCCTGCTGACGTCAGCCAAGAGGAGAGAGCCGAGGAGTCATGTGAGCGCCGGGCGTCGGCAGCTGGTGCATAAGGGGCGCTTGGGCGCCGCCTTACTGCCGCTGACGAGTAATAAAAAAAAGCAGGGGGCGCCGGTACATTGACTTTTCCTCCTTCCCCCCCCCCCCCGGCTCCTTGCTGTCAGCTGACTGGTCAGCCATTAAAGTCTTTGTGTGTGCGCTGAACAAGGGGGGCCGCAACTCTGTATGCCCTGTCTGGTGCCCTGTATGCCCTATCTGATGCCCTATCTGGTACCCTTCTGGTGCCCTGTATGCCCTATCTGGGGCTTTGTATACTGCTATATGGTGATGCTGTATACCCTATCTGGTGATGCTGGGCTGTATACTCCTGACACAAAAGGTGGAAACTATAAGGGGTGGGGCTTGTGAGAAGTGGGAGGGGTCAAAAAGGTAGGACAAGGTCTGGCGCCCCCCCATCCTAAAATTTCACCAGCCGCCACTGGCATCGGGAGATGCTCTGATCTAAGGTAGAAATCGGCTTTTTAATAAAGTAAATACAGTGGGGCACCTGTTATCTAACCGAGGGGATTGTAGAGACTTAAAGGGGTTGTAAAGGCAGAAGGTTTTTTATCTTAATGCATTTTAAGTTTTAAGATAAAAAAACCACCTGTGTGTAGCAGCCACCTCAACACCTCCCAATTACTTACCTGAGCCCCTTCTCGCTGCAGCAATGTCCATGGGTGCCTTAGCTGTCCCAGACATTCTTCTTGATTGGCTGAGACACAGCAGCGGCACCATTGGATCCCGCGGCTGTCAATTACAGTCAGCCAATCAGGGGAGAGAGGGGCCAGGTCGGGGCTCCGTGCCTGAATGGATACATGGAGCTCTGACTCGGCTCGTGTGCCCCCATAGAAAGCTGCTGGCTGAGGGGGCACTCACCAGAGGGAGGGGCCAGGAGAGCAGAAGAGGGACTCGAGAAGAGGAGTATCCGGGCTGCCCTGTGCACAGAGGAGGTAAGTATAACATGTTTATTTTGAAAAAAACAAGCCTTTACAATCACTTTAACTCTATTATTTTATAAGCTGAGGGGGAGGATTGTGGAGCGGACGGAATAGACAGGCAGGAAGGGGTAGGAATGGGGGAGAGAGGAGACACAGCGCATGACAGAGGTACGTAGACTGACCACTGACTGATGGTGTCAGGGCTCAGCAGCCATGATAAACCATGGTCAGTGTACAGAGGGGAGGGTAGAAACTGGCAGGATCAGACAGGTTTTTTTAGGTGATACAGACGGGCCAAATTACACCACATGCACTGTGCTGTATAAAATGCTTTAACCACTTACCAACCGGGGCCCTTTTTTACATTATTTGGTTACAAGTTAAAAACAGTTTTTTTTTTTTTGCATTATATTATATATTTTTTTTTTTCAAACACCCTAGACAATAAAATGGCGATCGTTGCAATACTTTTATTCACACGGTATTTGCGCAGCGGTCTTTCAAGCGCGATTTTTGTTTTTTTTTTATAAAATTCACTTTTTTGAGTTAAAAAATAAGACAACAGTAAAGTTAGCCAAATTTTTTTGTATATTGTGAAAGAGGATGGTACGCCGAGTAAATAGATACCATACATGTTACGGTTGAAAATTGCGCGGAATGGCGACAAAGTCCGGTACTTAAAAATCTCCATAGGCGACGCTTTAAAACATTTTTAACAGTAACCAGGTTAGAGGTGCAGAGGATGTCTTTTGCTAGAATTATTGCTCACACTCGGGATCGCGGCGATACCTCACATGTGTGGTTTGAACACCGTTTTCATGTGCGGGCGCGACTTGCGTATGTTTTCTTTGCTGCGCGAGCTCCCGGGGACGGTGGCGATTTAAAATTTTTTTTTTTTTTTCATTTTATTTATTTATTTATTTTTTAACACTGTTCCTTTTTAAAAAAAAAAAAAAAAAAAAAAAATTCTGATCACTTTTATTGCTATCACAAGGAATGTAAACAACACTTGTGATAGTAATATATTGTGACAGGTACTCTTTATGGAGGGCCTGGGGGTCTGAAAGACCCCCCCCCCATCCCTCCTTTACACTCCACAGTATTCAGATCGGCAAAAATGGCAATTCTGAATACTGTCATTTTTTTAAAAACTGGCACCGGGAGGGGGGGGGGGATGTCCCTTCCCATCCCTGGGGATAACGATCGAGCGGCTCCCGAGTCGGATCGATCGTTATCCCCGGATAGCCGCCCGTCCGCTCTAAAAAACGGTACCAGGATATAGTCTGCAGCTGCAGGCTATATCCCGGTACAGCCAGTCAAATGTAGCCGCCACCTATTTACGGCGCTGGGGGTGAAGTGGTTAAAGGAACAGGATCCATTTATTTTATTTATTTATTTTTTAGGGTTAAAAGTCCCTTTCACACTAGTGGACCGATCGGGTCTGCCTGTCAGTTTTTTTTAGGCAGACCTGAGCGGAGGGTGTGGACACCTGTTGACATCTAATCTAATCCGACCCTATCCATTAAAAACAGACAGATGGGGATCAGATGGCAGTTGGGTGTAAACGGACAGGCGGTCCGTTTACATTTGACCGCCCATAGAGAAGAGTGGGCTGTGTTTGCTCTGCTCAGCAGGGATCAGTGGACGGATTCCCCGATGAGCAGTTGGACTCTTGTGTAAGGGGCCTTAAAAACAAGTGAAATCTTGAACTATTTTCAAATGACATTCAAATGTTCTGACAATTTTTGTACAAATTTTCATTTGAAATTCTACTAGTGTATACCAAGCTTAACCGCTAAGCGACCGCCCCATATACATCTACTGCGGCAGGATGGCAGCTGTAAAATGAATCACATATTTGGTACATGATCTATGGCATGCGTGCCCACTGCCTCGGCTGTGCTGTGATTTGTTACAGCACAAGCTGGTCAGTGGGTCCCGGGCCAATGATTGATCGCCGGGACCTGCTGATCAGCTCTGTCATTCACGAAAGAGAGCCCTGTGTTGTAAACAACACAGAGCTCTGTACACTGACAGGCGATCTAGCAGTTTTTTGTGTTTTTATTCCCTGCAAAGCAGGGGGAAAAAAACAACAAGATCACTTAGTAAAAGCACCACATATTGAACACAGTTAAAGAGGTTGTAAACTCTGAAAAAATAAAAAAAATCTGTAAGACCAATGCATAATGAGGTAGTATGCATCACATACTAGCTATTTATGAAATGCCTTACAATGAAGCCTTCCAGTGGCGCCCGCACACCACTGAGTCAGCTGACATCTTTCCCAGAGTTTCTTCAAAGATTGCGGGCTCCAGTGCTGTGATTGGCCAGAGCTACCATTCACGGCACAGGGCTTGGAAGGAACGGCACCCATGGCCATTACTTCAGAGCACATGCACCAGTGATGTCACTGGCTGCATTTAATGTAAATATCTCCTAAACAGTACACATTTAGGAGATACTTGCACTACCTATAGGTAAGCCTTATTATAGACTTACCGTAAGCCTATAATAAGGCTTACCTATAGGTAGTGTAAAGATCTCCTAAATGTGTACTGTTTAGGAGATATTTACCTATAGGTAAATGTCATCAGAGGAAGTTTACTTCCTCTTTAACCCCTTGATTGCCCCTAGATGTTAACCCCTTCCCAGCCAGTGTCATTGTATAGCAGTGTATAGCATTACACTAATGACAGTGTCAGTGTACCCCCCAACCAGTGTCCGCTAGTGATAGGAGGAGAGAGCAGAGTGATGGAGATGAGCTCATCAGTCTGCTGATTTTTTTTTTTTTAAATGTTCAGTCACAGGCTGTAGGAGGGGCAAGGCCTTTAAGGCCTCATACACATGAGCGTTTTTTGATGCCACGTTTTTTGCAGCTCTCCATGTTATTCAATGGCCCCATAAAAACACCAACGTTTTTGAGCTGTGGAGGGTGTCGGCGTTAGTGAGCTGTAAATAGAACGCGGGACCAGCACGTTCCGAGGCTGTAGCGGTTTGGCGTTTTTGACGATAAGCCGGCAAAACGCTCACTAACGCCGTATCGGCGTTAACCGGCGTTTTTGACACCAGCGGTTTCAGGTTAAAAAATAGCAGAGGACTGTTTTTAAAAAAAAAAAAAACGCCTATTAACGCCGATGTAAAATGGGGAAAAAAACGCAGATTTTTCCCTGACGTCGGGCCCGACGTTTTGAATATTTTTCTGCATACGCCCGTGTGTATGAGGCCTAAGTGTTATTTAATTGCAGCAGAGAAGGTTTCCTCCTACCAGACAGGGCTATGTAATGTAGATGTGCAAATTCAGGATTGGATGGGCAAAAATACAAATCCATTGGCGGGTAAAACCGTTCTCTTATATGCATTTGTGTTCTTAGTGTACCTGACGTTCACCTTTTAGTAGTGTGAATTGTCATAGGAATCTGGTGCAGGTCCCTAGCACATACTCCACTATTTCACAAATCCTACCTCGTATTTTATGAATGGCCACCCATTGAATTGGCTACATGTACACGGGACGTTTTTCAAGCTCCCCTGAATGACTCAACTTGACAGCTAGAAACCAACATTTAAAAACATCCGTCTAGCCGCATTTGCGTCTAGAAGCGTTTTTTTTTTTTTAATGAAGAATGTCTTTAACCACTTTCCGACCGCCGTATGCAGAATGACGGCCGGCAAGTGGCTTAGTTATCCTGACTGGACGTCATATGACGTCCTCAGGATAACAAGCCGCCGCGCGCTCCGGGGGCGCGCATCGCGGCGATCGATGGTGTAGGAGGTCAGTCTGACCCCCCGCAATACCGATCTCGGTAAATTGCTTCCATCCGAAGCACTTTACCATGTGATCAGCTGTGACCAATCACGGCTGGTCACAGTGTAACACAGGAAAGCCGTTTATCGGCTTTCCTGTACTCAGGTCTGCAGACCTGAGGAGGGGAGAGCCGATCGGCTGCATCCCTGACAGGGGGGGTTTGTGCTGATGATTTATCAGCACAGCCCTCCCTCGGATCGCCACCCTAGACCACCAGGGAGCCTGCCCAGGGACCACCAGGGATGTGCCCACCCAGGACCACCAGGGAGCCGACCAGGGACCACCAGGGAGCCGATCTGGACCACCAGGGAGACCCCGTAGATCACCAGGTAAGAGACATAGTGCCCAATGTGGATGGCACTCAGTGCCACCTTCAGATGCCACCCTAGACCACCAGGGAATGAGCCCCTATGAGTATATATGCCCACCAGTGCCCCTATCAGTGCTTACCAGTGCCACATATCAGTGCCCACCATTGCCACCTACCAGTGCCCACCTATCAGTGCCCATCAGTGCCACCTATCAGTGCCCAGTGCTGCCTATGAGTGCCCATCAGTGCCGCTTAGCAGTGTCCGTCAGTGCTGTATATCAGTGCCATCTATCAGTACCCGTCAGTGCTGCTTATCAGTGCCACCTAACAGTGCTCATCATTGCTGCATATAAGTGCCTCATCATCAGTGCCACCTCATCAGTGCCAATCAGTACTGCCACATCAGTGCCCGTCAGTGTAACCTCATCAGTGCCCACCAGTGATGGAGAAAATGTACTTATTTACAAAGTTTTGTGACAAAAATAGAGAATTTTTTTTTTTTAAAAAAACTTTTCAGTCTTTTTTTTATTTGTAGCACAAAAAATAAAAAATGCAGGGGTGATCAAATACCACCAAAAGAAAGCTCTATTTGTGGGAACAAAATGATAAAAAATCTGTTTGGGTGCAGCGTCGCACAACCGCGCAATTGTCATTCAAAGCGCAACAGCACTGAAAATTGGTCTGGTAGTAAAGTGTTTTAAGTGCATGGTATTGAAGTGGTTAACCACTTCAGCCCCGGAAGGATTTCACACTTTAGGACCAGAGCACTTTTTTCGCGATTCGGCACTGCATCGTTTTAACTGACAATTGCGCGGTCATGCGATGTTGTACCCAAACAAAATTTGCATCCCTTTTTTCCCACAAATAGAGCTTTCTTTTGGTGGTATTTGATCACCTCTGCGTCATTTCTGATCGCCGCTATAAACAAAAGAAGACCGATAATTTTGCAAAAAAAAACAAATTTCTCACTTTGCTAAAATAAAAATATAAAAAAACATTTATTTCCATCGGTTTTGGCCGTTTTATATTTGGTTAAAGAAATCGCAATTGGTGTTTATTGATTGGTTTGCGCAAAAGTTGACGCGTTTACGGATGATTCAATTCTGGGGTTTTCATTATTTTATTTTTTTTTTACTAGTAATGGTGGCGATCTGTGATTTTTAGCGGTACTGCGATATTGCAGCGGACATGTCGGACCATTTTGACACTTTTTTTTTGGGACCATTGGCATTTATACAGCGATCAGTGCTATAAAAATGCACTGATTACTGTGTAAATGCCATTGGCAGTGAAGGGGTTAACCTGCAGGGGGCGCTCTAAGGGTTAACGGTGTTCCCTGTGCATGTTCTGTGTGTGGGCTGCCCTGGCTGGGGAAAGGGGATGATCACGGCTTTCATATAGAGATAACCTGTGATCACCGCCCTTCCCCCTCTAACAGAACGGAGATCCGTGTTTACTTACACGGACCTCCGTTCTTTCACTGCGGGGGGGGCATCGAAGGTAGCCGGCGGTGATCGAGTCCGCCATACCTGCTCCCTGCCCCCCCCCCCCGAACACAGTGAGCGTGCCTCCGACGGCGCGCAAGTGCTCACAGTGAGTGATATCGCAGCCGCCGTCATATGACGGCGGTTTGCGGTATCGAGCCACTTTGCCGCCATCAGATGCCAGTCGGCAAGTGGTTAAACAAAATGCTCGTAGACGCTAATTTCCGTGTTTACAAGCTGTTACAGGCATTTGGCGTTTCAAATGCCTCTGAACCTCCATCCCACGCGTTTTTTTTTTTTGCTTTCCAAAAAATGCTTCTAAGGCCTCATGCCCCCGTATGTTTTTTGACTGTTTTACAGCAGCTGTTTTTAGCTGCAGACGTTTTTTTCTACAGTCAATAAACCCTCCATCATTTTATCCTATGTGTTCATGCACACATAGGCTGTTATCAACTGTTTTTAGCAGTGACTTTTTTGAGCTGTAAAAAAAAAACAAGACCAGAGGGTTCTGAGAGACATTTCTCAGCTGTAAAAGCGTTCAAGCGCTCAAAAACAATGGCCCTTTTAAAACCGCGAAAAAATGGCGGTAATATAAGGCTGGTAAAAGCTGAAAAAATCACTGATAAGCTACTGACGTTTTTTGGACATTTTTTTTTTTTAGGCTTCATGCGCACAGGATATTAAAAAACGTCAGCATCCCTTTGGTGAGTCGACTTCAGACTCTTGTTCCAGATCTCCCCGGATGATAACCACCTTGCCAGCTGTCGCCCACAAGGCAGGGCCCACCCACATTGTGCCTCTTTCGTCGGCTGTTCCTTCACCCGGCAGTAATATGCTTGGGGGTAGCAGTTGTACCACAGAGGTGTTCAATGGGCCCTCTTCTTTAGTGGGCAGTCCTCCCCTGACCCTGTCCAAAAAAAGAAAATTCACAGGAGAGGGTGCCGAGGAGGACGATCTAAATCTAAATCCTCACATAATGAAGTTCCGCAAACGGTAAAAATGTATAATTTGTCATCCCACACGCTCTCTTAGGCTGAGCTGACTCTTCTTAGTAGTGGGCTTAATTTCGCTCCTGCTAACAGACCGAATCCCTTTTTACTGTTCAAAGATCTTATTAGTTTTGTCAGGAACTTAACGTTAAAAAGATATTACCATATCAAAGAAAATAAGGCCACACATTCTATGGACCTTCCCATAGAAACTTGTTCTCAAGTCCATACTGATATCGATCTGGATCTAGATTTTGACGGTGATGTTATTGACACCTTGAATGCCTTGTCTAGTGATAAGGTGACCTTGGATCTTTTAGCCGCCTCCCCTCCCATTGTCCACTCATCCCTTAAACCCAAATCCATTTTCTTCCCCACCAAATCCAAGGGGTCTGTGTGTGGAGAGCTTTTATAGGGTGGTCTTTTCTGACCTCCAAAAGCTCTGTAGATCCCCCTCCACCAAATCCAATAACCTCTCCCCTGCTAAGATTTCTGCCCTTGATCGGCTGATGAAGGCACACGATTTGGTGATCAAAACAGCCGATAAAGGAGGTGGCATGGTGTTGCAGAGCAGAGAGAAGTTTGTGGCTGAAGCCAACAGACTTCTTTCTGATCGCAACACTTACGCCAAATTAACATTTTTGGCCAGGAGGCGAGTCCCCTGGTAAAGTCAGCCCTGGATGAGAAAATTATTAGTAAAGTTGAGGCCTCATTCCTCCTGAAAAACTTTTATAAGATACCGTACTTTTAACTTCTTCCCAAGATACATAAGAGCTTGGAGGCACCACCTGGTAGGCCCATAGTGGCCGCCATGGAGAGAGTAACAACTGGGTTTAGTCAGTACATCGATCACTTCCTGCAGCCTATGGTGCATAAACTAGCATCCTACATCCGAGATGGTTCCCACCTTTTAGAGTTACTAGCACCATACAGATGGGAACCCGCATATGTATGGTTATCACTAGATGTGTGTTCATTGTATACATCTACTAGGTTTTGCTTAACGCACAACTATTTCAGTTTCGAGGATGACTTCTTTCTACAAATACAGGGGCACGGTCATGGGGGCCAACTTTGCACCGTCCTACGCAAACCTGGCCATGGGATACTGGGAAAAGAGGAACATCTGAAATAACAACCCCTTTGCCGCCAATGTAGTCTTCTTCGGGAGATACATTGATGGCATTATAGTCATCTGGGACGGCTCCCTGGATCTCATGAGTAACCCCCATGGCCTAGCCTTCACCCATGTCACAGACCCGGATACCTTAGCTTTCCCAGACTTAGACTCTCCTGAATGGCATAGTTCCATCATAGCTCGTAACTACACTAAGCCCACTGCGGGCAATTCCTTCTTGCACCATGACAGCTGTCATTTCCCCCCTTGGATTAGGAACATCCAAGGGGCAGTTCTGCAGACTTAGGCAAAACTGCACACTGAAAAAGGATTATGTATCTCAGAGAACTATTCTAAAGAAAAAAAATTCTGATAAATCATATCCAGATCATGTAGTGAACAAGGCCTTTGAGAGGTATAAAAAGTTAAAAATATTCCTATGACATTGGGATATTTTGTTACAAGACCCCCATTTAAAAGACTCTTTACCTGTTCGTCCTAGAGTGACCTACCAGAGAGCTCCCAACCTAAAGGGCAAGATTGCCCCCAGCAAGCTGAACATTATAAAAGCTAAACCACCAGTATCGGTATTGATACCATTGGTGGGTATGTATCAATGCTGGGAAGGCCTTATGCAAGACCTGCAGCTTTGTACACCATGGCCAAAAATCCTTCTGTGTCAAGGGTAAAACTTATTCGCTGGAGGCATTCTATAACTGCTCGTCCGACTTCGTTGTATATGGACTCACATGTCCGTGTGGACTCATGTATGTGGGTCGCACTATACACTCCTGGAGATGTTGCTTTGGTGAGCATAGAAGGTTTATAGAGGAGGGCAAAGACCATCATAGCGTGCCCAGACACTTAAATCTACCGTAGGCCTCAAGGTCTGAGTCATAGAGCAAATACCCAATACTATTCCAGAAGCCGAGCGTTTTAAAAGACTGTGCCCACGAGACCTTCTGGATCTACACCCTTGATGCAGTTTCGCCTGGTGGCATGAACGAATGTATAGAGATAGCCACAATACTGTAAGCTACGCCCCCCCCCCCCCGACTATGACTGCCTTTTTGGGTTATCATCAGTATACCATATTTGTCAAGTCCTCCATCTAGGCCTCATACACACGGGCGTATGTTTTTAAATAAGCAAAATGTTGGGTCCAACGTCAGGGGAAAAATCTGTGTTTTTTTTTCCAGCGTTTTCCATCGGCGTCAATGAGCGTTAGTGAGCGTCAGCGTCAGTAGGCATTTTTTAATAAAAAAAAAAAATTCCTCTGCTATTTTTTAACCAGAAAACATTGGCGCCAAAAAACGCTGGTACGGCTTTAGTGGGCTTTTGTGAGCGTTTGTCGGCGTCAAAAACGCCAAAACTTTACAGCCACAGAACGCGCTGGTCCTGCGTTCTAGAAACAGCTCACTAATGCCGATGCCCTCTACTGCTCAAAAACATCAGCATTTTTAGAGGGCTATTGAATAATATGGAGAGCTGCAAAAAAATGTGGCGTCAAAAAACACCCGTGTGTATGAGGGCTTAGGCTGGGTTCACACCTATGCGAATTGGATGCGGCTTAAACCGCATCCAATTCGCAGGACACTTGAAAACACATTGTTTTCAATGTGTCCGGTTCACATATGTGCGGTGCATTCGCACTCCGCATTGCACAAAAACCGCACACGATTTTTGTGCAATGCGGTGCGAATTCCCAGCCTGTTGAGTTCAATGGGAGCACATCTAACACGGAGATGTGCTCCGCATTGAACAGCGATTTTGCAGGGATTTTAACCCTCCTCGCTGCACCCCCCCTCCCTCCCCGAGCAGCTGATGCGCTGCGAGAACGGACATGAGCCGCCGAATGGCGGCTCCGCCCCTTCTCAGCAGCAGACAGGCCGGAATTCGCACCGCAATGGTGTGAATCCAGCCTTAATCTTATTCACCCACTGGCCACTTAGGGTTACTGGCCAGCTCTATTTTATTCCATGGATATTTATTTTTGGTTTCATTTCATTATTATTCAAATCCACTTCACCCTTGAAGTTCTTTATGGCCCATCACCAACAAGATTTCCGTTTCCTGATTGGTTTCCTCTTTTTTTTTGTAACCTGAATATCATAATAGCCTATCCACACTTATATGTTCCCCATATGTCTTATTGTTATATATCATCATTTATTGCTAAAGTAGGTATAGATTCATTGCACTTTGTCCTTTTTTTACATTTAAAATAACTTTATTAACAAAGTCAGCTGCGCATGGAATCGCTGACCTGAGACTGACATGCCCTACCAAAAGACTTTTCACCCAAACATCCACAGAAACTGGTCACTCCCATACTTGAAAGTTTGCATTTGGCAGCGTTTTTTATAAGTTGACAAAAAAAAAAGGATTGTGACATGGCACTTTACAGTGTGATGCTTTTGGTATCTGATAGTATGCATTTCATTTACCCCCTTAATGACCAGACCATTTTTTGCAATATGGCACTGCCTTAATTTAACTGACCATTGCGCGGGGATGTGACGCTGTACCCAAAAAAATTGATGTCCTTTTTTCCCACAAGTACAGCTTTTTTTGGTGGTATTTGATCACTTCTCTGTTGTTTGTTTTGCGCTATATACAAAAAAAGACCCGCAATTTTGAAAAAATAAGCAATATTTTTTACTTTCTGCTATAAAACATTCCGAATAAAAAAAATGTAAATTTCTTTAATGGGAATTTCTTCATCCATTTAGGCCAATATGTATTCTGCTACATATTTTTGCTAAAAAAAATTCAAATACGTGTATATTGATTGGTTTGCCCAAAAGTTACAGCGTCTACAAACTATGGGATATTTTTTATTTTTTTTGTTCTTTTTTACTAGTAATGGCAGCGATCAGCGACTTATAGCAGTACTGCTATATTGCGGCGGACAAATCGGACTCCTAACTGACATTTTTTGGTGACACAGTGATTAGTGCAAAAAAAATAAGCACTGTCACTGTACTAATGACACTGGCAGGGAAGGGGTTAACATCAGAATCAATTAAATGTGCCCCCTAGGCGTGACTGCTAACTGGGAGGAAGTGCTTTGACTGTGGGAATGTAAAGATCTGTGTTCCTTCTTAGCAGGAACACAAGATGAGCACATTCCCCTTTCACAGAACAACAGTCTGCCTTGTTTACATGCCTTTCTCAAGAAGGATCGGCAGGTCCCGGTGGACCTGCTGATTGGCTCCCGCTGTGTTCAATCACAGCAGGAGTGGGTCTCTGGCAGTGCCCGCCACCAGACCCGGAACTGTCAGATCACGTACCAGGTACGTGATCTGGCACAGAGCAGCCACTCTGCCACAGTAAATCTACAGTGGGCGGTCCCTAAGTGGTTAAAGGCCAACTCTCTAAAAAGTGAAAGTCCTCCCTTGCAGTGGGACTGCGTTTGCACTACAAAGGTTAACTGCTTGCTTACAGTACCTTGAAAAAGTGTTCATACCCCTTGAAGTTTTCCACATTTTGTCATTTTACAACCAAAAACGTAAATGTATTTTATTGGGATTTTATGTGATAGACCAACACAAAGTGGCACATACAGTCAGTCCATAAATATTGGGACATCGACACAATTTTAATCTTTTTGGCTCTATACACCCCCACAATGGATTTGAAATGAAACGAACAAGATGTGCTTTAACTGCAGACTTTCATCTTTAATTTGAGGGTATTTACATCCAAGTCAGGCAAACGGTGTAGGAATTACAACAGTTTGTATATGTGCCTCCCACTTTTTAAGGGACCAAAAGTAATGGGACAGGTTAACAATCATAAATCAAACTTTCACTTTTTAATACTTGGTTGAAAATCCTTTGCAGTCAGTTACAGCCTGAAGTCTGGAATGCATAGACATCACCAGACGCTGGGTTTCATCCCTGGTGATGCTCTGCCAGGCCTCTACTGCAACTGTCTTCAGTTCCTGCTTGTTCTTGGGGCATTTTCCCTTCAGTTTTGTCTTCAGCAAGTGAAATGCATGCTCAATCGGATTCAGGTCAGGTGATTGACTTGGCCATTGCATAACATTCCACTTCTTTCCCTTAAACTCTTTGGTTGCTTTCGCAGTATGCTTCGGGTCATTGTCCATCTGCACTGTGAAGCCCCATCCAATCAGTTCTGAAGCATTTGGCTGAATATGAGCAGATAATATTGCCCAAAACAATTCAGAGTTCATCCTGCTGCTTTTGTCAGCAGTCACATCATCAATAAATACAAGAGAACCAGTTCCATTGACAGCCATACATGCCCACGCCATGACACTACCACCACCATGCTTCACTAATAAGGTGGTATGCTTTGGATCATGAGCAGTTCCTTTCCTTCTCCATACTCTTCTCTTCCCATCACTCTGGTACAAGTTGATCTTGGTCTCATCTGTCCATAGGATGTTGTTCTAGAACTGTGAAGGCTTTTTTAGATGTTGTTTGGCAAACTCTAAATCTGGCCTTCCTGTTTTTGAGGCTCACTAATGGTTTACATCTTGTGGTGAACCCTCTGTATTCACTCTGGTGAAGTCTTCTCTTGACTGTTGACTTTGACACATATACACCTACCTCCTGGAGAGTGTTCTTGATCCTGCCAACTGTTGTGAAGGGTGTTTTCTTCACCAGGGAAAGAATTCTTCGGTCATCCACCACAGTTTTCCGTGGTCTTCCGGGTCTTTTGGCGTTGCTGAGCTCACCAGTGCGATCTTTCTTTTTAATGATGTTCCAAACAGTTGATTTGGCCACACCTAATGTTTTTTGCTATCTCTCTGATGGGTTTGTTTTTGTTTTTTCAGCCTAATTATGGCTTGCTTCACTAATAGTGACAGCTCTTTGGATCTCATATTGAGAGTTGACAGCAACAGATTCCAAATGCAAATACCACACTTGAAATTAACTCTGGACCTTTTATCTGCTTCTTGTAAATGGGATAATGAGGGAATAACACACACCTGGCCATGAAACAGCTGAGCAGCCAATTGTCCCATTACTTTTGGTCCCCTAAAATGTGGGAGGCACATATACAAACTGTTGTAATTCCTACACTGTTCACCTTATTTGGATGTAAATACCCTCAAATTAAAGCTGAAAGTCTGCAGTTTAAGCACATCTTGTTTGTTTCATTTCAAATCCATTGTGGTGGTGTATAGAGCCAAAAAGATTAGAATTGTGTCGATGTCCCAATATTTATGGACCTGACTGT
>BLSH010229797.1:53843-74391 GCA_018402905.1 Glandirana rugosa | reverse complement strand
ATTAATAGTGTGACTCGGTTGTATCCACGTCGGTGTGTGGGGATGTAAATGTGTGTCGAAGAGGACAGGGTATCTTCAAATACCTGTCCTCTTCAGCCCAAATATGACGACCGACCCGACCCGGATAAATCTCCCTTCCCGGACCTCGACGTCGAGGTAGGCGGGGATACAGTTAGGCCGGGACAGATGTTTCATAACTAAACCCCCGACTTATGTTTACGGGGGGTGTGAAAAGTGTATAAATAAACATTTTTTTTTTTTTAAACTTTTGGTAAATAGTAAAAGGAAGCTGAAGTGTTAATGTTGGTCCAGATATTTATAACCCTGTAACTGGTGTTAAGATTAGAAAGATGTAAATACCCTCAAATTAAAGCTGAAAGTCTGCAGTTTAAGCACATCTTGTTTGTTTCATTTCAAATCCATTGTGGTGGTGTATAGAGCCAAAAAGATTAGAATTGTGGTCAATGTCCCAATATTTATAGACCTGGTTGTAATTGTGAAGTCGAAGGAAAATGATAAATGGTTTTCAAATTTTTTTTTTTTTACAAATAAATATGTGAAAAGTGTGGGGGGCATTTGTATTCAGCCCCCAAATCAATACTTTGTAGACAGGGCCGGATTGACATAGGGGCGGATGGAGCTGCAGCTCCAGGCCCTTCCCTCTAAATAGGCCCAGCCCAGCCAGCAGTATAAACCCGACTTCTCCTGTCCATAAACTTCTATGGGACAGGAGAAGCTGTGTGTAAATGTAGGGGTGTGTGGCTGCACCTATGTTGGCTCAGTGTGATAATTAGAGTGTCACAGCACACAGAGCCCCCCTCCCTGCACAAATGGTCTGCTCTGCCTTCCCCCGCCCCTCTCCCTCCGTGTTCCTCCATCCTCTGAATTCCGTGCAGTGGAGGGAGCCATGTAGGCAGGAAAACTGAGCTGACTGATAGAAGGTGAATAGAGATCTCTGATAATCCTCCAGGAACCATCCAAGTGCAAGCAGATTGACTGCAACTCTTCTCTCCCTTCTCTGTTCCTCTTTGTTAACTCTTTCCTCCGAGTAGTAACAGCCAAATTGTGTAGAATTGTGTCCCCAGCATATGGTAGTATTTGGTGCTTATAAGCAGCTTCACACTGGTTTGCTGTGTTCTGACCATATTGCTGGGGTATCTGCAGTTTTCCTGCATTTTACCTGCAGTCCTATTGATTTCTATTGCGTTGCGTGTTTTTTCTGCAGTTTCTGAAAGTGCACCAAAATTCTCGCATGCTTCATCTTTGACGCATTGTCAGAAAACGCAAAAAAATTCACAAACCAATAGAAATCAATAGGACTACAGCTAACACTGCAGCTGAATGGGCTGAGCGTACCAAGAGCCCCAGGGCCACAGGCAGATCTAAGCTGTGTATGTAATGCCTAAATATTACTGGAGCCTCTGTACAGTGCTGGGGGTGACATCACTACTGTGTACGGTGCTTGGGGTGACATCACTACTGTGTACAGTGCTTGGGGTGACATCACTACTGTGTACGGTGCTTGGGGTGACATCACTACTGTGTACAGTGCTCAGGGTGACATCACTACTGTGTATGGTGCTTGGGGTGACATCACTACTATGTACAGTGCTTGGGGTGACATCACTACTGTGTACAGTGCTTGAGGTGAAATCGCTACTGTGTACAGTGCTTGAGGTGACATCACTACTGTGTACAGTGCTTGGGGTGACATCACTACTGTGTACAGTGCTTGAGGTGACATCACTACTGTGTACAGTGCTTGAGGTGACATCGCTACAGTGTACAGTGCTTGGAGTGACATCGCTACAGTGCTTGGGGTGACATCATTACTGTTCTGCAGTGAACTGCGAGGCAGGAGTCTGTGTGCAAGAAGTCCAGAGAAAGGACTGGTGTCTCCAATACTGCCTGGAAACAATGAGCTGTCACTGCAACAAGTAGATAGTGTGCACAAGATACCGCCTGCTGTTTTTGAGAGCCCAGGTGGCAGCTGTCACTGGTGAGAGACCGCGTGGCAGCTGTCACTGGTGTTGCTGCAGGGTGACCACATGTCCCAGATTGCCTGGGACAGTCCCACATTTTACAGTTCTGTCCTGAGTCCTGGGCACCTTCATTCCGGGACAATACCATGTCCTGGAATGAAACTGACAGAGCCAGCAAACTTGGCAGTGGCGATGGCTCTGCCTCCACCCCCACCTGAGACTCCTAGCTACTGGTTGCTAGAGCCACCTGGCGTCTAGCAACCAGTAACATCACTCACCAGGGACGAAACCGGCCGGCGCCAAATTTAGAGTGCCGCTGTCACCGCTGATGTTTGCACTGCTGACACTGGCTGGGATTTCACAGGGAGCAGTGTTCACACACCGGCTTTCCAGTGAGCCCACTTGTACTGTCTCTGACTGCAGGGGAGCTGCTGAGTCTCACACACACTGGGCTGTTCAGTGGGCCCACTCACAATAACGCTGATTGCTGGGGAGTTGCAGGGATCTAGGACCTCAGCCTGAGGCATTCAGCCTTGACGAGATCTGGCTGGGACCCGGAAGAGTCAGCCTTGAAGGGATCCATTACCCAGGGGTAGTTAACCTTGAAGGGATCTGGACTAGACCCCAAGAGATCCACTACCCAAGGAGATCAGCCCTTCGGGAATCCAGTATCTGAAGGCAGGCTGCGGATGGCAAGTGACATTGTATCTGGTGGCAGGCTGCGGGTGGCAAGTGGCACACTGTATCTGGTGGCAGGCTGCGGGTGGAAAGTGGCACATTTTATCTGGTGGCAGGCTGTGGGTGGATTTGGCAGCAGGCTATGGGTGGCAAGTGACACGCATCTGGCTGCAGGCTATTAGTGGCAAGCGACACACTGCATCTGGTGGCAGGCTATGGGTGGTAAGTGACACGCTGCATCTGATGGCAGGCTATGGGTGGTAAGTGACACACTGCATCTGGCGGTAGGCAACGGTGGCAAGTGACATGCTGCTTCTGGCGACAGACAACTGTTCAAAGTGATATGCTGCATCTGGTGGCAGGCTATGGGTGGCAAGTGACACACTGCATCTGGTGGAATTTGATCATCAGTTGCAAATTGTGGCTGGCAGAAGTTTCATGTTGGACTGGTGATGAAGATTACTAAAACTGAACAATTCATCTTTAAAAATGAAACTCTTGAGCCTGGAGATAAGCATATCCTGGACTTGTGTGGATTGGAGCTCCTAGACTACAGCATACTTCCAAACTTTACTTTCAGTGAGATGGTGAGAGATGTCATAACATCAAACCGGAGAATGGACTGTGACGTCAGCTTGTCTTTGCCCAATATTCAAGATCTCCATGTGACATACTGAAGAAAGTACAAACTTTGAAATGAGGCCTAACTGCTATACGGGTCACGAATGTTTACCAAATCCTTTCCCAGTCATGGCCTAAAGCTATATTGTCTAATAACTGTTTCATGGGGTTATTTTAGAGGCTGGTGAAGAGAGATGTAACCAGTTTTCAATTACATATTTTATATGAGCCATTGTAAAGCATTCAGTACCTCAAATTGTAATGATATGTTTGTTGTTTGTTGTTGGCATTATGGGTCAGTCCTAAGAATTATAACAGACCCAAGTGGGGGAATGTTGTGTAATATTTCATATACATATACATACACATACACACATAGGTATTTTCCTGTAGTAAATGGGTTAAGTTAAGGCCAAGCTGCATTACAGTTGCTTGCAGGGCATCGTGGAATCTAGACTTGATAAGGAACAAAAGTATTTATTGATGCTAATTAGCCTTGAGGGGGTTCATTGTGGCTTGTTTATCTGGTAAACACTAATGTGAGGTTAGGAGAACCCCCCCCCCCCAGCGTGAGACTAACACTTAAGTGGACATTCAAACTAGCAGTGTCTCCCTGCCAGTTCACTTTCTCTCCATGAACATGAGGGCACAGTTGGAATGGGACTCTGAATATGTAATATTTACTCTGTTGGATTTGATCATTGGAGCAAGTATTATGAAATCTGTCTGTCTGAAGTCAATAAAATGCAACTCTCTGGAAGGACCGGGTGCTGCGGAAAATTAATCATCATAATAATAACTAAGTAATAACATTACATCAATCACTCCTCCACTATTACATCACTACACCTGACACCAGATAAAGCATGGTGTCGGGATGATTTAAGTGCTAACACCAGCCATTTGCCTGACAGATCACCCCCGCCGCTGAATTCCCCGTCAACCCCGAGACTACATTCCTCCCTCATTTTTTTTTCGGAGGGGGGTTGTCCCTGAATGGCAGTTTGGAAATGTGGTCATCCTATGTTGCTGCTGGTGAGAGACCGCATAGCTGGTGGTGTTGCTGCTGCTGAGAGGCTGCACAGTATTACCCGTGAGAGTATATTTATTTTGTTTTAGCAAAAAATTGTTTGCATTTTTATTTTATTTCCATAAAAAGGCCCACCAAAATCCTCAGCACCAGGCCCATGATGATCTTAATCCGGCCCTGTTTGTAGAACAGCCTTTCACTGCAATTACAGCTGCAAGTCTTTTTTGGGGATGACTCTACCAGCTTTGCACATCTAGAGAGGACATTTTTGCCCATTCTTCTTTACAAAATAGCTCAAGCTCTGTCAGATTGGATGGACAGCGTCTGTGAACAGCAATTTTCAAGTCTTGCCACTGATTCTCAATTGGATTTACGTCTGGACTTTGACTGGGCCATTCTAACACATGGATATGCTTTGATCTAAACCATTCCATTGTAGCTCTGGCTGTATGTTTAGGGTCGTTGTCCTATTGGAAGGTGAACCTCTGCCCCAGTCTTAAGTCTATTGCAGACTGTAACAGGTTTTCTTCTAAGATTGGCCTGTATTTGGCTCCATCCATCTTCCCATAAACTCTGACCACCTTCCCTGTCCCTGCTGAAGAAAAGCATCCCCACAACATGATGCTGCCACCACCATGTTTCACGGTGGGGATCGGGTGTTCAGGGTGATGTGTAATGCTAGTTTTCTGCCACACATAGCGTTTTGCTTTTAGGCCAAAAATTAAATTTTGGTCTCATCTGACCAGAGCACCTTCTTCCACATGTTTGCTGTTTCCCCCACATGGCTTCTCGCAAACTGCAAACGGGACTTCTTATGGCTTTCTTTCAACAAAGGCTTTCTTGCTCTCTTCCATCAAGGCCAGATTTGTGGAGTGCATGACTAATAGTTGCTCTGTGGACAGATTCTCCCACCTGAGCTGTGGATCTCTGCAGCTCCTCCAGAGTTACCATGCGCCTCTTGGCTGCTTCTTTGATTAATGCTCTCCTTGCCTGGTCTCTCAGTTTAGGTGGACAGCCATGTCTTGGTAGGTTTGCAGTTGTGCCATACTCTTTCCATTTTCGGATGATGGATTGAACAATGCTCTGTGAGATGTTCAAAGCTTGGGATATTTTTTTATAACCTAACCCTGCTTTAAACTTCTCCACAACTTTATCCCTAAGTACTCGTGCAAATGCTCGGTATCGGTACCGATTACTAGTATCGGTATCGGGACATCCCTAGTAGAGACAAATCCCAACAGACTGAAGGCTGTAATTAAAGCAAAAGGTGGTTCAACAAAACTTTGACACAAGGAGGTCATCCATTTTCCAACTCTGTGATTCGGAATTATTTTTTTCTCATTTCTTTTTTCTGACATGTTGGTGTTCTATCTTTCACTTTGATGTTATAAGTTGCACTTCGTAAATACAGCTGGATAAAACAAAAACGGTGTCTGTCTTCAGGCTGCAAAGCAACACAATTTGGATTATTTTAATCCAAGGTAGTGGTTCTTTTCTATACCCACTGTATGTAAACCCAACATTTCATATTCCTGATATGTGCCTAATGTACCATTTACTTGTATATAAAAAAAAAGTATTCTGTTCTTTTGGTATTTCTTCCTTGCTGTGATTCACAATCCCCTGGTGATCCTGCCAGCCCTTCTGCTTTTCTATTAAAAACTGACCACACTGAGCAGGTGAACATCCTGTCAGCAGTTCTCCAGCTATTCTGGAAACTCTGTGCACTCTCCTCCAATGACCAATGCTCACACCTATCACCCCCCCTCCCCCGCACAGCCAATCACGGGGAAGTTCAGTGTGCTGCTATTTCTCCTCCCACAGTGCTCTGTACTCCACTGCTTTAGGGACTTGGGGAGGGGCATGTGATCACTTATAAAACAGAGGAAATAAAACTATTTATAATGTATTTTTATATGTATGCACACATTTTTTGCTTTTTATTTCTATTTTAAACTGAATGGGTTGTTTTACAAGGTGAGGGTTTACATATATTTTACGTCCACTTTAAAAATTAGAAAACCATTTGACCTGAATTACAACTGGGACATCTACTTTTATGAATGTTCTTCCTTTAGACCAGGGGTAGGGAACCTGCGGCTCTCCAGTTGTTGTAGAACTACATTTCCCATGAGGCATTGCAAGGCTGATGGATACAATTACTCCCAGAAGCATGATGGGAAATGTAGTTCTACAACAGCTGGAGAGCCGCAGGTTCCCTACCCTTGCTTTAGACCCTGCAATCATTGCATGTGCTGTATTTATGGTTTTATTTGTATGTCTTAGTCACTATATTTGTATTTCTTAGTCACTATATTTGTGTGTTTATACTATTTTTGTCCTCTTCTCAAAATTTGCGTCCTTTTTTCCCCCCCCCATAAATAGAGCTTTCTTTTGGTGGTATTTGATCACCTCTGCGGCATTTCTGATCGCCGCTATAAACAGTAAAAGAGCGACAATTTTGCAAAAAAAAAAAAAACAAATTTATTACTTTTTGCCAAAATACAAATCCAAAAAAACATTTTTTTTCCATCGGTTTTGGCCGATTTATATTCTTCCTCATATTTTTGGTAAAAAAAATCGCAATCGGACAATGAGAATTCTGGGCTTTTTATTTATTTATTTTTACTAGTAATGGCAGCGATCTGCGATTTTTAGCGGTACTGCGATATTGCAGCGGACATGTCGGACCATTTTGACACTTTTTTGAGACCATTGGCATTTATACAGCTATAAAAATGCACTGATTATGGTGTAAATGCCATTGGCAGTGAAGGGGTTAACCTGCAGGGGGCGCTCTAAGGGTTAACTGTGTTCCCTGGGCGTGTTCTAACTGTGTGTGGGCTGCCCTGGCTGGGGAAAGGGGATGATCATGGCTTCCATATAGAGGAAGCCTGTGATCACCGCCCTTCCCCCTCTAACAGAACGGAGATCCGTGTTTACATACATCCACCTCCATTCTCTCACTGCAGGGGGGCCATCGCGGGAAGTTGGCAGCGATCGAGTCCACCCTACCCGCTCTCCGGACCCCCCTGCACATAGTGAGCACGCCTCCAGCGGCGCGCTCACAGCACTAGTTATCGCAGCCGCCCTCGCATGACGGCGGTTTGCGATAACAAGCTACTCTGTCGCCGTCAGATGGCGGTCGGCAAGTGGTTAAAGAAGCTGAGCTTCTGCTAGCTCCTGAATTTAGGTTCCTGATTTAGCCAGCAGCTTCAGAAAATTGGCTTTGTTTGCTTAGTGGAGCTTTTTGAAATGGTGTGTGAAACGCGTCTACGGACTGTTTGCTGGTATTTGTGGTGCCCTTGACCAGAATAAAGCCTGGAAATCATCTGGATGTGCCACTTCTTTCTTCTACTGCAGTAATCCATGTTTCGTACATACATATCCATGTTTCTTACATAGCAATTTTCAAAATCAACATATATATCAAATCATATACAGTATCTCACAAAAATGAGTACACCCCTAACATTTTTGTAAATATTTTATTATATCTTCATGTGACAACACTGAAGAAATGACACTTTGCTACAATATAAAGTAGGGAGTACACCCATAAGCGATAATGTGCAAATTGGGCCCAAAGTGTCAATATTTTGTGTAGCCACCATTCTTTTCCAGCACTGCTTTAATCCTCTTGGGCATGGAGTTCACCAGAGCTTCACAGGTTGCCACTGGAGTTCTCTTCCACTCCTCCATGACAGCATCACGGAGCTGGTGGATGTTAGAGACCTTGCACTCCTCCACCTTCCGTTTGAGGATGCCCCACAGATGCTCAATAGGGTTTAGATCTGGAGACATGCTTGGCCAGTCCATCACCTATACCCTCAGCTTCTTTAGTAAGGCAGTGGTCATCTTGGAGGTGTGCTTGGTGTCGTTATCATGTTGGAATACTGCCCTGCGACCCAGTATCCGGAGGGAGGGTATCATGCTCTGCTTCAGTATGTCACAGTACATGTTGGTATTCATGGTTCCCTCAATGAACTGTAGCTTCCCAATCCCGGCAGCACTCATGCAGCCCCAGAACATGACACTCCCACCACCATGCTTGACTGTAGGCAAGACACACTTGTCTTTGTACTCCTCACCTGGTTGCCGCCACACACGCTTGACACCATCTGAACCAAATAAGTTTATCTTGGTCTCATCAGACAACAGGACATGATTCCAGTAATCCATGTCCTTTAGTCTACTTGTCTTCAGCAAACTGTTTGCGGGCTTTCTTGTACATCATCTTTAGAAGAGGCTCTCTTCTGGGACGACAGCCATGCAGACCAATTTGATGCAGTGTGCGGCGTATGGTCTGAGCACTAACAGCCTAACCCCACCCCCCCCACCCCTTCAACCTCTGCAGCAATGCTGGCATCACTCATATGTATACTTCCCAAAGACAACCTCTGGATATGACGCTGAGCACGTTCACTCAACTTCTTTGGTCGACCATGGCGAGGCCTGTTCTGAGTGTAACCTGACTTGTTAAACTGCTGTATGGTCTTGGCTACCATGCTGCAGCTCAGTTTCAGGGTCTTGGCAATCTTCTTATAGCCTAGGCCATCTTATTGTAGAGCAACAATTCTTTTTTTCAGATCTTCAAAGAGTTCTGTGAAAGCGATAAAACCAAATGTAACTTTAGGGGTGTACTCACTTTTGTGAGATACTGTATAAGATAAACAAAACAAGCAATGCATCTGTCCATAAAGTGTCCTTTGGTATGAATATGCTTGCATATGCTTAATCTTTCATAAAAAAACAGGTTTGTGTTCACATATCCAAATGACTGCTTCCTTAATTAGTGTCCACCACTATGTGCTCCAATCATCCACCTGCATTAGTGATAATCCCCTCCTCCAATGTGCCCTCACCTGGGGGATGAGACCAACCAACGGTGTATATGCACTTTTGTCCCTCTCTAGGGATCGGTTTTATGCTGTTTCACTCCTTTGCTGACAATCGTGAGATTAGAATCCTCCTTCTCTTTCACTTCTCTCCATACATTCAAATCCTAAAAAGAGAAAGCTGGACATTATATTTTAAAACAAAAAAACCCCACATTTTTATGGTGCTCCAAGAGTGCACCAAACCGTAAAAAGCATTCAGTCCTCACAGTGCGGGTATGGGACAATCAGACTGTATTACCACGGTATGCTCACAATGCGCACCTCAGTGTGACAACAGATTGGCCCCTTTCCTACGCGTTACGCCACATGATTATGTGGCTTCCTCAGGGGGATATCCCCTTCAGTGCAGCAATCCTGGTTTCCCTTCAGTGCAGCTATCCATGTTTCCCTTCTATGCAGATTAGGCGGCCCGTGCCTGCGTCAGCCTGATCTCTTCCTGTTGTGGTCCTATTCATCAGTAATATTTGATGTGATTTTGTCACCCATTTTTATATCCGTCAGGTGTACATCCATTTACATCAATAAGTTAGCTGTCATCTACTGATTTCATATTGTTTGTCTGCCAAGTTTCTCTATAACGCTAACTGTTTTTTTTTCCTACTCTTCAGAGATCCTGAGCGGGGTAATTTGCAGCGTCAAAAAGGATGGCGAGTGGAAGGTAAATCGTTGACTAATGTTCTGACAATGCCTCTTTACTTTTGCTGTCATTTTTTTCTTTCTTTTTATTGTTGCTTTTGTTATATATAAAAAAAAAAAAAAAAAAAAAAAGTAAAATAACGTGCCTAGAGCTGCACGATTCTGGCCAAAGTGAGAATCACGATTTTTTTTGCTTAGAATAAAGATCTCGATTCTCTCATGATTCTCGCGGTGTAATATCTTACATATACAAAAAATTTGGGCTGTTTAGTTTTTTTTTTTTTTTTTTTTTTGAAAGTGTCATTTTTCAAAAAAAATTGCATTTTAAAGACCGCTGTGCAAATACCGTGTGACATAAAATATTGCAATAACCGCCATCTTATTCTCTAGGGTCTCTGCTAAAAAAAAAATATATAATGTTTGGGGGTCTAAATCATTTTCTAGCAGAAAATACTTTTATTTTTAAGCAGCAAATGTCAGATAAGATTTAGTCTTTAAATGGTTAAACAAAACTCTTCTATACAAGGGAGTTCAACCCTTTGATCATTTTAAACATAGTATCTTTTTACTTCTTTTATCTACTTGACTTGGTTCTCTGCCCAGATTTGGCATTCTGCCCAGACTCAAGTCGCTCCGACTTTAGAGAGTAGAGAGAGATTCCTTGGGAGACTTCAGGCGACTTGTATTGACTTTCATTACAGTCAAGTCGCGTTGAGTCGCCCCACAAGTCGGACTCCATTAATTGCACTAAAAATCGCAGTAATGCCTGATGGAGATCGCGGTGGGCGGGGGGGGAATCGAAATCGCGATTTTAATGCGACTAATCGTGCAGCTCTAAACGTGCCGTTATTTTGTTGTATGTTATAAGGAAAACCATGTTATCCCGACTTTGGAGATGTGTCATCCTGTTGCAATTTACTTTTCCCCTCGTAGGGTTGATTTGGCGGCTTCATGCTATTTGAGCCTTATGTTAAGGCTAGAATAAATTGTACTTCTTTTAATCATGTATCCAGATTGATGATGTGAATTCTTTTGTACACACACCATTAGGAATGTTACACGGTCAATTTTAAAGATGAGCAGAGCTTGTTGTCACCGATCTGTAGCTACTGAATGATGGTTACCTATGGACATTTGTGTCATTGAGAAAAATTAATGTCTGCCCAGTCTTCTTACAAGAAACAGTGCAGGCTTAATCAGTCTCCTACTTCTCTTAATGGGGGAAGAAATATCCATGTGACATGAATATTTTCCACAATGTTAAATGGAAGAAGTTCTCATTATCTCCACCTTGGTAGCCTCGTATGGCTTTTACGTTACCTGAGCATTGCATCAGGTTTTAGCATCAGGTCATTTATGGCCCTATAAGTCTTTGTACTTATAGACTTTAAAGAGAGAACTAAACTTGGTGCCTGTGACCTCAGCGCCATGGCATGTTGCTTTGTGAGGTTGGTGCACTCAGATCCATTTATAGGAACCAGAAGTAAATGAAAATGGGGATGGGACTTTTCAGGTGCATGGGCACATAAATACAAAGAGAAATATTTAGTATAAAAATTTGTTACAAAATTGTATTTAATTACAAAAATTTACTTTAAAAGCATAATGCACATATATATGTCATATAATGTTATTCATCACACGTTATTCAGCATGTTTTCGCCAGGAAAATGGGTGGTGATACTACTGGCAAAATAAGCAGAAATAAATCAATGATTGAGTCGCCTCAATTTGAACGGTTCCATTGCTGAAAATAGGGCACGACTTGTCATGCAATTTTGAACTGTCAAATCGCATGACAAATCGCATTGGTGTGAAGGAGGGCTAAAACTTATAGGTTTGTTTCCCCAGTTCATGTGCTATAAAGTGCCAGTGCTGAAATAACCAAATAAATGTACAGCAAATATTATATACAAAAATATAATTAAATACTTCCAAAAGTGCTTGTGCAAATCAACACATCTATACATAAATTATCTCCAGAAGATTAATCCTATATAAATAAATAAAAGTGCTTAAGTGAGCAATAATTCATGCTACAATTAAAAAGGAATAAAATCCAAATAATCAGTCAATTTTGTGATCATCAAAAAACAGGAAAGTGCTGGGTTCGTGATTCGTTTTATTGCACACAGGAGAGGCACTTAGAAACCGATGCAGAGAACACAGCACTTTTGGGCATTCGCAGGCGTGATGACGTCACTGGCCAAGGTTGCTCAACGCGTTTCACTACCAACAAACGTGGTCCGGTATATATTATGTATTCCGACAATTAAAAGTGCTGCTTCCCACACAAGTGAACAGCAAGCACAGAAATATTTTTAATTTATACAGCAACATCCAAATCCTAATGGTAATTGTTCTTTCTAAGCTGCAAGCACAATGTTTAGCCCACCCCGCCTACTAAAAGCAAACAAACTCAGGAAGAAAACACCAAGGAGCTCTACTTGCAGTTGTAATGGATATGAATCCCGCTTAAGTGAAACTCCAGAAAAAATGTGTACTAACGATATACATTTCAAGGGATTTACCGCACTCATTAAAATGGGAGACACATTCTCTAAAATGTACCTCACTTATACACTGTTTTCATTTAAACTGCTGGAACATTACCAAAAAAAAACAACAGGCTTAAATTCCATATTAATTTTTGGTACAGAAATTCTTGCAATACTGAACAATTGTGTTGTGTTTTGTTTTTTTTTTTTTGTTTTTTTTTTTTACTAAACCTTTTTGGTCCAATGTGTAAGAGAGGGCTCCGCAGATAACAGCAATGTATGTCAGTCACCCAGAAGATGCAATGCTTTAATCTGGATAGCAACAAGAAGTGCCTTATCTTGTTGTTTCTTCCTTCCTCAAGGTCTTACTGGTCGACCACACCAGTATGCGTATACTGTCTTCATGCTGCAAGATGTCCGATATACTGGATGAAGGCATAACTAGTAAGTCGGGGTGCAGTTTTCAAGGAAAATAAAGTACAAGTATTCTGATGTTGCAGGATGTGCCTGAATTTGTGATTTGTCTATAAGATGTTTACATCGGGGTATTTAAATACAAAATAGATTTGGCCAGCTCTGGATACATTTGTAACCACATATGCCCTTCTAAACGTTTAGTAGTATATTCAAGTTTATCTTGGCACCTGGAAAAAAATGAGAAAAACAAGTCGCTGGAGCTCCCCCCCCCCCAAATATCTTCTTGCATTTGCATATTAGTAGGCAGGCCCCCTCTTACCATATAATAGTGCTCAGAAAGGGCAGCTGCCTATTTAAACACTGAGCACTGTTGGAGGCCATGGAGACTGTGTATGGATGGCCCATACCCAAAAGTAACATAGGGTGTTTTTTTTTTATGTAATTGCTCGAGGAGGTGTAGAGTAGAACATTTTAGTTTGCTTAATAGAAATTTCCGACAGGATAAATTTAACTAGCTAAAATTCTCTTTAAACCCGTTACCACAAAAAAAAAAAAAAAAAATAACATATTCACTACATCAGTGTTTTTCAACCTATTTGTTAGCCAAGGCACCCTTTCAAATTTGGCAGAATCTCGGGGCACACCAGTCAAAAATGTAAAAAGTTTGTAACACAGTGTTCAGAGAAAAAGAGAGGAAATGGGAAAGAGCCCTTAATAAATGAGTCTCAACTTGTACTAAGGTTTTACTCATACCACATTCTTTATTTCAAGACACTGAAAAATAGTTGATTCCCTACCAAAAAGATCTACTGGGACTTTTGAGGTACCACACCACATTTAAAGGTTACTTTTTTTTTTTTTTTTTTTTTATAACAAAACATTAAGAATAGAAGATTAAAATATGGATGTCAGACATCCATGTATTATTTCACAACAAAGTACAGTTACAGATCATGCCAGTATATTATCTGATCTCACCTAAAATTCTTCATATCCGACATGTTTCGCAAGACAAACTCCCACTTCCTCAGGTAGAACTTGCATTAATCTTTACATGTAACTTGTTCCCCAAAACGGAAGGGAGCTCTGGAGCTTGATTCTCTGGATGGATGCTGGGGGATCTCTTGTTTTTTCGCAGAGATTCAACTGGGAGATCAGATAATATACTGACATGATCTGTATCTGTAATTTGTTGTGAAACAATACCTGGATGCCTGACATTCATATTTTAATCTCATATTTTTAATGTTTTGTGTAATAAAAAACAATGTTTTTTTACCTTTTTATTTTGTGTGGTACCTCAAAAGCCCTAGTATCTCTTTTCAGTAGGGAATCCGCTATTTTTCAGAGATCAATAGTCTGTAATGCAAAAAAACTATGCCTTACAAGCTACTGAACTCTGCGTTTATAGTTCAGTAGTTTGTAACCCAAATTTCAGCATTCAGTAGCATTCAATGCAGAGAATTCTGTGTTGGTAATGCAAATTTCAAAGTTCAGTAGTTTGTAATGCTGATAGCTTTGTCTTACAAACTACTGAACTCTGAAATGTGCATTACCAACTACTGAACTCTAAACTCTGGACAGCTCACACAGTGCTTGTGCAGCTTTTAGTTTAAAAAAGCAACAGACCAACAGTACTATGAAAACCCAGGGCAACCCATAAAATGTAACTATTGAAGAAAAAATTGCAAGCCAAATAACATTTCAGATAGATAAGGCTATGGAACCAATCTGGAACAGATAGGAAGATGGTAAATGGCAAATCTATGAGTTTAAAAAAAAATTCTCAAATGTGGCCCTGACCTCAGTTAAGGGCCACACATGATATTTAGTGAATATAATGCTTCAGAAAGCTGGAAGAGATTGAAGAGATGCTACAAGAGATAAGCAACTTCAGTCATGCTATAGGAGTTGATGGAGACTGGGGACATGCTTCAGGAAACAGTCATAGAGTAGAGAAAGTTTACTTGAGACTGCTAGACATTTCTGCTGTTGCAAAACATTTGCACACAGATCCATTATAAAAGATCAGAGGAAAAAAATGCAGTAAAAAGAAATTGAATGGAGAGCTCCTCAAAATAGTGGGCAATACAATGCCTGCATGTAAAACTTTTTAAAGTTTGTAATTGCCCATGGTGGAGCCCTGATACCAAACACACAAGGCTTTAAATCCCTAACTTTGCTAAGTCCTAAGAGCACAACCACAGTTTTTTGGGAAAATAGAAGAAGTGGTAAAGTTAATGTATATGTCAGGGCAAAATAAAAAAACAAATGTGGCTACATCGTTGCAATACATGCACATTAACCCAGGTTTTATCTCTTTAAAGGTTTTGCAAGGACAGAAAATATCCATTGATCTGCCAGATGTGCACATAGCCTCAGTCTGGTTGTGGGCTGACAACACCCAACATTTTGTGAACTTGAATGTTGTCAACCCTGCCCACTTGTCTTTAACTAAACTATTCAAATTCTTCCACTGTCATCTTTACAATATAGATTGTTCTGATTCAGTAGTAAAAGATAAGAGTTAGGAGTGCTAAGTAGGTTAAGTGAGTTAACACAGTGCAGAGGACACACAGGACAGCTCTAGATTTTTGACACAATTAATAGTTATTTTTCTGCACATATCAAATAGGTAGACCAAAATGCTTTCAATTATGTTTTTAACATCCCAAAGGATAGCAAAATTGAGAGAGAAGTATATTGTTATTGAATTGGGAGATAAGTGTCACAAAGTCACATGTATCCTTGTTTCTTTCTGTATGCAGTTGTTGAAGATGTTAATAAGAGAAGAGAGCCCATTCCGAGCCTGGAAGCCATTTATCTCATCACTCCTAGTGAGAAGGTAATTCATATCCTGAGTGTATTCATGGGTTACTATTATTATTATTATTATTATTATTACTATTATTTAAAAGGCTAAGTTAACATTTAATTAAAAAATAATAAATGCACATGTTTAAAAAATGAGCATTTATTATTTTTTAAAATAGGAGCCTGGAAAGTATTGCATCAGTAATCGGGCTCCTGCACACACTACATACAACTCTGTTGCCCATAGCTGTGTACAGGCTTTCAATTTCAGAGCTGTAAATAGTGTGAATGAACTACAAGCCAGCACGCTCACAGTTTGTTTAAACTTCAAGTCCATTTACCACGGTGGCAGAATGGACCTGAATTTTCTTCATTCACGGATTGCTGTTTTCAAAATGTGACAGTAGGTGCGGGGTTGGGGGTTTAGAAGAACCCCTGCCTGCTGTCATGACCTGGCATTATCAAACAGGTATTTTAGGGGATACAGAGGGATAATTCTAAAAGCAAATGAACCATGCTAATAATCGCACATTAAAGAGACAGGAGCAGCATTTTTTTTTTTTTTTTTTTTTTTTTTTTTGGGGTAAAGCTTTAATTCCATTGTATCACATGTGTACCATGCCTTTGCTTCAAAAAAGGAACATTCTGTGTTAAAGAAAATTATTCTGAACTTGGGTGCTAAGTAGGCATCATTCAGTTTCTGCGAGTCCCTACCACTGGCTTCAAATAGATTTTATACAAGTTTTGACCCTTCAATAAGTGGAAAACCCCCATTGCATCCCACAATGGACACTGCTCAACTAGTCACTGAGACACCTGCATTGCATTGTTGGGTGCAGCAGCTTGATAAAACCTGGATTTGGGAGCTTTTGGGCTACAGCTGAGAAATTCCATATTTTTACCAATGAACTGCATAGTAAAAAGATGAGGTTTTTGTTTTCCCAAAGCATTTGTACCTTCATATGATATTTAAATATCGATAATGATTCTTTGCTGGCTCCTTTAGCTAAAGCCCATCTGCTCTTCAAGTTGTATGCAACTTTCAGATGCTCCTGTTCACATCTTAGGACATTTTATTTTCAAAGCGGACCTTCCCCTATATATTACTCTCCCCTCGTGCCCTCCCTTCCACTCTGTCATCTTTAAAAAAACAGTGCATGCTCAGATCTCAAGTATTTGGGACCTGGAAGAGACCCGTGGTATGCCTGCATGAGAATCCCCATCGCATGCACAGACAGGCTGTGGGTCTCTGCCATGTCCCGAATATCTGGGAGAATGCAGTGCATAGAATCTCGAAGTGCATTCACCCTCTGTAAAACTGCAAATGTGTGATTTGGCAATCCCAGGAAACAATGGGGGTGCGTAATCCTTGCAGGAAGTGTTGCCTTGCAGCACAAAAACTGTACTACGCTTTCTCATTAATCATTTTCCAGTTATGTAAGATAAGAATAGGAACCAAATGATTAAAGGTTCATGTAATGGTGGAATGGTCTGCTTAAGGCCTCATGCACACAGGATGTTTTTTGACTGTTTTACAGCAGCTGTTTTTAGCTGCAGATGTTTTTTCTACAGTCATTAAACCCTCCATGTTATCCTATGTGTTCATGCACACATAGGTTGTTATCACCTGTTTTTAGCAGTGACGTTTTTGAGCTGTAAAAAAAACCCAAGACCAGATGGCTCTTTTGGACGTTTTTCAGCTGTAAAAATGTTCAAACGCTCAAAAACGTCAATCCCTAATATTTTTGGACGTTTTAGATCAATTGGGAAAAAAAACCGCAAAAAAACACTGTTAATATAACGCTGGTAAAAGCTGAAAACATCCCTGATAAGCTACTGACGTTTTTTGGACGTTTTTTAAAAGTCCAGTGTGCATGAAGCCTTAATATATAATTTAATGCAAACATAGGGGCAATTTTTTTTTTTTTATCTTTCCAAGTTTTGGTTGTAAACATAAACGCATATAGATATATTACATTTATAATTCTTTGCCTTACTAGATGTTTCTGCAAGACTTTAGAAAGCAGGTCCATCCAAAATGAAAAGTCCCCTTTCACAGGTTCAAGCCATAATAAACAGACAAAGGATTACTAATAGGTTTCACTACTTAGTTCTGAAAAGAGAGGGCGATGACATGAATATGGATCCTTTTACTCAATCTCTTGTGTGCACATTGATTATTTTTAACAAAAATGTACAACGCCCATTCCCAGATAATGTGGTTTACCCAGTCTGATTTCTGAATAGCCTCAGATCTCAAATTCTCCCTGTCTGACCAACTATAACAACTGAAATGTTTCAGGACAGCAGCTTAAAAAGTGAGATGGAAGGATGAAAAATGACTGTTGTGGGTAGACTATCTATCTATCTATCTATCTATCTATCTATCTATCTATCTATCTATCTATCTATCTATCTATCTATCTATCTATCTATCTATCTATCTATCTATCTATCTATCTATCTTCTTGATGTTGTGTCTTCATTCCCACTCTTGCTGATTTTAATTTAAAAAGTTGATAATTGAGAGATGACCCGACCTCAGTTGTGTGGATGGGGAGTCTGTTAGTTTTTTGTTCAGCCCAATGGCTGAACAAAAAAAAACTGAGCCATGATCATGACCAGATTTAGGTTACAGCTGTTATTCAGTTCAACAAATGATGGTGAAGAAAGCTGTTATCAGGCTGGTCCTATGTGGACCTATACTCAAATTGTAACTTGATACAAGCTTGCTGGAATGTACAGTATAATTAATGAAAGCTAGAATAACATGACTACACAAGGGTGATCTGAAGCAACATTTCTTTAACCTTCCCACAACAAGTGCAAATAATGGGGAAAATTAAAATAAATTCACTTCTAATTCATAGATGTTACATTTTAAAGAAGTAGGGCCAAAGCTCTTTTGTCCCTACTTCTTTGAATCACAGAAGTGCACTCTGTATTCCTGTGACCCCCATATTCAGCCAACAACGGGCTAAATCCTGCAGACCAATGCTGCACCACCTAGGGTGAGTATGTGTGTTTGTTTTATCTCGCACTTCCCCTTTATGTGCATATGTAGAAAAATAACAAGACTAATATCGAACATGAAAATCAAATTGGCATTTCCCTTTCATTGTTGAACTTTCCTGCTTGACTTAAACGGTAACATCAGCCCTCACCAAATGTATATATTTTTTTTTTTTAATTTTTGCTTACCTCATGAGATCCACCTCTCTGCTGCCACCGCTCAGGTCCAGTGCTGCCATTTTCCTCCGTGACATCATTGGGAGGCGGCTGTTTCCGCTGGGTTCAAACAGCCGCCTCCTGATGATGCGCCACTAGGATCTCCTTTCTCCTCCTGTATGTATGTATGTATGTATGTATGTATGTATGTATGTATGTAAGACTGTGCCTTCTGAGATATGTTGCTTGTTATTCCCAGGAGCCATCGGGAGCACTGCAGATCATTCTCGCTTAGGGGAGGATGGGGAGGTGGGTTGAAACCTGCACAATAGGGAAATAATTAAGCAAAAAATAAATAAATAAAGGAATATATATGTAGCAGGGTGTCCGAGAGGAGGAGAATTTTATTTTCAGGGTGAAGACCCACTTTAGGTCCAAACAAGGAACAGTTTATATGGCAGAAGTGAATAAAGCAAAAATAAAGTAATCCTTCAGATGGTTGCACTGTCACCAGACTGGTGGTATAATCAGGGCTATACCTTATAATGCAGATAGGTTTTCTGTGTAGACTTGGTGTTTTGTGTTGAAGAGATTTAGGTAATGGCTGTTTTGCCTCCGAGATTATATAAAGTAGTAAATCTTTTGAAACACATCAGCATTCCTCTAAGGTAGTGCCATTGCATGTTGTGTTCTCATGGTATTGACCCGGACCAGTTTGACTAGTTTCCCTCATGCTGCTCTCAGTTTGGCTAGAATAACAGGAACATCACTCAGTAGTTCTGCGCCTGAAGAATGTCAGCCCAACTTCTACTTTGCATTGATACTAGGTTTAGAAACAGCTGAATGGGAATGGAGACCGAAAAAAAAAAAAAAATAGAAATTTAAGCCTCATCTGGGACCCAGCAGAATGAAACTGGAGCAGGCTTTATAAACTCTGTCCTCTGAAAATGCAGGCTGCCCACAGAAATGTGAAAATCCATGAAAGAGCAGGTACAATAGACTGTGTGCGTCCATTTAGAGCAGAGGAGGAGTCGGTTGTAAGAAATTCGCAGACCAATCAGGATGAAAACTATTTTTAACTGTTGTGACCCCAAAACGTTCATTATGCCATCTTCTGGGTTTCCAATTGTCTGTTCACAATTATGGTGGAACACAATGAGCGTCTCAATAAAACCCTTAAGCTCCATGCATATGGGACACTGTAAATGGACGTTTATTTCAGCTACCCCCTGAAATAATGTTATCTTATGTGTACTTGTACACAGGCTCGTTTACAGTCGTTTTTAGCCAGTTGCGTTTAGAGGCTGTTCTTTGAACGCCCAAAAAATGGGTTCAGACGCCAAGTTTACCGGCGTTTCAGACGCTAAACGCGGTAACGGGCGTTTCATACACACATATATATATATATATATATATATATATATATATATATATATATATATATATATATAGCGCGATTCGCAGGTGTGACGGTGTCATTTATATGACGCGCGCCACACCTTGGCCAATTAATTTTTCAGCTTATCTTATGTTAAAATATATCTAAAATATTTTTAACAGGTAAAGCCAAAAGCCGTAAAAACTTCAGCGGTTTACATTTTTAATATAATTTGAATTCCGAGGTTCGTTTGCCCTGCGAAAAGTTGGAGGGGACTTTCAAAATAGAACTGTCGATCTTTGACCGCAGATTTTGCAGGCAAAACGTACGGCGCGAATCGACGCAAACGTAGATCCTCGTATATATATATATATATATATATATATATATATATATATATATATATATATATATATATATATATA
>BLSH010229797.1:22361-53833 GCA_018402905.1 Glandirana rugosa | reverse complement strand
CAGTCCATGTTCTCGCGCGGCGGCCGCCGTGCGCGAGCGGGGGATCGACGCGGACGCGCTTAGCGGCGGGAAAATATCGCTAAGCGCGATGCGCAGCATGCAAAATGGACGTTTTAGACGCCAGTTTCTAGCTGTCAAGATAAAACTTTCAGGGGAGGTTGAAAAGCGTCCCGTTTGCTTGGAGCCTTAAGTTTAATATAATTTTTACATTTGGCGACTTCAAAAATGCCGAAAACCGAAATGGACAATTTTTATAAAATCTATATAAAATTGTATTCTATTCGACTTTTTAATTAACCGGTTCCACACCGCGCGCAGTATATTTACTGTGGCAGTGTGGACGCTTAGCGCGAATCGCTATAAAAGGGCGGCGATTCGCGCAGGCGCAGCTAGGGGGCGAGCGCGTGCCGCCGGCGGCGCGCTCTTGTACCTGACACACTCTGGAGGAGTGTGCCCGCGGCTCGGGTGGACACAATGTCCACCAGCGAGCTGCGATGAGCTGCTAGAGCCAAAGAGCGGGGAACCGCCGATGTAAACACGACGGTTCCTCGCTCCTTCAATGGGGACATAAGAGATCTACTGATCCGTGTCACTGGGATCAGTTGGATCTCTTATGCCCATGGTAGCCCAGGCCCCCCACAGTTAGAACACGCCCAGAGAACACAGTTAACCCCTAGATCGCCCCCTGCAGGTTAACCCCTTCACTGCCAATGGCATTTATACAGTAATTAGTGGACATTTAAATTTCTGATCATTGTATAAATGTCATTGGTCCCAAAAAAGTGTCAAAAATGTCCGACATGTCCGCCCCAATATCGCAGCACCGCTAAAAAACGCAGATCGCCGCCATTACTAGTAAAAAATAAAAACCCCAGAAATGAATTCTCATCATCCGTAAACGCAGCAACTTTTGACACAGACAGCAGGACTCGGCCCTGGCTCCCGTGTCACTGGATTTGATTGACAGCAGTGAGAGCCAATGGCTCCCCTGCTATCAATCTACCCAGTGAGGACCCGGGACAGCGGCTGGAGCTGCTGGGCTTGTCCTCGATGCTGGAATGATTGGGTTCAGGTAAGTAAAAGAGGGGTCTGTGGAAGGGGCTCTAGCACAAGAGGTTTTTCACCTTACTGCATAGAATGCAGTAAGGTGAAAAACTTTGACACTTTACAACTTCTTTAATATCATGAATTTAAATAAATATGAATTTATTTCCAGCCATTATCGGCACTTTTTTTTTTTTTTTTTTTTACTATTTGCAAAACGCAGATAACCCTAATCTCAGCCGATAGTTTCCGCCAGCTTATATATCTGTGCATCCCTAAAATTTACTGTGCCACATTAGCTAAAAATACACACCAAGAATTATTTCACTATGTAGCTCTGAGCAGCTGACTTGGGGCAACAATTGGCAGTAAGAGTAGTGAGCCTTTGGCTGGGACAACAGGTCCTAGAGCTAGAGATTCAGATCTTAAGAAATATTAAATGGATTAGTCAACGTTCTTCATTTGCATTGACTTCTTATCTAATATTTGTCAAACTTCAAACCTTGTATTTCAACTAATCAGCTGAAGTTCTTTTATTTAATTCTATTGCTATGTTTGTCTCCTTTTTTTTTTCTTCTCCATAGTCTATCCGGGCCCTTATATCTGACTTCAGAGACTTGGGCGCACCCATGTATAAAGCTGTACATATATTCTTCACAGACAGTAAGTACTGGCATGATCTGCTGAGCAGCACTAACTTGTTAAGAGGCCTCTCCACTCAGTGGTGATATTACAATTTAGGGTGGGCACTGTTTAGTTGAAGCAGTGGCGGCCGCTTCATTAGGGGTGCAGGAGCGCCAGCCCCTAATCTACATGCAGGTCGCCGGACACATGGATTTCAATGGGGTTTTTTTTTTTTTTTTTTAGCACATGATTAGAGAATGAGGCTTTAATTGGCTTCAGAAAGGGTGGGCTCGGAGCCCACCCAGTTGTGTGACAATAGCGAATTAATATTCGCTATGGTCTTCCTGCTTCTCTTCCCAGGCAATTAGGAAGCGGGTCCTGAGACCCGATCGGCTGAGAGGAGAAGCGGCCGTATTGGGCAGGAGCAGAAGCAGGGGGGAAGCTGCCGAGGAGGAGAGGCTGGGGGAAGCTGCCCACGACCTGAATGGGGTAAGTGCGGGGCTAGTGGGCGGGCAGATGAGCGACAGGGGTGCGGTGGGGTGGGGAGATCAACTGAGTGACCGTGGGGTGGTAGGGTGACTGGTGTTTTGTTTGCGCGACTAGGGGGACGGGGGTGTAGGTGGGTCGGGTGTTTGTTTGTCTGTAGCTTCACCTCCCTACACTAGGTCCTGGAATAGATGTTAAGGCAATTGTAAAGGTACAAAAAAAAAACATGTCTATACTTACCTGCTCTGTGTAATAGAATTGTATAGAGCGGCCCCGAACCTCCTCTTCTCTGGTCCCCCCCTCTCGCGCTTCTGGCCCCTTCTCTCTGTCCTGTGCTCCCATGGGAAGCAGCTTGCCCCACTGTTGCGTCCATTGACAGACAGTGGGACTCAGCCCTGCCCCCCATTCCCTCGTCACTGGCTTTGATTGACAGCACTGGGAGCCAATGGCTCCTGGTGGCCCAGCAAAGCCAGCGGGACCCAGAAGTGACGTGCATCGCGCTGGATCGGATGAGGGCTCAGGTAAGTAGAGGGGGTGGTGAGGAGGGATGTTGATGCCTAAACATTTTTTAACTTCATGCAAGGAATTTTAGGATGGGCTCGGTCGTGTTCGCAAGTGCACGTGCCCGAACCCACCGGGAAGTGAACCCTGCACTGCGCCAATCACAGGCAGTGAGACATTTTCCCGATGCGCGGCTGCAGCGATCGGGAAATGTCTCATTGCCTCTTATTAGCGCAGTGCAAGGTTTACTTCCCGGCGGGCTCGGGCACGTGCACTTGTGAATACGCCTGAACCCATCCTTACAAGGAATGCATTAAGGTAAAAAAACGTTCTCTTTATACGCTCGTATCATGTCACTACGTTCGGCTTGGTCGTACGATTGCTTAGTGCATGTCAGTACGCGAGACACAACAGCCAACATACGATTTGGGCCGTTGCATCGTGTGTACGAGGCTTTAGTAGGTGAAGCAACGATGTAGGCCTGATGGAATGCATGGGCAAAAACAAGGAGGAACCAGAAGAGGCAACGCTTAGTTTACTTTGATTCCAGGTAGCCAACAGTGATACCGTTAGAGGCGTTAAAATCTAAAAAACAGATTAGGTTGGGCAGAACAACAGAAATGGGACTTCTAAGACTAGGAGGTCAAGAGCAAAGGGACAAGAGGAAAAGTTAAGGAGAAGGGGAAATGGCATACAGAGAAAGACAGGCAAACGGGCCGAGGGGACCCAGAGGCTCTCACTGGGGCGCAGAGGCAACAGGTATGGATGATTACTCCATTTGCGACAATGCATTGAGATAAGCATCTGTGTAAATATAATACTGCCTGGGCATCCATGAGGACCTGAAAGTTTCTTCAGAACTATGTAGAGTGGCCGTAAGATCCTCCCCAGCCATGATATCGTTTAGCTTTGTGAAGCATAGATTTCGTAGGGGGACACAGTTGTTTCCACCACAGTGGGATACATGCCTTTGCCGCATTCAAAAGGTGAATCGTCAGAGAGGTTTTATATTTCTTGATAGGCGTAGAAGGCAAGCATCCGGGTTACTGCTCATATCCACAGATGTAAGGTGTTTGATGACTTCTGCAACTTTACCCATAAAAGTTGCATGGTGATTTCGTTAGAGGGAATGTGATGACTTTTGGAGGTTTTGGCTTTGCAGTGAATGTGACAACTAGGCCAAACTGGGAATTGTAATGATATTTTGTCTTTGAAGTTCATTGATTGATTATGTTGAATCACATGCTTGCCTCTCATATCAAAGTATTTAGAACTGAACTTCAGACAGCTTAAAAAAACATTATGGGTGCTTTCACACTGATGTGTTACTACAACTAAGTGCGGTGCGCTGTGGTGCAATACATTTTCGAGTGGCACCACAATGCACCTAGGCAGCGCCTAATGCACTGCAACACAATTATAAATTGATTAAAATCATTAAAGCTGAACTAAGTAGGTTAAAAAAGACTCAAATGAATGCAGTTGGCTGTAATCAGTAATACATAATTAAATGTTTTTTTGTAAATGCAAGCAATGTAGAGACCTGAATTTGACCAAGTATCAGCCTCTTGCATATCCTGTATAGTAGGGCTGGAGTGTGAGAGAGAAGCAGCACAAGGAGCAATTTGGTTAATGTGCTAACATGCTGATAGTAGGAGAGAGCAGAGTGGTAAAGAGATGGGCAGCTGTCGGCATGGGAGCGGCAGTTCTCTGCCTAGGGTTATGTAAATAACCTCATTAGTGTATCCTTCACTAGCCATTCTCCACCTTGGGTGTGTGTTTAGACCAGTCTGTATTAACTGCGGTGTAGTCTCCAGGGAAGTCCAGGTCCCGTCTTTGCTGTTCTGCATGGATGGTAAAATTGCAAAATTGACCACGCAAATCTACATACTCTTTTTAAAGGCAAAACCGTTCACATACAGTGTATGTGTATTTGCTAGGGGTTCAGCTTTAAATCTGCAGCAATGCATCTTTGTTCATATATAGCTTCCGTCCAGTAAATCTACCCTTTTATGCTTCATTAAATCTCCATCCAGTTCTCCTGAGACTTGAAGACCCTGTTGTGTCTGATGTCTAACTAGAGGGACTGTGCAGTCTGATGCCATACATTCCACACAAAGAAAGCATGGCCCGACTATACAGCAGTACTAGAAATGTTGGGTCTCTAATTCTTTAAAGCTAAATGATGTTTACAGTGCAATAGAATTTAACAACATGTTTGTCTTTCACAGCCTGCCCTGAGTCATTGTTTAATGAGCTGGGTAAATCGAGGGTCCCTAAAGTGATTAAAACATTAAAGGAAATTAACTTGGCCTTCCTGCCTTATGAGTCCCAGGTAAGCTATATTTTGTGCATTTACTCATTCTTTTTCACCAATGTATTATAATCTAACTATGTCTGTACAGTGAAGCTGATCATGGACAGGCAGACATAATCAAAACAACTAGAGTGACATATCCACTCTGAGCATGAGAACCCACTGCACTCTTCTACCTGACTCGTATGATGTGTTAAACTGCATTGGCATTTAATTCATTCTTAATCAGTAAAGTGGACTTTTTTATACTTAACGTTTTCACGACATCTCTTTTCTGTAAGTGTCATGCAGTGTGATTACTGTTGTGTCATGTGACACCTAATGACACGGCACAGCTGCTATCAGCCCAGGCTGTCACTGACCAATTGGCTCCCGCTGCTGCCAAAAGCCAATCAGGAGTGCCAGTCCCCAGAGAGCCAAGGCTCTTGTGGACATGGCTGGATTGGGCGGTGGCTCAGTTAAGTATTAGGGGGTCTGGGAGGGCTGCTGCACACAGAAGGTGTTTTTTACCTTCATGCACATGCTGACATTGCTAAATTTGGCTCAGACATCTAGACTTTAATGATCCCTGGACCTCTAATCATAAAATGATCATAAAATGATGTGTGCATTTCCTACATAAACCCAAAACCCCAATTTCTCCTATCGTTCACTGACAGACGCAGCTTCTCCATTACGTGTGGGGTTTTATGCTGGTCTCACTAGGAGTTAACTAGGCAGGGAAAAGATACAGCTGGCCCCTCCCATGGGGGCCATCCTCTCTTCCCACATAAAACCCCCTCATAGCATAGCTCTTCAGTTTCAATGCCTAGTTTGCAAGGAGTTGACCTGGCTTCCCTTCAGGGGAATTGCGGTCCTGTTTGTGACCGTTTTTTATTCAATTTTCTTTTACTTTTATTTTTAATTGTCTTCTATCAAGCAGTTGATCTGCTATCAAGAAGCCTGTCGGGGCACAGAGAGTCCATGGGCTCTGTACTTTCCCCAACCTGGCCGACCGATGCGAGCCAGTCCCACCGTATGTGGACATGCCGCATCGTGCCCATTCCGTGCGGGCGGCCTGGGGTGATCCCCCCTTACGCCCAGCCCCGGATGCGATTCGGGAAGGGCGACTTCTGGCCTGCAGCATACCGCCCAAGCAGGGGCGGAAGGTCTGCGACTGGGTGGCTACCCATGGCGTCGTCCGGAGTGGTGAGTGAGAGCTCCTTCCTTCCCCCCTTTTTAGGGGCGGAAAGGGGGACCGACGACCCTAAAAAAAAAAAAAATTTTGCTGGGTAGCCGCCGGTAGGGGCGCGTGGAGCCTTGTTCACCCCCTGCACACCCCCCTTTCCCCCCGCACCGCACCCGATCGTCTAGCGCCATTCGGTCGTTTTTTGCCGCCATTTTGTGGCGGACCGCCGCCTAGGGTTGCCACATCGTCCCTTTAATCCAGGACACATATGAATTACACAGGTTCTGTGGCTCATTAAGGTGGTAATTAAACTTACTTGGTGCCTTATCTGCATTAAATTAGCCTCAGAACCTGTGTAATTCATATGTGTCCTGGATTAAAGGCATGATGTGGCAACCCTACCGCCGCCATTTTGCCGTAACCGCAGACATATTGGGCCTATGGGGCTTTCCCTCTAGCGCTCAGAGCGGTCATTTGCGGTACTGCACATTCCCTGCAGGTGTTTTTCGGCCTCTAGTGTTCAACGGCGGCCATATTGAATTCCCTGCTCATGCAAAAAACATGTCTACAGTTTTTACTTTCACTTTGGAACGGTGTGTGCTCCTGACGGCGCGGCTCTCTGACGATCCTCAGGGTTATGGCAGCAAACAGCAAGTATAGCTGGGCTCTGGGTGCTGGTGATGGCAGGTGCAGTCCTCCTGGGTCCCCTGGTGCACTGTGGGGTAGTGGTGTGCGGCTGTGTGGGGGTGCCTTTAACCTTTTCTATGAATCTGTGTGTTCCTAAGGGAGCTGAACATGCTAGAAGCGCAATCTGCGCAAGGGGCTTTTCTGGACCAGCTGTGGCGGTTTTTAGTGATTTTCCCCAGGGTGGATGTCACCAACAGGTCCCCCAAGAAGCGTCCCCCTCCTCCTTGCTTTTTAAGGGAGGATTTTTTGATCCGGATGGTCCCTCGGACGGAGAAGAGGATCAGGGGATGGCAGCTGCGATTATAATTGGTATCGCACTGCGATGCGATTGAGCCAGGATGGCAAATCGCTGATTTCTGCGCATGTGGTGTGGTCCTCCAGGCCCCCTAGGGCGCCCAAGGCTTACCCATATGATCTTTTTCCTGATCGCCTTGTTTGTTGTAAATGGCAGCGTCCGCAGCATTCCTTTTAACGCAGTGGAACTTGTGCCTGGCAGCATAATGCTTGCTGGCTCAGATCCTAACCATGACCTGCCTGGTCCAAACGGTTCGCTGCTCACTATCCCTTGAGGAAAGCTTTTTTAAAAAAAAAAAGAAATGGGAGTCGCCTTGGTGTCCCGCCTATGATCGCTTTAATAAGACAACGACCAGTCCTCTGGAAGGGGTTCCTGCATTCAAGGGCCCCGCTGGCAAAGACAGAGGCGTTGTTAAGGTTGCTATTCCTGGTGGCAGGCTCTGCTTTGAGGCCAGCCCTGACGTTCGCCATGGCGGCGCAATATCTGTCTGAGCCTATGACTGAGCTCCAGAATCTTCTGGACTGCGGCCGCCTGCTGGTTACACTGCAGAGGGCTGACTTTTTGCTCCAAGGTCTCAAGTACCTTGGTGATGCGGCCGTTGATTTACTAATATGTGGATTCAAACAGCGCAGTGAAATGAAAATAATGAATAAAAAACAGCTGCTGAACACTAAAGGTAATTTATCTAAATCCTTCAATGAAATAGTCCAAATGTATAACAGTGCAGCGCTTCAGAACAGTCTCTTTCCAGTGCGTGATACACCCAAATGTGCTTCTAGGTTCCAAACCAGAAAAGGTGATATAGTGTCAGATATCCTCCACCAGCCACACTAAATGCTCACCTTCCTAAGTGGGCTCTTATTACAGGAGCCAAGACCCGCATAATAAAAAGATTCCAAGATGAGGAGATGGTCACACTTTTCTTTTCTCTCAGATTCCTTCATAAATCAAAACCTTGCTCATATAAAGCAGTTCCTGACGGGCTTTGTATATCTCAGCTTAAAGAAGAGCATCATTAAAATAGCCAGGGACTGCATAGCAACCAGCACAAACTGAGGGAGACAACAGGAAGTGAGAGGAAATCTCCCCCTAGGAAAGGAAATTCACTCCTGTAAGAGTTCCCGTTGATTTACTGCCTATGTGATCCAGGGTAGCGGTGTTGCTGTATCCTCAGACGGGTACTCTGGTTGCGTTTTTGGTCCGCTGACCATGCTTCCAGAAAAGGTCTCGCAGACCTTCCCTTTCGGGGTGGACGTCTATTCGGTCCACGGCTGGGTGAGATCATAAAAGATTTCACATGAGGTAAGTGCCTTCTTCCCAGAGCCCCAGAGGCGTGAGTTTTCGCCGTAGACAGGGCCCCCTACCTCGGGTCGGAAGAGGTTTTTTTTCGCGCCATGGGCGTAGCGGGTGAAGGGGCCCGCTCCGGTAAGGTCGCTGCAGGGGCAGCGCAAATCCAACAAGGCGGAGGACAAACCTCCTCAGCCTGATGGGTTGTCTCCGCCCAGGCTTCGGGTGGGGGACGTTTCTGAGTTCAACACTCTGCCACCAGTCAGGTTCTTCCCTTTGACTTGGGGCTCCCGCAGGCACGCCGGGAGGCCCTCCTTGGGACTGTACAACCACTCGAACCAAGGGGTGATCGTGCCAGTGCCTCCAGCGAGAGGCTTTAATGTTTTTTACTCACATCTGTTCGTGGTTCCCAAAAAAGGGGGGGGGGGGTCCGGCCAGTACTGGACCTGAAGGCCCTGAACCGGTATGTTAGGGCACGGAAATTTCCAGATGGAATCTATCCACTCGGTTGTAGCCGCCCTCCATCAGGGGGAATTTCTGGCGTCTCTAGACTTCAGGGATGTGTACCTCCATGTACCTATTTGTCCACTGCTTCAGCGTTTCTTTCGCTTTGCAGTGGGAGACCTCCATTTTCAATTCGTGGCACTCCCTTTCGGTCTAGTCTCAGACCTTGAGTTTTTTTTCACAAAACTGGTAGCTCCGGTATGGCGTTACTGCGACAGAGAGGCATTGCGGTAGTAGCCTACCTGGACGACCTGCTCCTGTGAGCGGAATCCGCCTTGGCTCGGGAAGAGAAGGTGAGGATCACAATGACTTCGCTGCAGGACTTCGGCTGGCTCCGATGGCTCCGTGGTATCTGCATTTGGTGCTTTCTGTTCTTCAGAAACCGCCATACGAGAATATCAGGGAGATTTCCTTACAATTGCCGTCGCAGAAGGTGGCCTTTTTAGTTGCCATCACTTCCGCCAGACGGGTGTCTGAATTAGCAGCACTATCGTGCAAGTCTTCCTACTTAGTCATGCATAAGGATAATGCGGTCTTGCAACCCTCTCCTTCCTTCCTTCCTTCCTTCCTTCCGAAGGTGTTCTCTTCCTTTCACATTAATGAAGATATTGTTCTTCCTTCATTGTGCCCTCGTCCATCGCACCCAAAGGAGTTTGAGTTGCATGCTTTGGACGTAGTGAGGGCCTTACGAGGGTACTTGGCTGCTACAGCTTTTTTTTTCGAAAAGCTGATGCTTTGTTTGTGCTGCCAGAGGGTCCGCACAAAGGGTTGGCAGCCTCGTCAGCTACGATTTCTCGTTGGATTAGAAAAACCGTGACTCATGCGTATTCTGTTCGGGGCAAGGTTCCCCCTTTTCCAGTCACGGCTCATTCTACCCGGGCTGTTAGCACTTCCTGGGCTTTCAGACACCAGGCTTCGGTGTCACAGGTGTGCAAGGCGGCCACTTGGGCCTCGGTTCACACTTTCACTAAGTTTTGTAAAGTTGATGTGTTTGCATCTTCGGATGCTGCTTTGGGCCGCAAAGTTTTGCAGGCGGCAGTGTAGGCGCGTCTGGCGCCTCCTTAGAGGTTCAGTTGGGTACTGTTAGTGTTTACCCACTCCTCTTTTTGACACAGCTTGGGGACTTCCCCACACGTAATGGAGAAGCTGCGTCTGTCAGTGAACGATAGGAGAAAAAGGTTTTTTATTAAAACTTACCGTAAAATCCTTTTCTCCGAGTTCACTGACAGACGCAGCACCCACCCCTCTGTGCTCTGTTCTTGTACGGCTTGTGTACGAACTGAAGAGCTATGCTATGAGGGGGTTTTATGTGGGAAGAGAGGACGGCCCCCATGGGAGGGGCCAGCTGTTTCTTTTCCCTGCCTAGTTAGCTCCTAGTGAGACCAGCATAAAACCCCACACGTAATGGAGAAGCTGCGTCTGTCAGTGAACTCGGAGAAAAGGATTTTACGGTAAGTTTTAATAAAATCCCTTTATTTTGATCTTGCGTTGACCATCAGAAAATCTAAAAAGGAGCTTCTGGATCTGGACACATGATTCATTAAAACTGGAGAGTGCAAAATCTGGTGCAGCTTTTCATGGTAGCCAATAAGCTTCTAACTTCAGCTTGTTCAATTAAGCTGTGACAAAAAACAATCTGCAAGCCGATTTAGCATTTTCCAGTTTTAGTAAATCAACCTCATGATTTTGTCCTTGGTTTACCAGAACAAGTCTGAGCACACACTTGTTAGACACTGAATACTTGGGTGAGTTAGAATCATAAAAGACAATGGGATGCCACAGGTTATCGTACTTCACACATTCATCTGTTACATAAGTCTATTGGACTTATTCAGTAACAAAGAGTAGAGCTGAACTGCAAAACCCATAGCAACGAATTACAATCCATTTATATACTGTTCTAGCTGTAATAAAGTCATCACCCACCTTCTGCCATTTTCTGCTTATTTAGGTCTACTGCTTAGATGCAAAGGACTCCTTTCACACTCTCTTTAGCAAGATGGAGAAGGAAGTTCGGGAGAGGTGCCTGGAGACCCTGGCAGAACAGATCGCCACCTTATGTGAGACTCTGAAGGAGTACCCATCAGTCAGATACCGCAAGTAAGCATCTACAACTCTGTTTTACGTTGTAGGGAATTCACAATTATTTTGAAATTTCTTATGTGAAGAGGTCACCACAAAAGACCTGAGCGTTCCCCCATTAATTGTCCTATTAAAAGACTTAAAGTGTAGTAGGGTATATTTTGGACACTTATCAGATTTATTTACTTGTCTGCGGCCTGTTGAGGAGATTTCCCTCCACTTACTGTTCCAAAGATACGACAGGAAATAAGAGGACATTTTTCCAAAGTGAGGGTAAATCCCCTCTTCCACAGTTCCAGGTGTTTCTGTTGGAGTATTTCCCCTCACCTCCTGTACCAGGCACAATGGCACCAGAACAAGGTAAAGACCCAATTCTTAATGGTACTAAGAAGAAAATGATGCAGAATAAGCAGATAGAACTCAAGACAGCCTATTGATATTTCAACCAGTAGGTAGTTATGTTCTAGAGCTATATACTAATAACAAAAAATAGAATATAGTTTGAAGTCATAAATCTTTTTTGGGCTTATCAATAGTCAAGATATTCATAGGCGATCTTGAGGTCTGTTTGCTTATTTTGCATTTCTTGTTTTTTTGTAGCCCTGATGAGGGGGGATTGGTATTAACCTCAAAAATATGTTGGCTGCTTTTATCGTGTCACTTTTTTTGTGAATGAAAGCATCATTTTGAACTTTAAGGCCTCATGCACACAGGACGTTTTTTAAAGTGATTGTAAAGTCTTGTTTTTTCTTCTTTAAAAATAACAAACATGTGATACTTGCCGTCTCCTGTGCAGATAGATTTGCACAGAGCAGCCTGGATCCTCCTCTTCTCGGGTCCCTCTTTGCTGCTCCTGGCCCCTCCCTCCTATCGAGTGCCTCCACAGCCAGCAGCTATCTGTAGTCTGTAGGGGCACTTGAGCCCAGTCAGAGCTCTGTGTATCCAGACACGGAGCCTGACCTGACCCTGTCCCCTCTCTCCCCTGATTGGCTGACTGACTTTGACAGCTGCAGGAGCCAATGGCGCCGCTGCTGTGCCTCAGCCAATCAGGAAGAGTGTCCTGGACGGCTTAGACATTGGTGGACATCACTGGAGAGACATGAGGCTCAAGTAAGTAATTAGGGGTTGCTGGGGAGGCTGCTACACACAGAAGGCTTTTTATCTTAATGCATAGAATGTATTAAGCTAAAAAACCTTCTGCTTTTACAACTCCTTTAACACTTCTAGAAGCCAGCAGCTTTTTTGCAGAAAAAATGCCTGACACTTGTAAAAGCGTATAAAGATTTTACAGACTTCAAGCTCTTGGGCGTTAATGCATTTCATTAGCCAGAATAAATAAATTATTCTGGCCATTGAAATGGAATTAATGCTCAAGCACTAGCTTTTAGTTGCGTTTAGCAGCTTTTATTAGCGTCAAGCATTTTTTCTACCCTAACTCTACTGCTCCTGGACTCACTGGCAGTGGGTTTTTCTTCCTTCTTCTAAAAGCCTCTAAAAGCTCCTGCCACTAAACACTGCTAAAAGCCTATGTGTTCATGGACACATATGCCAATATGGAGGGAAGTTTAGAGGCAGGAAAAAAAAAAACACCAGACATCCCTAGAAGCAGCTGTAAAAAGGGCCAGTGTGCTTGAGGCCAAAAACTTTTGTGTTGTCATTACTTTGTTCTTTAGTCCTCCATCCGGGGTGATGCGAGATGTCTAACCAGAGAGAGCCATTGAGCTTCAACAACCAGATGCAGTTAAAAGTTATTGGATTGTAATACCCAATATTAAGCACCTTGTATCCAGCCAATGTGAACATTCTTATTGGTGAATACTGTCCAGGGGTAGAAGGGAGGCTTGAGAGCAAAAAGAAGCCCAGAGATCACCTTTAAATTACTTACTACTTTGATATGCCACATGTCCTAGTGAAATGACTCATGAGACTTGTCCTACTCCCTTCTATCTACTTTGTGATGTATCCTACAAGTGTAAATGAAAATCTCCAACACACAGGGAGATAATGTCCCCCTACATACAGTTAGGTCCATATATATTTGGACACAGGCACAATTTTAGATCTTTTCTGGTATTTACCAAAACATATTCATGCTATAGCTATATAATGGATATGGGCTGAAAGGGCACACTCTCGGGTTTAATTTGAGGGTATGTACATCTAAACTGGAGGAAGGGTTTAGGAATTACAGCTCTTACGAATAGTTACCCCCCTTTTTCAAGGGAACAAAAGTATTTGGACAATTGAATCAAAAGCTGTTTCTTGGCCAGGTGTGAGCTACTTCTTCATTATTTCTTCATCAATTAAGCAGGTAAAAGGTCTGGAGTTTATTGTAAAGCTGGACACACACTACAATTTTCTTTAGATTTACCAAAACCATATAATATGAGGTCAAACCTTAAGAGTTTCAATTTGTATGCAGTCAGGCAGGCCCTTTCACTACATGATTTTGGTCAATTTAAAGGAAATCGAAAAAAAAAGTTGTATGGGGTCTAACTGTGGTATTTGCATTTGGATTCTATTGCTGTGAATCTACATCATGCGTTCAAATGAGCTGTCCATACAAGTGAAACAGGCCATTGTAAGGCTTCAAAGATGAAACAAATCCATCAAAGAGATAGCAGCAACATTAGGAGTGGCCAAATCAACAATTTGTTACATTCTGAGGAAAGAAGAACACACTGGTGAACTCGGCAACATAGAAAGGCTTGGATGTCCACGAAAGACAACAGTGGTGGATGATCACAGGATCCACTCTATGGTAAAGAAAAACCTATTCACAACATCCAGAGAAATGAAGGACACTCTCCAGGAGGTTAGCCTATTATTTTCAAAGTCTACAATCAAGAGAAGACTTCACAAGAGCAAATACAGAGGGTTCACCACAAAATGCAAACCATTCATAAGCCTGAAAAACAGAAAAGCCAGATTAGACTTTGCCGAAAAACATCTAAAAAAGCCACACCAGTTCTGGAAAAGCATTCTTTGGACGGATGGAACGAAGGTTAATCTGTACCAGAATGACGGGAAGAAAAAAGTGTGGAGAAGGTCTGGAACAGCTCATGATCCAAAGCACACAACGTCATCTGTAAAACATGGTGGAGCTTGCAGTGTGATGGCATGGGCATGCATGGCTTCCAGTGGCACTGAGTCATTGGTGTTTATTGATGATGTGACGGAAGACAGAAGCAACTGGATTAATTCTGCAGTCTTAAGAGATGTACTGTCAGCCCAGACAGTACAGATGGACAATGATCCAAAACACACTGCTAAAGCAACCTAGGAGCTTTTGAAGGAAAAGACGTGGAATATTCTGCAATGGCCAAGTCAGTCACCTGATTTCAACCCAATTGAGCATGCATTTCACTTGCTGAAGCCAAAACTGAAGACCCACAAACAAAGAACAATTGAAGACAGCTGCAGTTAGAGCCCGTCAAAGCATCAGAAAGGAGGAAACCCAGTCTTTGGTAATGTCCATGGGTTCCAGACTTCAGGCAGTCATTGCCAGGAAAGAATTCTCAACAAAATATTAAAAACGAACATTTTATTTATGATTATATTAATTTGTCCAATTACATTTGAGCCCCTGAAAATGGGGGGGGGGGGCTGTGTATAAAAATGCTTGCAGTTCCTAAAATTTGTGCTTCATATTTATGTTCAACCCCTTGAATTAAAGCTGAAAGTCTGCACTTTAACTTCATTTGGATTGTTTCATTTTTATTCTGGTGGCATGCAAAGCCAAAAGTATGAAAATTTTGTCCAAATCTATATGGACCTACTGTATATCGCTCACCATTTCCCTGCTCTAATGATCCTGTCTCCCCTAGTTTTGTGTGGGATTACCCCCATATAGTTATTTAATGGCATTCTGTGTTTGTACCGATGTAGAAGTAATTGTTTTCTCTATGGCAGTGGCTACGGAGACAACTCCATCCTCGCTCACATGGTGCAGGACCGACTGAACGCATTCAAAGCTGATAATCCAAGCATGGGAGAGGTGAGCTGCTGCTAGAGGTACTGTAGCAGTATTGACGATGGCTAAGGGCTGCTTTCCTTTCACTATTCTATAGAAAGACTTAAAAAGGAACTCTACTTAAAACATGTTTAGTGTAGCACAGTGGTTCTCAACTCCTGTCCTCAGGACCCACCAACAGGCCAGATTTTAAGTATTACTGCAATCACTGAGCAGCAAATGATATCACCTGTGATGTATTTCAGTTATCCTGCAAACCTGGCCTGTTAGTGGGTCCCGAGGACAGGAGTTGAGAACCACTGGTGTAGCGGGTCATATTAGAAGCACTCTAAAAAGTAGAAAGGTTTTGCAATCGTGACGGCTGTGCACACCTGCCAACCAATCGTCTTGTATTCTGATAATCTTGCTCTTGGTTGTAAAAGAGTCATAGGAAACAGAATGGGGAGGCTGTAGAAAGACACTACAGTCCTTGAAAGGGAGTTGCACAGTAAGAAGCATATAGTATGTTAGCTGCTGTGAGGTGTTAGAGAATCCAATTTCTTGCAGCTGGCTCATACTGAGTCACTGTCACTTCAGTGCACAATAACTAATACAGCACAGTATAAAAATAGATTTATATCCAGTTAACTACAGAATCTGTATCATTTGACCTTTTTTGGTAATTTAAAATCATGCATTGGTTAAAGGGGCACGATTTGCCACTATCCTGTTATGATAACATTAAAATGGTGCCCTATCCACCATTCTTTCCACTTGCCGTGATATGCAGTATAGTTTTCTTTTAATAACTTTCAATTTCTATGAATCAGTAAGGATCCAGTAATGGGAAGGGGAACCTTTTTATTGTGGCATTATCCAGAAAGGGAACAATGTGTAACTGTGTTTGTTTTTGGTAGGGTTCCTCTCAAGTTTATAAATGCATAATTGTTTCATAAAATGTTTGCTTCTTCCTGCATGCTTGCTTTTGTCCATGCCGTTCATTTTATTCCTGCTCTGCTGCATTATCTGCCACTGGGGTTGCTTTAGCATTTTTCTAGTGTGTCTAGGTATCCATCTATAGTGATCTTTATTCTCTATGGTGAATAAGGATGAGCTTGGGCTTGTTCGGAACCGAACGTGCCCGAGCCCACCAGGAAGTGATCCCTTTTCTGCACTAATCACAGGCATTGAGACATTCCCCAATCGCTGCAGTTGCGCATCAGGGAATTGTCTCGCTGCCAGTGATTAGTGCAGCGCAGGGTTCACTTCCTGGCGGGCTCAGGCACGTTTGGTTCCGAACAAGCCAGAGCCCATCCTTAATGGTGAATACCAAGCATACATCAGAGATGAATTCGGAAAGCAGTGTGTCAGTGTCAGATACTCACTATGCTCAGGAATATTAAACATATAGCTTTCAGATGGCTTGAGAAGAGGTGTTGAAGGATTCTGGTTATGACTTTACTGTCCTTCACATTCTTCCCAAATGCTTTTCCCTTCCCTGTGTTCTCACCTGCTTCTCTCCACCCCAGGGCCCAGACAAGTCCCGCTCCCAGCTCCTCATTGTGGATCGTGGATATGACCCTGTGTCTCCCCTCCTGCATGAACTTACCTTTCAGGCCATGGCTCATGACCTGCTAGACATCAAGCAAGACATATACCAGTAGGTTTTCATCCCCCTTTTGCTTTGCAGATCTGTAGCACAGCAAGGGTGGGTGAATCATATGACTATGCAAATTACTTTTATAAACTGTTGTGATGTAATCTGGTCCAAGAAAAATGTTCTTTAAAGTGTATGTAAACCTTAACAATCCTTTTAGCTGTGGATCCTGCCAGAAATTTGGTCATCCAATAGCTTCCTGTGCCCTCTGTCTGTGCTGCACTCTTAACAGTTATTTAAAACCCATTTATCTCTGAGGCCTGCAAAACACCTCCTCTCCTTGTTATGGAGGTGAGGGAGAGGTCATTATAGTCGTAAGGTAACAAAAGATACAGTATAGTTAGCATTGCCACCCTAGGACAGGAAGTTTATTACTGACAGAATCATCAGGTGAAAATAAAGGGAAAAGAAGCCTGAAAATAGAAAACCTATGGCAGCTTTTACCGCTCCTTAGATGTGCTGGCGGCAATTAATTATATTTTTGTTCTTTGGTTCAGACACACTTTAACTTTGTTTGGAGTTGTCCATTTAAGTTCCTGGTTTGGCCCTACACACTTAATGTACAGAGAAAGCAGAAAAACCTCCCAGACTGTGTGTGGGGAAATCGAGCGTCTGAGGTTCAAATATTGCTCACTAGAACTGTTTCTTGCTCATACAGTACAAGACACAGGCAGATTCAGAGATGATTGGGCTATAGGCAGGTAACTTCAGGTGATTGGACACTGGCAAAAAAAACTGCAAGGACTGCAAGTGGTTATAAAACCACTTCCTTTCTCAGCAGACCTCAGTACTTTGATAGTGTTATTAGGTGTTGGATTTATCCTCACTACTGAGTGGGGATTTTATTAGTTATACTTTCTGGTTTCTATGATCAAGTTTCTCTCTCTTCATTCCATCTTATGCAGCTTCTGGATAGTTGCCTCACAGCGAGAGCTTCGGGGCCATTCTGGAGCCAGCCAGAGAAGACGCTGGGCCTGTGAAGACGCCTCAGGCACTGGATCCTGTTAGGCGCCCACATTGACACATAGGTGTAGCATATTGGGTTAGCAGCATGGTGTTATACAGGTTCAGCACACAGGCGATCTGCACTAGTGTGACCTGCCTTCTGTGGGAAGGGTTAAATCCCATTGTTCCCCTCTTAGCTGTTGATGGGTGGTAACCTTGGCAGTGTTCCTCCCCTGGGTCCCCCACCCTCTTTCTCACCTTTTGGTGCGTGCTCCTGTCCCCAATCCACTCCCCAACCCGACTTAATCATTCTGATTGCCCTGTCTAGCATTCCACACTCTTAATGCTTAAGTAGCAAGGATTCTGTGGCCTCCATGTCTGGCTCAATGGGGCAGCAGATTTAGGATCATATACAACCAGCAGGTCACCAGGGTCGCAAACTCCCTCCACCCTGCTATATTATTGCTAAAGTTCTGTGATACTCGGTGCTGATTCACAAGCTGCAGATGTGCTGGGCAGTGGAGCCACTGGAGGCTTCTGATCAAAACTTACTAGCATGGGTTCCCTTAAGAAGCACAGTTCAACTAAGACTTTTCCAGTCCACTCCTTGGTGGAAAACATCCTGTATGGCAACTGGCCGCATGCTGAAAAATGTTATGCTCCCCAAAATGGTTTGTTCAATAATATCCTACATGGACTTGTTTCACCAAAAATAATCTTTCCACGTGGTTGATTCAGCTACTGCCTGTATTAACAGGTCTCTGATAAGGAAGCTCTGGCGTTCAGGGATGCCCTGAGTAAGAAACTTAAAGTTGTTTTAAAAGGCTTTCTCGCCCTGATTTCCTCTGCAATACAGCCAGAGCTTGCCCCTTTGGTGATGTGTCGGACTCTTGCGATGTGGATAAAGAGTATGTCCTGCAAACTGAGATCCATTTATGTGTTCTGTGTTTGGAAATCCTGCTAGTTGCTCTGGTGTATTATCAAGAGAGTCACTATTGGTAAGAGTACCCTGTTGCCTAATAAACACATGGCTAGAACTCCGGCTCAAACCTTTACCCAGAGGGAAGGATTTCTTCCTGTTGGAGAAGTTTCATGGATTTTACTCCAACTTGTTCACAATCCTGAACTCAAACGGAGATGTTCGTCCCATCTTGGACCTCAAGGGCCTAAACAAATATCTGACAATCCGAAAATTCCCCAAGAAGTCATCACCTCCCTTCAATGGGGGGACCTCCTGGTTTCTCTGAACATCAAGTATACTTACTTGCATGGCCCCATTTTTTCCTCCACATCAACATTTTCTGTAGCACTTATTTTTGGTCTGTCCATAGCTTCTTGCATATTCACAAATGTCATGGTTTCAGTTCTTGCCCTGCTTTGTTCCCAAGGTGTCCATCTTAGGGGGTACCTGAACAATCTGCTACTTTATGGCCCAGTCTTTTCAGATGCTGCAAGCATTTGGTTAGAATTCTCAATGGTCCATGGGGTTTCAGGAATTTGGTGAAAATAGGGGATGCCGGACATGGATCTCCAAGCATCACGATTCAGTCACAAACTGGAAAGATTCATATTTTGGTAAAGGAATCCGAGGGCCTTTTCAGTGGATGCTCTGGTGGCCCTGTGGAATCAGCACTCTGTGATATTTGCGTTTTTCTTCCTTGAAGGTTCTCCCTTGCCTGCCCCGCCAGATTGGGGCTGAGAGTGTTCTGGTGATTCTATTGCCCCGAATTGATCCAGAAGGCATGCTCTCAACCAAACTATCAAGTCATGAAACGGCAACACCATGGCTACTGCAGATCAAATAGAGGCCAAGATGGCAGCTTTCTTGGCTGTAAAGGATAGAAGGGTTTAGTTCCACTTTTAATACCTTGGTTTTAAATTTGATTAGCCATTTTGTGTGTCTCTCCCCCACTTTGATATAGCACATATATTACTAGCCCTTTTCTAAAGACCACCCAATGCCGATTTTTCAGTTATGACTGGATTTTGGTTGCCGGTTTCTGATCCTTAAATTCTTATTTTGCCTCCAGCTATGAGACTTCAGGCATTGGAGATTCCCGGGAAAAGCAGGTCCTTCTGGATGAAGATGATGACCTGTGGGTGGAACTCCGTCACATGCACATTGCAGATGTGTCCAAGTAGGCAGCTGTTTGTCCTCAGTAATTGTATGTACCACATTTTCTAAGGTCCTCTTTTGAGCATGTGTCCTCTCTATTGCAGGAAAGTCACAGAGCTGCTGAGGTCTTTCTGTGAGAGTAAAAGAATGACAACCGACAAGGTAGGTTTTATGTCCTGTAGTATGCAGAGCTAATACTGAATTTTCCATAGATTCCAATGGAAAATGAAATGAGGCATGTGACATAGTTTGGCTTGCAGCCAAGCAAGATGAAACACGTGATGGTTGGGTAGCCAGGAATCTTCAAAGAATAACCCCATTTTTGTTGAGGGAAAAAAAACAATCCTTTCTGGGTAATCTATTTACATTGCAAGGATTTTAACAAACTTTGTAGTCGAGACCTACCAGTTTCTGTTCTTAAGAAAAGGCCATATGTTGTACTAACTATATCCTTGGAAGTCTGGTTTCTGAATGGGTGTGTCTGTGTTCAATCTAATCAGCTGATACACTTGCAATCTTCTAATGAGGAAAGTTGCATTGTCTGCATTCCTTCAGAAGTAATTAACCCTTAGATAGTATCTCACCTACAATATAATTCCTATTGCATAGGATGCCTAAAATTTTACTTCCATCTTAGTGCAGACTTATGGGAAAATTAGTGAGCCATTAATACAAGCAGGAAATTACATTTCTGGGGGAGTTCTGTACACCTACTGTGCACAGAAGGACTCCAGGTTGCCACATTGCATTCAATTTTACTGACAATTACAGCGGCTGCAGATTGAAAAGGAAAGGTACTGTATAAACTACAATACGACTTGTGTAGCAATTTTATATACTATATTATTTTCATTTGCGCTCTTTTTTTTTTTTTTTTTTTTTCTCTTTTTCAAAAAAAACTGGACTAACCCTTTAAATACATCTATTCAGACAAAAGCAGTTAGGCTCGGTTCACACTGCAGCAATGCGGGAACCCTGCGGATCCACTGCGGGTTCCCGCATCGTATGTCTCCTGGAGGCAGTTCACACTGCATATGCAAACTGCTGGGAGTGTCAAGGGAAAGCGCTTTTTACGATTCGGCACTGCGTCGCTTTAACTGACTGACTTACAACCGACGTTGTACCCAAACAGATTTACATCCTTTTTTACCCACAAATAGAGCTTTCTTTTGGTGGTATTTGATCACCTCTGCGTCATTTCTGATCACCGCTACAAACAAAAGTAGAGCGACAATTTAGCAAAAAAAAAAAAAAAACAATAATATTTCTTACTTTTTGCTAAAATACATGTCCAAAAAAAATATAAAAAAAAACTTTATCAGTTTTGGCCGATTTATATTCTTCATATTTTTGGTAAAAAAAAATCGCAATCGGTGTTTATTGATTGGTTTGCGCTAAAGTTGCCGCTTTTATGAATGATGAGAATTAATTTATGTTTTTTTTTTTTTTTTTTTTTTACTAGTAATGGCGTTTAATCTGCGATTTTTATCGGGACTGTGATATTGGGGCAGACATGTCGGACCATTTTGACACTTTTTTTGGTACCATTGGCATTTATACAGCGATCAGTGCTATGAAAATGCATTGATTACTGTTTAAATGTCACTGGCAGAGAAGGGGTTAACCTGCAGGGGGCGCTCTAAGCGGTTAACTCTTCCCTGTGTATGTTCTAACTGTATGGAGACTGGGCTGGCTGGGGGAAGGGGAGTGATCACGGCTCCCATATAGAGGGAGCCTGCGGTCACATCCCTTCCCCCTCTGTCAGAACGGAGATCTGTGATTACATACACAGACCCCCGTTCTGTCACTCTGGGGGAGCGATCGCTGGTAGCTGACGCACATCAAGTCCGCCCTACCCGCTCCCTGGCTTCCCCGGAACACGGTGAGCGATACTCACGATACGCGTTCTCGCGGCCGCTTTCACCTGATGGCGTTTCGCGATAAGGAGCCAAGTTGCTGCAGTCAAGCCACGATGGGCGGTCGGCAACTGGTTAATGACACCATCAAATCAGTTTGCATATCACAGTGAAAACAGCAAATTCTGACAGGAATCTGATCGCCTGGGTGTGAACACCCAGGCGATTCGATTCTGCTGCGGACCAAAAAAAGGGTCCTATGCGAGTTTGTTCCGAATGCGATGCAATTTCAGCCATACTATCTGTATGGCTGAAATAGCATGTGATTTGGAGTGCGGTGCGAATCACATCTGATCTCGGACATCACACCAGAGGGGACCAGCCCTTAATGTGATTTTCACCAAACAATCACTGGTAGTAAATCAATCACCCCCATTTAAATTTATGCACCTGAAAGCTTCACCGTAAGTGAATGCATGCTGTATATCAGTTTCAATGCTTTAACCTGTTCCATACAGGAACCCCTCATTGATCCGGGCCGACGTCATATGACGTCGGCCGCTTTTCGCTGCTACTGGGGGCCCGCAGAGCAGCGTTCGCGGATCAATCGTGCCCCCCCCCCCCCGATCAGGGTAAAGAGCCAATAGATTTGTCTCTTTACCACGTGACGGGCTGCGTCCCATCACAGTTGGTCACTACCGACCTCCACATGCAAACCGCTCGTGCGCGCCCCCCGGGGGTGCGCATCGGGGCTGAGGCTTGTCCCTCGGACAAAGCCCAGCTCCGATCAGTGTAAAGAGCCAATGGAATTGGCTCTTTACCACGTAACCGGCTGTGTCAAGCGCAACTTTATTTTTATGGTTTACACATGACACTCTCACATGGTTAAGTTGGAGCTGGATCACTGAAATAGTTTGGACTTATAATATATCACAAGCGCAGTATATTCACTTTGCTTTATAGGTAGGGCTTTTCAAATTTTGGGATGGCCCTTTTGTACCTCTTCTAACTTTTTATGGGTCCCCTAGGTGGCTCTCTCCCCTCTCCCCAGTCTACTTTCCCCTAACATCACCAATTTAACCTCCCCTCCCTCCTATTTGCTTTTCCTAACCGTACTTCCCGTCGCTTGTTCAAGATTCTTCTGTTTTATTGCCAAGTTTGCTCCTGATTTCCTTCCTCCCCATTCACGTACAGCTAATCCTTTAGATTTGGAGTTTATTATTTCTACTTGTCACTATTTAACCTGTATTTACATGTATTGGGTCTATTGACTAGTGATAATTTACTCTATATATTGTCTACTCCTTATTGGAACATGCCAACTCATAAAGCTTCTTTGTTTAATTCCTGCATCTCTCTTGACTGTATGTTTGTTGGAAAATAATTTGAAAAAAAAACACAGCACCTGAGGGGGAAAGTATATGGAGTTTGACAGATTAAGGGTAAGGGAAAGTAGGTAATGGACAGTGTATACAGATAGGGAAGGGGGAGCGGGAAGAAATGTGGTAGAAGGAGATAGGACAGGAGCAGAAGGCAAAGGCAGGACCCTGTGATCCACTTTTGCTAGGCCTCACAGGTGTGAAAAGGTGTTAATTTATGGTTCATGTCTTGTTGCCTGCTTTCAGCCAATACTGAGTTTACATAGTTTAGAATTGTTAAACTTGTTGGCAGAGGGAATGGGACATGTAGGGTAAGCAGCCAAAGATGGGGATGTGTGCATAGAATGGGCATTCCAGCAGAGAAAATGGAGAAATGAATGCAGGACCAAGCAGCCCTTTGTGAAGCTGGGAGTGAGTGCAAGGTCGAGTAGCCATCAGATAGCCAGGGAAATCATCGGAGGGTTAGACAGACAGTGGGGTAGCTGGGGAAGTCTTCCGGAAGATCTACTGTGGCAATAATAATCTGAAGAAGCCAGTAAGAGTGCAACACCAAATATGTTAGAGATGTAGTGAGTGATTGGGCTGGGCCTGAGAAGGATGTAGTGAGCTAGACCTGGAATTTTCAGTAAATATTTAAACTGGAAACCAGGAGATGTTCCCAACAAAAAACAATCAGACAATCCTGCACATTACAGCAGTGCCAAGATGAGTAACAAGGTAGGCTGTATGTGCTGCGTGCTGGAGTTTTAAATTATCGCCTGTATTCATTCTTTAAGGTCTATCCCAAGACTAAAGCCAACCTTACAGTAGGAGTGCAGTGTGAAAAAGAGTTATTTATCAAATGTTTTTTTTTCTCCTTCTCAGGCAAACATCAAAGACCTGTCCCAAATACTGAAAAAGATGCCACAATATCAGAAGGAATTAAATAAGGTGAGTAGTGTGCTCTTAAAAATACCATTTAAAGGGACACTGATTAAAGACTTTGTTAAAAGAGCACCATTGGTTTTTTGGGGTATTGGAAGCACTACAAATTGCAGACACGATTTTAATATTAGAATCTTATTGTTTTGTTTGGAATACTTACTTTATTTAAATTTTTGATGATCGCTATTATTATTAATTTCAATAGAGTGGGTTTGAAGTCTCAATTCGCACGATTTCAAACCTGCCTTCAGTGCGAGTTTGGGGGCGCTTTGAAAGACATCTGTGCAGGTTCATCGATAGATGTCTATTGAAACCGCCCCAACGTTGCCAAAGGTAATGTAGGAACTACAGTTGCAAGTAGGTGTGCCATAGCCGGCAATAGGCTGCAATTTGGCATGTCAAATCGCCCCGATTTGAATGGGTGGCTTGGGGTATATGGAAGGCACATTGTTTTAATCATAGCATGGCACTTCTTTTTATACTCTTTCAACCCCCACCCCCCCACGGTTACTGACTGCCTTTACCAAGGTGAGTCAGATTGGTGCCTGGCAGCTTTAGGCTCGGTTCACAGTGCTGCGCTCTCAGATATGGCATGTGATTCGTACCACACTGCTGTGCAGATCACATGCGATGTCCATGCGATGCAAATTCTGCCATACAGATTGTTTGGCTGAATTTGCATCGCATATGGACCAAAGTTGCGCATAACCTTTTTTTTGGTCCGCACCAGAATCACACCCATGCGATCTAATTCCTGTCCGAATTTACTGTTCGCACTGCGATATGCGAACCAATCTGGGGGTGTCATTAACTTTGTGTTGACACTTCCAGCAGTTCGCATAAGGCAGTGTGATTTGCAGGGTTCCCGCATCGCACCGGTGTGAACCGAGCCTTAATGAATATGTATAATGCCAAATAAGTAATGTGGGATTGTAGAATTGTTTAGTGTCAGAACTGGGTGGACAAAAATACAAATCTTTTGGCAGGTAAAACCGCTCCCATATATGTATGTATTCTGTGTATTTAGCTGTGTACCTGCAGTTCAGATTTTAAAGAAAACAAGAAGGGCTGCCATTGTTAACCGTCTTCTAAAAATACCAGTTTCCTTGCTTTTATGTGGACACTGACTTTTATACACTTTTTCCTGACATGGATACTAATTTTGTCAGAGAGAGTAAAGACCGCAGTCTTTATCTGCACACTTGTTCTGGATTAGGGGCTGGATGTATGGAAGCAGTTAGAGGATAAACATGCAGAATGGGGTGTCAGCAACGTCGGCCTCCATACTATTACCAGTAAACCTGGCAGTAGTATAATTGTTCTGTACAAGCTACAACACCGTCAGGATTCATACCTGAGAATGTCCTCAAATGGAGGTTAAAGACTCGTGTATATAGCAATGTACAACAGAAATGTCCCACTATATGAACCATTGTCAGCAAATGTCAACCTCTTGTTTTCTCATTCCATATCTCTAACTGTATCTTTTCTTATGCAGTATTCCACTCACCTCCACCTGGCAGAGGACTGCATGAAGCATTTCAAGGGAACTGTAGAAAAGCTGTGTGCCGTGGAGCAGGTGTGTATGTCCTGTAATTAGCAGGAAAAAAAAAACAATAGACCGACTGCAGGCCTGCAATGTATGTGTGTTTTTAGGTGTGTTAGGGTCGGTTCACACAGCAGCGATGCGGGAACCCTGCAAATCCAGTGCGTTCCCGCAACGCATACAACTCGCAGGCAGTTCACACTGCCATATACAAACTGCTGGGAGTGTCAATAGAAAGCTAATGACTCCCCCAAATCAGTTCACTTTTCATAGTGCGAACTGAAAATTTGGACAGGAATCCAATCGCATGGGTGTGAACACCCATGCGATCCGATTCTGCTGCGGACCAAAAAAAGGGTCCTGTGCGATTGTGCTGCAAATTCAGCCATATTTATATGGCTGAAATCACATCGCACAGAGATCACATGTGATTTGCACTGCAGTGCGGTGCGGATCACATCCAATCTTGGACATCGCACCAGTGTGAGCCGTCCCTCAAAGGCTAAGTTAACCTGTTCCAGAGAATACCCTATGCAGTCAAGGGGCCCCAGTATTAGAGCTGCACGATTCTGGAAAAAATGAGAATCGCAATTCTTTTTGCTTAGAATAAACATCACGATTCTCGTCATAACATCATCTTTCACAGTATACAAACAAATTGGGCTAACTTTACTGTTTTTTTGTTTTTTTTTTAATTAACCACTTCAGCCCCGGAAGGATTTCCCACTTTAGGACCAGAGCACTTTTTGCGATTCGGTACTGCGTCGCTTTAACTGACAATTGCGCGGTCGTGCGACTTTGTACCCAAACAAAATTTGCGTCCTTTTTTTCCCACCAATAGAGCTTTCTTTTGGTGGTATTTGATCACCTCTGTGTCATTTCTGATCGCCGCTATAAACAAAAGAAGAGCGACAATTTTGCAAAACAACCCAAATTTCTTACTCTTTGCTAAAATACAAATACAAAAAAAAATATAAAAAAACATTTTTTTCCATCGATTTTGGCCGATTTATATTCTTCCTCATATTTTTGGTAAAAAAAAATCGCAATCGGCATTTATTGACTGGTTTGCGCAAAAGTTGCCGCATTTACGGATGATGAGAATTCATTTCTGGGGTTTTTATTTATTTATTTTTTTACTAGCAATGGCGGCGATCTGCGATTTTTAGCGGTACTGCGATATTGCAGCGGACATGGACCATTTTGAAACGTTTTTTGGGACCATTGGCATTTATACAGCGATCAGTGCTATAAAAATGCACTGATTACTATGTAAATGCCATTGGCAGTGAAGGGGTTAACCTGCAGGGGGCGCTCTAAGGGTTAACTGTGTTCCCTGTGCGTGTTCTAACTGTGTGTGTGGGCTGCCCTGGCTGGGGGAAGGAGGTGATCACTGCTTCCATATAGAGGAAGCCTTGATCACCACCCTTCCCCCTCTAACAGAACGGAGATCCATGTTTACTTACACGGACCTCTGTTCTTTTACTGCGGGGGGGCATCACGGGTAGCCGGCGGAGATCGAGTCCACCCTACCCGCTCCCTGGCCCCCCCGAACACAGCGAGCGCGGCCAAAATACTAGTTATCACAGCCGCCGTCAGGTGATGGCGTTTCTCGATAACGAGCCACCTTGCCGCCATCAGACTGCGGTCGGCAGTCGGCAAGTGGTTAAATGAAGTGTATTTTTTCCCAAAAAATTGCATTTGAAAGACCGCTGCGCAAATTTAGTGTGACATAAATATTCCAATGACCACAATTTTTTTCTCTAGTGTGTCTGCTAAAAATATATATATATATTTGTAAGCAACAAAAAGGCTTAGTCTTTAAGTGGTTAAACTGACCTCGTTTGCAGACCGAAGTTCATCTCTTTGATCTAAAAGAACTAAATGTTACAATGTTTCCTTTTATCTCTCAGCACAGAGCAATGTTGATAAACATTTGCCAGATGTTTTTTTTGGGGGGGGGGTTTGTTATATGAACGAATTGTGGAAATGCTGGATTAAGATCGTGAGGGGGGTTGAATCGAGATCAGGATTTTTTAACAATCGTGCAGCTCTACCAAGTAGTTATTAAAAATACGTGCAGTTTTGTAAAATGATCATTCATTTTATTGCTTTACCTGTGGGCCATTTGGGTCCTCTCAGAAACTTGGCTAAATAAATGCTAAGTGTAAGAAAAAATATTGCGCTATACCCTAAAGTGATAACAGCAGCCAGCACAACAAAGTGACAAAATTGTAAAGTGAATATGGGTAAATGTGCAGCGCTAAATAGAATAACTTTTTCTTATAAGCTTGTGAACCACATGCAAACATAATTGTTGTAATAGCATTGATTTGTCCATATAATCTTATATAAGTGAAATGACAATGTTGTTTCCAACGTTCAGATAGAGAAAAAACATATGTGTATCCTCTGTGGGTTACTGCAAAGATCTCATGTGCCGACGAGACAACCACCACCAACATTAGAGGGGCTCACTGGAACTTGTGGACCCAATAGAGCTTATGTCCAATGGGTCAGCAAGACTTGACGGTGTATGACCACCGATATATAAAGATGATATGCCACTTGGTCCTGAATACACCTGGGAAATCTTCCTCCAGCTGTAGCTCCCCTCCTGATTTATTGATGGATCAAGAACTGGTAACCTCCAGGGTGTGAAGTGTCTTCACCATACGCTTACACCATGTGACCGAAGACTAAAGACTTTAGTGATGTCCAAGAACCCTGCTAGTCACATGGTGTAAGCGTATGGTGAAGACACTTCCCACCCTGGAGGTTACCGGTTCCTGATCCATCAATAAATGCTGAGTCTGCAATTCTCCTTATTCCATCACCCCAGCTATGACCCTGGTGATAGTATTAGAAATTTCTAACTTCCAGGCTGAACCTCTTTACGATATTTACTTCTTATATTTCATTCTTAGGACTTGGCAATGGGAGCAAACGCAGAGGGAGAGAATTTAAGGGACCCAATGAAGATTATTGTTCCTGTGTTACTTGATCCAAATGTCAAACCCTATGACAAGATTCGTATTATTCTGCTGTATATATATCTGAAGAATGGTAAGAGTCTTTATAAAAATCCTATTTGGTATTACCATTGTCTGTCTGATGGAAGCCATCATACGTATTTTACTACAATGCTTTACTACATACTGACAAAATATTTGCAGTTAGCAATCACTAATTTAAAATAAAAACTTAATGATAATTGTCCATATTTGATTATTTGTATTTATAGGAGAAAACCTATATATTTGGGACACTTGGGACATCTACATTCACGTGACTTTTCTGTTGTGAGGACAATTATTTCTTAATTTGAGGTCGCCACTTGCAGCACAACAGCTGCTATAAAAGAACACATCTATATACTGCATAAGGCCCATGTAAGACTTGCAATTTCTTTGCTAGTGACAACTCGCTAGCAACAGGATTTGCACAGGTCGCTTCCTCACTGACTGGATGAGCAAGGTTTCGCTCTCTTGCTGGCAAGTGACATTCTGCCATCAAGGGAGCAACAACTCATCCAGCCAGGGACGAAGAAAAGATTGTTTTCACCAAAAATAATAATAAATTAAAACTACCAATAATGTAAACCAATTTTTTAAGTACTGTAGCGCTGTGACTCAATAAATAACCAAAGTTGTGAAGGCGTGAAAAAAAGTTCTCAAAGATTATATTTAATCCACAATCTGTGATGCAGAAATTTTTGATCACAGTATACCAGTAGAATAATTGTGCTCCATCATGTGGTTCATTGAGACACATCCCCCCTCAGACACACTCGCCAGAAACCAATGCCCCTGATTCTCATGATTGCCATATAGCTCTTGTGTCTATTGCTAGACTTGTTGTTCTCCAAGTGCATCAATCCATCATCCATCCCCTTCATTAAGCCAGCTCACTCAGATAAATGCATAAAAGAAGAAAATCTCCCATTAGTGTAATGCCATAAAAAAAACCTCTTTAATCACTTTCCGCCCGGCCTATAGGACCACTTTCACACCAGAACGTTTTTCAAGCGCATTTGCGCTATTAAATAGCAAATGAAAAGCGCGTGAAAAACTTCCCCCAATACATCCCAGTGTGAAAGCCCGAGTGCTTTCACACTGGGGTGGTGCGCTTGTGGGACGGTAAAAAGAGTCCTGCAAGCCACTCCTCCACCGCCCCTGCCCATTGAAAACCATGGGGCAGCGCTCCCGAAGAACCAGAACACTGCTTCAGAATCGGCGCTAACCAGCACTTTTAACCCCTTGTGGGGGGTTAAAAGCGCACCGCTGGGGCCCAAATAGCTGCGCCAAAGCGCCGCTATAATGAACGGTAAAGCGCCGCAAATTAGCAGTCTTTTACCGCTAATGCTCAGGCGGCCCTGGTGTGAAAGGGGTCTAGCAGATTGACGGCCAGGCGGTGGTTCCGTTATCCTGACTGGACGTCTTTCAGGATAACAAGCCAGCACCCACCGACGGGGGCACGTAGCGCAGCGATCAGTGGTGTCTGTCAGTGCTGCATAGAAGTGCCTCGTCAGTGCACCCATCAGAAAACTGATGAAACTTACTGATAAAAGTAAGAAAACGTACTTGTTTACAAAGTTTTGTAACAGAAACAAAGAAAAACTTTTTTTTTTTAATTTTTGATCTCTTCTTTATTTGTAGCGCAAAGAATAAAAAGCCCAGTGGTGATCAAATACCGCCAAAAGAAAGCTCTATCTGTGGGAAGAAAAATGCTAAAAATGTTGTTTTGAGTACAGTATTGCATGACTGTGCAATTCTCATTCAAAATGCGACAGCGCTGAAAGCCGAAGATTGGTCTGGGCAGGAAGGGGGGAAAGTGCCCAGTATTGAAGTGTTTTTAAAAATGAAATGGCACACACAAACAACAAAAGTAATCCGCTCATTAAAATTCTCCAATAAAATCACTGCTCCGCTGAACTAGGAGCAATGGGCATACACCATCATAGTATTTGCGTCTCACCCACTCTAGCCACTTCTGGTTTGTCACTGCAGGGGCACATAGGTGACATAACAGTCGGTGAGTGGAGCCAGAGTGCATAGCAGTGAGGCTAATATCAAGTAAATTTCAGGTACTTTACTATTTGTTTTATAAAAAAAAATTTGAATGATGATGCACATTCAGTCTCTGGAGAATAGCAATTTGTGAACCCAGTCATGGGGTAGATGGATCTAGGACACATCAAGATGTTTTTTCAGAAAAATCACGTTTCGGAAAAGATGTTTGCATGTTTTACAAATGTATTGGCTTATCTTTGTAATTCCGTATCATGTAGGTATTACAGAAGAAAATTTAACCAAACTAATTCAGCATGCCAATATTCAGAGTGACAGCAACATTATCAGGAACCTGAACAACCTGGGGACCCGTGTCTTGTCGGGGGTAAGTTGTGACAGTGGTGCCTCTCACCCATCAGTCAGGTTCTTTAGCACTGACAAATAAGCATGGTATGTATGGTCTCCCAAACTTCTATTGCCTGATGGTTTTGGTTCTATAGCGTTTTCACTACTAGCATCACGGAAATAGTGTACGTTTCATGTGAGAATTAGTAAAGCTGGCCATACACTGTTAGATTCCACTACTCACACAAACACGGTGGATAAAGAAATCCAAACCCTGACGCCCCCCCCCCTCCAGATGGGACATTGTTCTCTGGCAACTGCACCCACTGATTTAAATTTACACTGATCATTGGCTGCAGCCGTCGATCAAGCAACGTTTTCCAGCCTATCCCGTTAACTGAAATTGTTCAAACAATCGACTTTTGACAAAGGGGGTGGCCACACAGATCAAAGTTCAGCCTGTCCCTGCTTGATCAGTGTATCCCCCCCCATCCTCTAAAAATAGAATTCCAGTTAAAAAGTCAATCTAGAAAAGCAGCTTTTGTAATACTTACATTTTTTTTTTTAACTGCTCATTTTTCAGAATTGATGCATTCATTTTGTGGCTGTGATAAATATATGCCTTGTACCGTCAGTTATCTATAAATGTATGTGCCATAAACCCGACGTCGGTTACTAGTCACATTTAAATTTAGTCACCCACGTCAACGGTCTCTTGTTACAGGGTAGACCTCCCCCCCCCCCC
>BLSH010229797.1:4376-15038 GCA_018402905.1 Glandirana rugosa | reverse complement strand
CTCCCTGGGTGCTGGTAGCGGTGGGTGCAATCCTTCCGGGTCTCCCTGGCTGATTGGTGGGGTAGAGGTGGTGGTCACACAGTGGGGGTGCCGGAAGTCTGGGATGTCAGATGCCGGCAGTGCTATGGCAGGAGTACCTGCGGAGCAACAATCCATGCCTGGGTCCCTGGTGTCCTTGGAACAGCTGAGGCCAATATTTGGTGAGTTTTTTCCCCCAAAAAATGCCCGCCCCCCGTCATTCTTCAGGGGAGGATTCGGAACCAGAGAGCGCCTCGGTGGTCACGGGAACCCCCGTGGAGCTATCAGAGGGTGAACTGATACCCTCAGACGGTGAAGATGATCAGGGGGCTTCATCTTCGTGTGACAAAGTGATAGTGGCTGCCCTGATCACTGATATTCGCGAGTCCATGCGGCTTGACCAAGCAGGGGAGTCGCATGAGTCCGCATATATTTGTGGGTCGCTTAAGCCCCCTAGGTCCCCCAGGGCCTACCCTTATGATCAGGTATTTGAACAAGCGGTGTTCAAGGAATGACTGCGGCCGCAAAATTCCTTTGCTTTACTCAAAAGCTTTGCTGTTCGCTACCCCTGTGAGGATAGTTTTACTAAGAGATGGGCTTCCCCGGCAGTGGACCCACTGGTGGCACGTCTTAATAAGGCAACGACCATTCCCTTGGAGGGGTCTCCGTCTTTTAAAGAGGCGGCCGATCGCCGCACGGAGGCAGTGTCTAAAGCACTGTTCTTGTTGGCTGGGTCAGCCATGCGGCCAGCTCTGGCGTCTGCTATGGCGGCGCAATCTCTTTTCGAGTGCACTACCACATTACACTCTGGTTTGACTTGTGAGTGTGCGCAGGCTGAGGTGCAATGGGCTCAACACTTGGAAGAGGGTCTCCGCTACCTATGCGATACTGCGTTGGACCTACTTCCCATACTGTCAAAAATGTCTGTTTTTGCAATTGTTATCAGGCGGGTGCTGTGGCTCTGCTCTTGGTCAGGTGACCAGGCGTCGAAGAAAGCTCTTACGGATCTTCCCTTTCAGGGAGGGCATCTGTTTGGCCCACAGTTGGATGAAATCATTAAGGATTTCACGGGAGGGAAGAGTACTTTCCTTCCAGAGCCAAAACGGCGGGATTTTCGCCATAGGCAGGGCCCTGTTTCTTCAGGCTAGAAGTTTTTTCGTGCGTCCGGCTCAGCGGGTAAGGTCTTCAAGTCCGGTAAGGCTTCCGCTGGGCCCAGTAAAAGGCCCTGACAATGTAAGTCTGAAAAAACGAAGGATAAGTCAACCTCCGCATGATGGGTTGCCCCCGCCTGACTCTCGGGTGGGGGGCCGGTTACTGGGGCTCGCAGACAGATGGACTGCCCGCATCACCGATCGGTGGGTGCTGGAGGTGGTGTCCTCCGGGTACAGGATAGAATTCATCTCTCTACCCCCAGAAAGGTTCTTCCCTTCAAACTTGAGACTCCCTCAGGGGCGTCGGGAGGTGCTTCTAGGCGCCGTTCGGCCGCTTGCCAAACAGGGGGTGATGGTACTGGTACCCACGGTGGAAAGATTTCACGGGTTTTACTCAAACCTCTTTGTGGTGCCCAAAAAGGGCGGTGTCAGGCCAGTTCTGGCCCTGAAGGCACTAAACTGCTTTGTAGCAGACAAAAAGATTCAGGATGGAGTCCATCCGCTCGGTCGTGGCCGCCCTGCACCAAGGGGAATTCATGGCGTCCCTGGATATCAAGGATCGCCACGTTCCAGTTTGTCACAGGCACGTGACAGGCTTCGTTTCGCAGTGGGGGATCTGCATTACCAGTTTGTGGCTCTCCCCTTCGGTCTGGCTTCAGCTCCTCGAGTGTTCACCATGGTGGTGGCCCCGATGCTGGCGCTGTTGAGACAGAGAGGTATCGCGGTGGTAGCATACCTCGAAGATTTACTCCTGGGAGCAGAGTCGGCCGCAGCTCTGGAGGAGAACGTGATAATCACGGTGTCCACGTTAAAGGATTTTGGTTGGCTGATCAACCTGCAGAAGTCGTCGTTGACTCCATCCTGCTGCCTGGAATACCTGGGTCTGATTCTGGACACGGTGCAGGCAAGGGTGTTTTTACCACCAAACAAGCTCCTGACACTTCAGGCAGTAGAGCGAACCCTGTTATCACGCCAGTGGTCCTCCTTACGGTTCTGTATGCGAGTATTGGGGCTCATGGTGTTGGCTTTCAAAGCGATACCTTACGCCCAGAGTCACACTCTGCTCCTGCAGAAGGCGATTTTGTCGCAATGGGACAAATCTCCCCTATCCCTAGACAGACTGATCAGGTTGGATCATCAGACCCGGGGATCCTTGATTTGGTGGATTCGGGCTCCAGCCCTAAAATTAGGAAAATGTTTCCTCCCCCTCAGTTGGTCGATAGTAACAACGGATGCCAGCCTATCGGGCTGGGGAGGGGTCCTGGGTCAGTTTTCTGCCCAGGGCCGTTGGTCAGCTCAGGAAGCTTGTCTTCCGATAAATGTACTGGAACTGAGAGCCATCAGACTTTGTCTATCCCGTTGGTCAACAAGGCTGTGAGGCCTCCCTGTCCGGGTCCAGTTGGACAATGCCACGGCTGTGGCATATGTGAACCATCAAGGCGGAACAAGAAGCTCGGCAGCAGCCACGGAGGCGGCTCTGATCCTTCGGTGGGCAGAACTTCACGTGCCAGCTCTCTCCGCAATCTACATTCCAGGCGTGGAAAACTGGCAGGCGGACTTTCTCAGCCGCCGGACTCTGGATCAGGGGGAATGGTCCCTACATCCAGAAGTGTTCCGCCAGATTTGCCTCAAGTGGGGCACGCCGGAGGTGGACCTCATGGCCTCCAGATTCAATCACAAGGTACGGACCTTTTGTGTTCAGATCAAGAGATCCGTTGGTGGTCGCCACGGACGCACTGGTAGCACCCCGGGGTCGGTATCGGCTACTGTACGTCTTTCCTCCTCTGAAGCTTCTGCCGCGGGTTCTGCGCAGGATAGAAGCAGAGGGAATCCCGACAATCCTGGTAGCTCCAAATTGGCCTCGGTGTCCTTGGTACGCCGATGTGATACGGATGGTGGCAGATGTCCCGTGGCGTCTTCCACTTCGCGAAGACCTACTGTCTCAGGGACCCATCTTGCACCCTGCTTTACCCTCGCTGGCTTTGACAGCTTGGCTATTGAGTCCCAGGTGTTGAGGGATAGGGGTGTCTCTGACTCCGTGATCCCTTCTATGATTGAAGCGCACAAGTGTACTTCACGTAAGATTTATCATAGGGCCTGGAAGGCCTATATTGCCCGGTGTGAGGCGGGTGGTTTGAATCCCCGCTCTTATGCAGTGTCCAGGGTGCTGACTTTTTTGCAGCAGGGACTGGACAAGAACCTGGCGTTAAGTACGCTTAAGGGTCAGATTTCGGCTCTGACAGTTCTTTTTCAACGACCCGTGGCGTCATATTTGTTGATCCATACTTTTGTACAGGATGTACGTCATGTGGCTCCTCGGATACGGTCGCCTCTGGCACGTGGGATTTGAATCTGGTGCTTTCTGTGCTTCAGAAGCCACCATATGAGAATATTGGGGACATTCCCTTACAGTTGTTGTCGCAGAAAGTGGCTTTCTTGGTGGCTGTTACGTCCGCTAGGCGGGTGTCTGTCTGAGTTGGCAGCGTTATCCTGCAAGTCCCCTTGGTCCTTCATAAGGACAAGGCGGTTTTGCGACCTTCCCCTTCTTTTCTTCCGAAGGTGGTTTCTTTTCATTTGAATGAGGATATTGTTCTTCCCTCATTGTGCCCGCACCCGTCGCATCCCAAGGAATTTGAACTACATTCTTTGGATGTGGTGAGGGCCTTGCAGGTGTATTTGTTTTCTACAGATTCTTTTCGGAGGTCTGATTCTTTATTGTGCTGACGGAAGGTTCGCGCAAAGGCATGGCGGCCTCGTCGGCTACCATTTCTCGTTGAATTAGGAAGACCGTGACTCAAGCATTTGAGGTTCAGGGCAAGGTTCCCCCTTTTCCAGTCACGGCTCATTCCACCAGGGCAGTTAATACTTCCTGGGCTTTTAGACACCAGGCCTCGGTGTCTCAGGTGTGAAAAGCGGCCACTTGGGCCTCAGTGCACACGTTTACTAAGTTTTACAAAGTTGATGTTTCAGCATCGGCGGATGCTGCTTTTGGCCGCAAAGTTTTGCAGGCGGCAGTGTAGGCGCGACTGGCGCCGCCTGAGAGGGCTTTTTTTGTTGGGTACAGTTGTTATAGTTGCCCGCCCCTCTTGATTGTCACAGCTTTGGGACATCCCCACTTGTCTAATGAAGGGCTGCGTCTGTCAGTGAACGTAAGAGTAAAAGGGATTTTATTATAACTTACCGTAAAATCCTTTTCTCTGAGTTCACTGACAGACGCAGCACCCACCCCTCTTTTGAGTTTGTACGGCTTGTTACGTACTGATATGCTATTATCTAGCAGGGGGTTATATGCTAAGGTGAGGACTGCCCCCTGGGAGGGGCAAACTTATGCTTTTGTTTTATTTTGCCTGGTCTACTCCTAGTGATATGAGCGTAAACCCCACTTGTCTAATGAAGGGCTGCGTCTGTCAGTGAACTCAGAGAAAAGGATTTTACGGTAAGTTATAATAAAATCCCTTTTTTTCCCACAAATAGAGCTTCCTTTTGGTGGTATTTGATAACTTCTGCTTCACTTCTGATCACCGCTATAAACAAAAAAAGAGCGTCAATTTTGAAAAAAAATCCAATATTTTTTGCGTTTTGCTAAAAGACATATCCAAAAAAAAATACAAAATTATTCATCAGTTTTGGCCGCTATATAGTCTTCCTCATATTTTTGCTAAAAAAATCGCAATTGGTGTATATTGATTGGCTTGCGCAAATGTTGCTGCGTTTACAAACAATGCAAATTAATTTATGGGGTTTTTATTTTTTCCCACTTTTTACTAGTAATAGCGGCGATCTGCAATTTTTAGCGGGACTGCAACATTGCAGCGGACACATCGGACACTTGTGACACTTTTTTGGGACCATTGGCATTTGTTCAGCGATCCGTACTATAATGTGTTCCCTGGGAGGTGTTTCTAACTGTGTGGGGGCTGGGCTGACTGGGGGAGGAGAGTGATCTTTGCTCCGGTATACAGGAAGCATACGATCACACTCCTCTCCCCTGTCAGTCTCCCCTTACACACACGGATCCCCGTTCTGTCACTGCGGGGGAGCGATCGCAATTAGCTGGTGGACATCGAGTCAGTCTTACACAGTGAGCTCACGATCCACGATCTCGCAGCCACCGTCAGGTGACGGCGACATGTGATATTGAGCCAAGTTGCCGCTGTCAAGCCATGGCAGGTGGTCGGCAACTGGTTAAAAAAAAATGACTTTAGTATCACATTAACCACTTCAGTCCCGGAAGGATTTACCCCCTTCCTGACCAGAGCACTTTTTGCTATTTGGCACTGCGTCGCTTTAACTGACAATTGCACGGTCGTGTGTAGTTGTACCCAAACAAAATTGATGTCCTTTTTTTCCCACAAATAGAGCTTTCTTTTGGTGGTATTTGATTGCCTCTGTTTTTTTTTTTTTTTGTGCTATAAACAAAAAGAGTGAACATTTTGGGGAAAAAAAAAACTATGTTTCTTACTTTTTGCTATAATACATATCCAAAAGAAATATATTTAAAAAAAACGAATTTATTCATCAGTTTTTTGGATATATAAAGAGTCGCGCTAACAGAAATAAGTAATTATAAAGTGCAAATTAGGAGTCAATATTGCAAACCCCACATAAAAAGTGAATACACAAAGGTGTGCATACACCACCCAGAATTGGTGTTGTTTAAATAAAGTGCAAAAAACATTGAATCATATAATATAAAAGTGCATTCATATATAACATAGATTTGCAAGCAAATAACGTTCATCAACGGCAAAAGAGTAGGTTCCAACAGTCTCTATCGCTAGTACGGGTACAGGTTCCAAATCACCATAGAGTATAAGGAAAAAATGGTTGCTTTGTGGAAAGTTCCAAACAGTTGAGATAGGGGGCACCGGAGTTCCGCAATTCCCTTATATTATCCGCCACCACATATCTAAGCACCTCCGGTGAGAGGGAGGGGTAAGGTAATGGGGGGGAATGGATCTCCCATCCATCTGTTTTTAGCAGACAGGATGGATCGGATGTTAGCGGATGTAAATGGCCATATGTCTGCTGCCTCTACTTGGAGGGCAATGGATGGTCTGATTGGAACCACCTAAAAAAGCTGACAGACAAACCTGTGTAAAAGGGACCATACTTTCCATTTGCTCCACTTTTTCAGTTAAATGAACACCTTCATACTGTACCTCTGATATAATATGCTGCTTGTGTTTGGTTTTTTAGGATGCCATTGAAGATAAGTTGGATAAAAAGCAGTGGCCCTTTGTGAGAGAGCCCCATGCACAGGGAGGAGGAACTGCCCAAACAGTGGTGAGGTAAGGGCATTCAGCCTGTCTCCAAGTAAAACTTCGTCTGAATTGCATTCTCCGGTTCTCATGTGTGTTTGTGTTTTCAGCGCGCGATTTGGTCACTGGCACAAGACACGCAGTGCGGCAGAGTACAGGTCTGGGCCGCGGCTTCTGGTCTATGTCGTGGGAGGAGTCTCCATGTCTGAAATGAGATGTGCCTATGAAATAACCAAAGCTACGGAGTCTAAATGGGAGGTTTTGATTGGTCAGTTTCGTACACCACATATTTTTTTCTTTTTCTTTTTTTCCTTGCACCTTTTGCTTTAGATTAAGGTGTTTTACTGATATTCTACTCTGCTTTTCTCATAGTCTCATATTGATGGATGTGGCTACCAGTCTTTATAACTAAAGGCCCGTACACACGTTGCAAAATTCGTACGGGATTGTCTGAAATTCTTACCGTTAGTATGGTCCTTTCAACAGCCGATTTTTGATTTTTCGGAAGCCAAAAGCTGGATGTGCAGACTATAAAAAAATTTTCGTACGTGAACTCAACGTCCAATTTTCGTATCATTAGTACAGTTTTCGTACAAAGAAAATCGTAAGAGCATGCTCAAACGAAAACATACATTCAAAGCTATTCAACACATTACGTCACTTCTGACGTTGAATTCGGTCATATGAGAATTTTTGTATGGTTAGTAACCTCTTCACTTTTGACATGAGACAAGCATCCAACAAAAAACGGACATTTAGGTTTCCGAAAATCTAAGCGTGTGTACGAGGCGAGTAGGGGGTTGCGTTACTAATACTGGAGAGTGCAAAATCTTGTGCAGCTGTGCATGGCAGCCAATCCGCTTCTAACTTCAGCTTGTTCAATTAAGCTTTGATGAAAAACCTGGAAGCTGATTGGTTTCTATGCAGAGTTGCACTAGATTTTGCATTATGCAGTTTTTGGTAAAACAACCCTTAGGTGTATAAAGCACTCGGGCAAAACACTCTGCGAGGATCTATGTTTTGCTTTTAGGGAACTATCATAGTTACATAGTTGAAGAGACTCTTATACAAACACAGTAAAACATGCACATGTAGGTATAAATGGTAAGCTATCTCTTAGTGATTAGCAGATGGCTTTTCCAAATTGTCAACGCTTAGACCCAGGGGGTGGTCTCCGCACCCAGAGATCCTTCAGAATTTTTGTCAAAGGTGGGAAAAACCAGATGGTGGACATCCTGGCCTCCAGGTGCAACAGCAAGCTGAAAGGGATCCTCTGGACTTCACAGCAGATGCTCTGGTGATTCCTTGACCGCCAATCCCAACTGGTTTATGCCTTCCCTACAATGAAAATCCTCCTTTGACTGCTATACAAGATAAGAGCAAAGGGTTCTGGTGATGCTTATCGCATCCATCAGATTGGCCTAAAAGGACATGATACACAGACAGACTTAGACTTTTGGCCTCTTAAAAACAGATCAGACTTACTAGCCCAAGACATCCTGTTCATCCTGCTTGTCAGTCACTGGCTTTAATGGCATAGCTGTTGAAACCCAAGTTCTGAAGGATAAGGGTATCTCTGATTCAGTCTTTTCCACTTGACTCACAGCAAGAAACCCTAATCCTGCACGATATACTAATGCACAGGAAAGTCTACTTTGCATGGTGTGAGGACAGAAGGCTTAGAGTGGTTGTAAAGGCTGAAGGTTTTTACCTTCATGCATTCTATGCATGAAGGTAAAAAAAACTTCTGTGCAGCTCCCTCTGACCCCATGCCCAACCCCCCTAATACTATCCTGCGCCCCTCTTGATTCAGCGATGTGCATGTGAGCCTCGGCTGTCCCGGGTGTCTCTTTCTCATTGGCTGAGACACAGAAGCGGGAACCAATGAGGGGAGAAAGCGGGGGCAGGGTTGAGAACAGGGCTCGAGCGAGCACACACCAATACCCCCCATAGCAAGTGGCAAGACTGATCAAGGGGAGGAGCCAGGAACGCCGGAGGGGGACCGGGGAAGAAGAGCACCGGGGCTACTCTGTGCAAGACCGTTTCACAGAGCAGGTAAGTATGTTACTCCAGGGAATTTTCTATCATTTATATTCTGACCTTTAATCAGTCTGGTCTTGGCCACCCTCAAGAGACGAGCTTCTGCCCTTATCTATCCTCTTCCAGAAACCCCTTGCCTCGAAATCACTTATCCAGACTTTTTTATAGGGAGTTTCTCATATCATTCCCCCTATTTGACCTCCTGTGTCACCTTGGGATCTCTGACGAATGGGCATCCTGGACAACCAGCATCCGATCAGCACTGACAACCAATTGCTGCCAGTGCTGATCAATGTGTTCTGGCAGGGAAGCAGTCCCCCTGTCAAGGCACAGCGGGGGAGATTGCTGCACTAACATCGGTTAGTTGGTATGGCGGCCTTTCTTTTTTTTTTTTTTTTTTTCTGTTCAGCCGTTGTGCTGAACAAAAAAAGTAAAAATTCTAATGTGTACCCAGCATTAGCTATTGATAGCGAGACACGATCACCTTGGCTATGCAGACAAAGTGAAAGTGTCTTTGAAAAAGCGCTCTCCTGAACCTCTGATACTCAAACGTGTCAGAACTTCCATACCGCACCTTTTTCTGTCACTGCTGGAGCAATACCTGGTGCTTCCCAGCATGGGGCAGCATTTGACCTCTTCCCATGTGACAGTGCTTAGGCCTAGTAGCAAAGCACATGTCAGGGGAGTGATATCATCACTAATCTTCACATCCAACACCAATCTCCAGTAGGAATTTTAGTGCCGGCTATGATGGAGGAAGGAGCAGCGAGGGCTAGCAAGGGGAGAGTATTAGGGGTATTTTACAAAACATTTATGGCCACTTTGCTCTGAATGGGCCAGGTGATAACGGTGTCTCTTTGAGAGAGACATAGTAATTGAAATGAAGCTCTGAAATACCTGATTGTAAAATATCTTGTAATGTCATTGTCCTTTTTCTCTCTTTTTTAGGGTCCACTCATATTTTAACACCCACCATCTTTCTGGATGGCCTAAAGTCTCTGGATCTTCCAGCTCCTCTAAATGAATGAAAAACAAATGAAAAGCTTGTTTTATTTTTCAAGCTTCTTGATCCTGGCCCTCCACCCTCCTTGATGACCCTCTATATGTGGGAATGAGGACCTGTCTGGGAGACGTTCCATCTTTCTTGTGCACTTCTGAAGGATCATTCCAATAAAAACATTCATTCGTGTGGAGCTGCATCCTCCTCTCTGCCACTGGGACCAAGGATCTGCCTGATAAAACCACTTCTTACCGGAGCACAATTGTTCCTTTACTCCATGTGCCATTTTGTTTGATGTGAGATGTGCGATCACCTTGACACTCCATGAAGTTATCCCATTTTGAATACAACATATATTTGATAAATCTTCTACATGCACATTCCCAACATAAATCTTCTGATTCTCCCGGGTTATGCATGTCCCTTTCTGCAAGTGATTGGTAACAGAACTGAGTATACTTCCTGCACAAGACAAAGATGGCTGTCATCTCTCTAGTTCATTCTCCCTCACTCGTATCTGTTACACCTGTAATGATTATTACTATACATCAGAGCTGGAGTTATGATAGGGAGATATGCTATACCTAGGCATTTCATGAACTGTTTTTGGGGTTTTATGGAAATTCTTATGACTTTTATATACAGCTTATTTTTCACAGCAGGAATCCATTGCAGTGTCGTGTGTATCTCTTTGCTTCGTTTAATAGTAAAAAATCCCTAATTTACCTGTGGCATCAGCAACATTTATAACAATTCCACCAACTTAAAACCAGGCAGTCTCCACACGCATATTTATGTGTTGTTGCTTTTTATAGCTGAGCCCCAGGCAGATATAAAAACACAAATATGTAGTCATTAATTGCACTTGCTTGCATTTAACAAAATACATGTAACTACATGAATTTGGCTTGATATCAACCCCTGTACAGCAGAGTTCATGGGAGAAGGAAGAAGCCGCACAAGGAGCCAATCGGGTGTGTTGCAGTACAAAGAGATGAGCTTCACCTCTCATTGCCAGTCCCAGGATGGGGAGGAAACCTGCAAGTGAAAGCAGGACCGAGCTGTGGAAATTTAAGGACCGGGTGAGAAGTAGAAGTCCAACAGGAAATCAGCTCCCATATATGTATTTAGCGGTTTGCCTGGAGTTCAGCTTTTTGTGTGTCTAAACCAGTGGTTCTCAACTCCACATAAA
>BLSH010229781.1:29768-41650 GCA_018402905.1 Glandirana rugosa | reverse complement strand
TGAGGACATACTGCAGGAGATGGTCAGGGACTGAGGACATACTGCAGGAGATGGTCAGGGACTGGAGACATACTGCAGGAGATGGTCAGGGACTGGAGACATACTGCAGGAGATGGTCAGAGACTGGAGACATACTGCAGGAGATGGTCAGAGACTGGGGACATACTGCAGGAGATGGTCAGAGACTGGGGACATACTGCAGGAGATGGTCAGAAACTGGGGACGTACTGCAGGAGATGGTCAGAGACTGGAGACATACTGCAGGAGATGGTCAGAGACTGGAGACATACTGCAGGAGATGGTCAGAAACTGGGGACGTACTGCAGGAGATGGTCAGAGACTGCAGACATACTGCAGGAGATGGTCAGAGACTGGAGACATACTGCAGGAGATGGTCAGAAACTGGGGACATACTGCAGGAGATAGTCAGAGACTGGGGACATACTGCAGGAGATGGTCAGAAACTGGGGACATACTGCAGGAGATGGGCACAGACTGGGGACATATTGCAGGAGATGGTCAGAGACTGGAGACATACTGCAGGAGATGGTCAGAGACTGGGGACATACTGCAGGAGATGATCAGAGACTGGGGACATATTGCAGGAGATTGTCAGAGACTGGAGACATACTGCAGGAGACTGTCAGAGACTGGAGACATACTGCAGGAGATGGTCAGAGACTGGGGACATACTGCAGGAGATGGTCAGAGACTGGAGACATACTGCAGGAGATGGTCAGAGACTGCAGACTTACTGCAGGAGATGGTCAGAAACTGGGGACGTACTGCAGGAGATGGTCAGAGACTGGGGACGTACTGCAGGAGATAGTCAGAGACTGGGGACATATTGCAGGAGATGGTCAGAGACTGGAGACATACTGCAGGAGATGGTCAGAGACTGGAGACATACTGCAGGAGATGGTCAGAGACTGGAGACATACTGCAGGAGATGGTCAGAAACTGGGGACGTACTGCAGGAGATGGTCAGAGACTGGAGACATACTGCAGGAGATGGTCAGAGACTGCAGACTTACTGCAGGAGATGGTCAGAAACTGGGGACGTACTGCAGGAGATGGTCAGAGACTGGAGACATACTGCAGGAGATGGTCAGAGACTGGGGACATACTGCAGGAGACTGTCAGAGACTGGGGACATACTGCAGGAGATGGTCAGAGACTGGAGACATACTGCAGGAGATGGTCAGAAACTGGGGACATACTGCAGGAGATAGTCAGAGACTGGGGACATACTGCAGGAGATGGTCAGAAACTGGGGACATACTGCAGGAGATGGTCAGAAACTGGGGACATACTGCGGGAGATGGGCACAGACTGGGGACGTACTGCAGGAGATGGTCAGAGACTGGAGACATACTGCAGGAGATGGTCAGAGACTGGAGACATACTGCAAGAGATGGTCAGAGACTGGAGACATACTGCAGGAGATGGTCAGAGACTGGAGACATACTGCAGGAGATGGTCAGAAACTGGGGACGTACTGCAGGAGATGGTCAGAGACTGGAGACATACTGCAGGAGATGGTCAGAGACTGGAGACATACTGCAGGAGATGGTCAGAGACTGGAGACATACTGCAGGAGATCGTCAGAGACTGGAGACATACTGCAGGACATGGTCAGAGACTGGAGACATACTGCAGGAGATGGTCAGAGACTGGAGACATACTGCAGGAGATCGTCACAGACTGGGGACGTACTGCAGGAGATGATCAGAGACTGGGGACATATTGCAGGAGATGGTCAGAGACTGAAGACATACTGCAGGAGATGGTCAGAGACTGGGGACATATTGCAGGAGATGGTCAGAGACTGGAGACATACTGCAGGAGATGGTCAGAGACTGGGGACATACTGCAGGAGATGATCAGAGACTGGGGACATATTGCAGGAGATGGTCAGAGACTGGAGACATACTGCAGGAGATGGTCAGAGACTGGGGACATATTGCAGGAGATGGTCAGGGACTGGAGACGTACTGCAGGAGATGGTCAGAGACTGGGGACATACTGCAGGAGACTGTCAGAGACTGGGGACATACTGCAGGAGATGGTCAGAGACTGAGGACATACTGCAGGAGATGGTCAGGGACTGGAGACATATTGCAGGAGATGGTCAGAGACTGGGGACATACTGCAGGAGATGGTCAGAGACTGGGGACATACTGCAGGAGATGGTCAGGGACTGGAGACATACTGCAGGAGATGGTCAGGGACTGGAGATACTGCAGGAGATGGTCAGAGACTGGAGACATACTGCAGGAGACTGTCAGAGGCTGGAGACATACTGCAGGAGACTGTCAGGGACTGGAGACATACTGCAGGAGACTGTCAGAGACTGGAGACATACTGCAGGAGACTGTCAGAGACTGGAGACACTGCAGGAGACTGTCAGAGACTGGAGACACTGCAGGAGATGGTCAGAGACTGGAGACACTGCAGGAGGCTGTCAGAGACTGGAGACACTGCAGGAGATGGTCAGAGACTGGAGACACTGCAGGAGATGGTCAGAGACTGGAGACACTGCAGGAGATGGTCAGAGAGTGATTCCTAGTCATACCATTTTTTTTATTTATTTTCCCTTTTTGCTCAAAAAACTTCTTTTTATCAATTTCCCAAAATATTAGAAGTTTTTATTGTTTCCATTTCCTGTGTTTTTTGTATTTATTTTCCCTCCATGGATTCTGATGATTGGTGTGTAAATATTTGTGACTTTCTGCTTCTATATTTGCAGTTGCTGAGGAGATTTTATTGATCACTGAGGTTACATTGTTGCCTTCTGAAGATTCTGCACTTCTTTGTATCGTTCAGCCCCATCCAGGTCATCATTACGAGGCGCTGAGAATTTGGTGAATTTCAGGTCTTTTTATTTAATTGTTTTCCATAATCCCAGAAATCTGCCCCCCCCCCCCCCCATTGTCTTTTGTCCTTGCAGTGAATGAGGAGGAGATTTGATGACCGTTTTCCCGCCGCGGTCCTCTTATTTTTACGGTTGAGTTGAATTATCGGTGTCATTTTGGGCGCCCTTCTGTTGTTTGTTCTGCGCGGATTTATTTTCCGTCGCTCTCTGAAGCAGACGCATTTTCCTCGCCGTCTCCCGCCGAGAAGCAGTCTCTTTTTTTTTTCCTCTCCTTTCTGACAAACATTTCACAGCGGACTCATGTGAATCTTTCCCCCTGCTCGGGAGCACTGAGATCTGCGCCGTGTCAGAAGAATTTCCTCACAAGTTGGGAAAACAATCCCGGCCTTCCTCCCAACAATTTTCTTTTCTTCTTTTCAACTTATCAACTTTTTTTTTTCCAGCAAGCGGCATAAATATTTTACATGACAAAGTCTGACCCCCCCCCCCCCCACAACTTCTTTCTGGTTGCTGAATGAGATGCCAGCCCATGGCATAAAAATAACCCTCCTCTTTTATTAATGAATTGGTGCCAATTAAAGAGGAAATTCGCCCTGACTCATCGCGCGCTCCTCGGACTCTGCATGGGGAATGGGCGATGTCCTTCTGTGACCTCTCCCAGCCGCTATGGATAATCAGCAGAACATTTTCTGTGACCTCAATACCATGTAAAGGGTGGAAGGAATTCATTTTCCACCGGCACCAGCTGGAAATGTGACAGGGCGGGCAAACAGAAGGGGGCATTTTTTTTATACATCAGAACCGGCCAAGAGTCACCACCACCAATGGTGGACCTCCTTAAGGCTCCATGCACACCAAACCTAATAAACGACCGTTTTTGGGCATTTTTTTTAACAGCCCATAAACGCCCCTCTATGTTATCCTATGTGCCCATGCACACATGGTCGTTTATTGTCATTTACCAGCAGTGCCATTGATGGGTCTATTGTCACATTTTTAGGGTTTTATTTGATGTGCAAAGAGAGATCACACAAATACTTATCAACAGGGCAGCCATTTTGGGGCCCCTTACACAGCTTTAGACCTGTCACACTTACCAGGTGTAGCCAAGCATCACCCATTCATGTGAAGTGAAGAGTGCAATGCATGCCAGTGTGCGGTCCAAGGGGTTAAAAATAACATTGCACAGGCAGCACAGCCTCACCCGATGATTTCAATAAGACCTCGCACCGAACCATAGGTGCTGGAGGTCCCAAACTTGGACCAGTTGTTGTCCAGGGGGCCCTTCCCATGTGACCCAAATTTGGTATTTTTATCACCTATGGGTCTGGAGAACGGTGTCCCCAAACCGGATGCCCCCCTCCCATCAGGGGAGGGCTGGCAGCCTTAGACCTGGGGGGCAAGTCCAGTCAAGTGGCCCATTGAACCACCAGATCAGCTCACCATCCATGCTGGTTTTATAATGGATATTGATGTTATGAAGCAAGACAAATATGATACAATGTGGTAACATTATTTAATGTTAATAGCAACAAAGGAGGATTAACAAAAATAATGCATCAATACAGCCTTATCAATGCCCATCAATGCAGCCTGATCAGTGCCCATCAATGCAGTCTCATCAGTGCCCATCAATGCAGCCTCATCAATGCCCATCAATGCAGCCTCATCAGTGCCCAACAATGCAGCCTCATCAGTGCCCATCAGTGCAGCCTCATCAGTGCCCAACAATGCAGCCTCATCAGTGCCCAACAATGCAGCCTCATCAGTGCAGCCTCATCAATGCCCATCAATGCAGCCTGATCAGTGTCCATCAATGCAGCCTCATCAGTGCCCATCAATGCAGCCTCATCAGTGCCCAACAATGCAGCCTCATCAGTGCCCAACAATGCAGCCTCATCAGTGCTCATCAGTGCAGCCTCATCGGTGCCCATCAATGCAGCCTCACCAGTGCCCATCAATGCAGCCTCAGTGTCCATCAGCTTAGCCTCGCCAGTGCTTATCAATGCAGCCTCACCAGTGTCCATCAATTCAGCCTCACCAGTACACATCAGCTAAGCCTCATTAGTGCCCATCAATGCAGCCTTGCCAGTGCCCATCAGCGCAGCCTGATCAGTGTCCATCAATGCAGCCTGATCAGTGCCCATCAATGCAGCCTCACCAGTGCCCATCCAATGCAGCCTGCAATGCAGAGAGAGGAGAGCCACTGGATTACAAAGAGCGGGGTTCTCCTGCTTACCTGGCGCGGACGCTGTCATGCGAAGTGCCGCCTCCTGGACTGGCTCCTGTAATAGACATCATCCATGGTAGGGCCGGCCCTGAGCGCCCCCCCTCTGCTTGCAGTTAGTTGGTGGCCGCGCCCCTGGCCCCTGCTTCCTCCACAAAAAGAAAATATTGTCAGTGGGCAATGGCCCCCGGCCATTGCCAATGTAAGTTGGGGTGGCCTGGGGGGGCAATTGCCACCCTGCCCCCTGGCCCAGCCCTCCCCTGCCTCCCATAGACTCCAATGTTAAGTCCAAAATTCACCCGACAATTGCTGGTCAATGATTGGTCATTTTGGGGACCCGGTACGGCCGAACCATAGGTTCTGGAGGTCCCAAACTTGGACCAGTTGATGTCCAGGGGGACTTCTCCATGTGACCCAAGTTCAGTATTTTTATCACCTATGGTTCGGGAGAACGGTGTCCCCAAACTGGGTGCCCCCTCCCATAGACTCCAATGTTAAGTCCGAAATTCACCTGACAATTGCCAGTCAACGACTGGTGAATTTGAGAACCCGGTACGGCCGAACCATAGGTGCTGGAGGTCCCTAACGATACAACTGTAACCAGAAACATAATTAACTAGTCATTTAAACCAGCCTAGGTGCCTAGACTATTCGGCCCCTACAAGAGTGAATACAAAGGACACAGCCCACAAGGGTAATGTGCTAATAGACAATAGCGGAGTTAATTAGCACAAATAACAATGGATGAAAGACCCTTAGGAGGCACACTACACCTACTTGCAATAAACACATTATAGCAGACAACCCCAGATAGGTGGCTTGCTGATGACATCAGCATCTGCTATGAGTCCCACATTGTGAAGCAGTCCTTGCTGGAAATGTGGCATATTGGCCCTTAACATGGATCCCAGAGTCTGTGTGTCTTGGGGAGACATGGGCTTGAATCCCAAGTAACATTACTCCAAGGGTCCCCACTCCCCAGGCATACACCTCACAAAGAGTAGTGTTCCCTTAAAAGTCAGGGCCCATAGTCAGTAGGCAAGAGGCTAGCATTGAGTCTATCACCGTGTAAATTTGGTCGGGGGCACACTGGGCACTTTTACTGCCATTGTGCTATGTGCTGGGTGTCCAATGTGCCCCTGTGCCTTTAAGGAGGATTGGGCTACCTCCAGACCACCTGCCGCTTATCTATCCATTAGAATGCATGTGCTCCCACTATGGAGACCCTCATACATTTAGAAGGTTAGGACTGCAAGCGATACACAGGGTGCCATGAAAAGGCCTTGCAGCTTCCGCATGTGTTTGCAAATGTGTGCTAACTAAACCCCTGATTTTAACGCATACTGTTGGACAAGTAAATTTGGTTGGTAAGCAGACTGGTTGGTGAGTTGAGCTGGGAATATTCTCTGGTTTTGTCTTTCATGCCTTTACACGCCCATGAACTTTAATGGCATCCCAGTCTTAGTCTGTAGGGTTCAATATTGAGTTGCCCACCCCCCCCCACCTTTGCAGCTATAACAGCTTCACCTCTTCTGGGAAGACCGTCCACAAGGTTTAGGAGTGTCTATGGGAATGTTTGACCATTCTTCCAGAGGTCAGGCACTGATGTTGGACAAGAAGGCCTGGCTCACAGTCTCCAATCTAATTGATCCCAAAGGTGTTCTATATGGTTGAGGTCAGGCCAGTCAAGTTCCTCCACCCCAAACTCACCCATCCATGTCTTTATGGACCTTGCTTTGTGCAGTGGTGGGCAGTCATGTTGGGACAGGAAGGGGCCATCCCCAAACTCTTCCCATAAAGTTGGGAGCATGAAATTGTCCAAAGTGTCTTGGTGTGCTGACGCCTTAAGAGTTCCCTTCACTGGATCTAAGGGGCCAAGCCCAACCCCTGCGGAACAACCCCCACACCATAATCCCCCCTCCACCAAATGGTTTGGATCAGTGCACAAAGCAAGGTCCATAAAGACATGAATGAACGAGTTTTGGGGTGGAGGAACTTGACTGGCCTGCACATAGTCCTGACCTCAACCCGATAGAACACCTTTGGGATGAATTAGAGTGGAGACTGTGAGCCAGGCCTTCTCGTCCAACATCAGTGCCTGACCTCTGGAAGAATGGTCAAACATTCCCATAGACACTCCTAAACCTTGTGGACGGCCTTCCCAGAAGAGGTGAAGCTGTTATAGCTGCAAAGGGTGGGCCAACTCAATATTGAACCCTACGGACTAAGACTGGGATGCCATTAAAGTTCATGTGCGTGTAAAGGCAGGCGTCCCAATACTTTTGACAATATAGTGTATATTTCTAAAGGTGCTATTGACATGAAATGTTCACCACAAATTGGTAACAAACCATGCAATCCATACATACAAAGACACCGAAACAAACACGTTCAGAAATGAAGTTCTGTGTAATAAAATGGAATGACACAGGGAAAAAGTATTGAACACACGAAGAAAAGCGTGGAAAGCCAAGGCAGCAGCTGAAATCTATCAGTAATTAGAAAGCAATGCGGCCCCTTGTCAGTGCAAATTAATATCAGCCGGTTCAGTCTCACCTGATGGCCAATAAAAAGGTGTCTCATTACCAAGGTGTCACACTGTCACTGTCAGGAGCCACGAATCAGACTGAGACAGAAGTGCCGTAAAAATCACACTTTTTAATAAAATGGTAAAATAGTACAAAGAGAATAAACGTGGTCAAAACATAGCCAGGGTTCGGTAAGCAGAGCGGGTAGTTGGAACAAGCCAGTAAAACAGGAAACCAGAGATCAGTGTAGTCAGAAGCAGCAAACAGGGTCAGGAACCAGAAGGGAAGTCAGCCAGGCAAAGTCTTTAACAGGAAAACACAGCAGAGAGTATCTGGAAATGTTGAAGAAAGGCGAAGGCACGGGAGATCTGATCCAGGCATTTTAAATAGCCAGCAAGGTTGACTGATGAGCAGGAAATGATCATCAGGTGAGTTGCTGTGGAACAGTGGCGGCCAGTGGAATTTTTTTTGGGGGGGCGGCAAACATAATGCCACCAACCCCCCCCCCCATCAGTGGGTTGCACTTACCCCATGCTTGGTGTCGGCCTACCGTTCCCCTGCCCTCCACAGGTCTCCATGGCGGCTTCTGTTTCCTCCCTCCTTCTCGGTGGCCAATCGGGAGTCTTCTCTTTTAGGCCAATCAGAAAATGGGTCTCACACCCACTTCTGATTGGCCGGATTGAGAATCAGTGTTACAACAGCGAATATTCATTAGCTGTAACACCTGGGTGGGTTCATGGCACAATGCTCTGCACCACGAGCCAGACTGTTTTGAAGCCTATTGGAGCCTATGGCTATAATCGGGTGCTTCAAAAAAACACCCCGCTGTAATTCAGGCACCCGGCGTCCTGAAAGGGGCTGGACGCCTGAATTGGGGGTGGCCGCAGCAGCCAAGGATGAATCTATCCATTGTGCATATAGGGAGTGGCAGGGATAGAGGGGGTGGCGCCCGGGCGCCCCAATGGACGGACTGCCACTGCTGTGGAATGATGAGTACCGGCAATTAACCGACAGCTGAGCAGCCTGAGCTCTGTGAAGGGAGGGCTGAGCCCAGCCCTGACACACACAAGAAACATCTCATGATGGGTAAAAGCTAAGAGCTCTCTCAAGACCTCCCCAACCTTATTGTTGAAAAGCATACTGATGGCATTGGTTATAGATTTCTAAACATCTGACTCTTCCAGTGAGCACTGTTGGGGCCAAGTGGAAAGAACATCAAACCGGCCACAACCAAGTGCTCTTTGCAAGATTTCTCACAGAGGAGTGAAAAGAATTATCAGAAAAAATGTCCAAGAGCCAAGGACCACTTGTGGAGAGCTTCAGAAAGACGTGGAATGAGCAGGTAGGTAGACAATAAGTAATGCACTCACCCGCCATGGCCTGATGCACGCTCACATAAGAAGTTAAAGTGGATCAAAACTCAAAAAATAAAGATTTGCTATTAACAGAGAATATCTAGAAATGCTAATTGTGCCAAAGCAGCACCCTGAACAATGAAGCTTTTGCTTTGAATTGCTCTTGAAGAATAGAAGTGAACTTCTTGTTCTGAAGCCTCATAACCCTATAAATGCAGTATGAGATCTTCTGAGGCACTGCTGCTTTGGAATGATGATAATATTTGGTGATGTCACCTTTGTGCTGCTCACTGTTCTCCTCGCTGGAGGGGAAGCCGTACCTGAGGACCTGCAGTGCAAGGATCTCCCTGCTTCATCCATTCTGTGGATCTGCGCCTTCAGCATCCCTCCTTCTTCTTGATAATACCCACATCAGTTATTGGGCTGCTCGTCATCAGGGGGGCAGCTCTGAAAGAAGGAGGCAAAGCCCTGCCACTACCAAGATGGCTGCCTCCATACAGAGCTACAGTACAGAACATGGCATGGTAAGCCAGTAACAGATCCCCAGACGATCAGCTCTGACATGAGGAAGCAAAGCCCTGCCTCTACCAAGATGGCTGCCTCCATACAGGGCTACAGTACAGAACATGGCATGGTAAGCCAGTAACAGATTCCCAGTCATTGGGGGGGGGATCAGCTCTGACATGAGGAAGCAAAGCCCTGCCTATACCAAGATGGCTGCCTCCATACAGGGCTACAGTACAGAACATGGCATGGTAAGCCAGTAACAGATCCCCAGTCATAGAGCTCTGACACGAGGAAGCAAAGCCCTGCCTCTACCAAGATGGCTGCCTCCATACAGAGCTACATTACAGAACATGGCATGGTGAACCAGTAACAGTTCCCCAGTCATTGGGGGGGGGTCAGCTCTGACATGAGGAAGCAAAGCCCTTCCTACATGAAGATTGCAGAAGCCTATATCTCATTGGCAGTGCCCTCAGGAGTCATAAAACAGTTCTGTGGTTTAGATGTTACAAAAGTTATTAAAAACTGGGTATCAGTGGCGGTTGGTGTTTTTTTTTGGGGGGGGCATACAACTCCCCCTCCCCCCCTGGTCGGCTGGTGGCATACTACCCCCCTCCCTGCTCCCGCTCAGTCGGGTCCAGCCCCACACTTACCCCATCCAGGTTGCGGGTGGGCAGCACTCCTACGAGTGACAGGCGGTGGGCCGTGCGTTTCCTCCCTCCTTCTCCTAGGCGTCCAATAGGATCACCTGTCCTTTCAGTCAATCAGGTGATGGGTGACCAGCTTCCTGATTGGCCGGGAGGAGGATCAGTGTGAAAATAGCAAATATTCCTTCGCTATTGTTACACAACTGGGCTCTGCGTCCCGAGCCTACCCTTTTTTTGAAGCCTATTAGAGCCTCTGGCTCTAGTCACGTGCTTCAAAAAAAAAAAACACCCCCCCCACTGGGACGGCGCCCTGCATGTAGATTAGGGGGCCGGACACATGGATGGGGGGGCGGCCACAGCTGGGTATCCCGATAAATAGTCAGGTTGTATGGAAGGAGGCGGCTCTGGCAATGATAAATAAGTAGCATCATTTGGGCTTTATAATAACATATTTTCAGGTTCCGGCTCTTTAAAATGAGATGTAACCCCAATCACTAAAATCTTGAATGATCTTTAACATGCTAATGTCAAAAGTATTACATCTGAATTGGCAGTTTTCATTACAACAATACCCAGTGATCCTGCCATAAAAGCCCTCATTTAAGAACTTCCTGTTATGGGGTGACAACGCTCTCTCCCCCTCTTCCTGTGTTGTCACTTTTGTTGCATTGGAGTGCAGTGGGGATTATAGGTGGGGGCGTTGTCACCATCAGTGAGGACTCCCTAAGCACTGACTTGCAGCCACCTTTGGAGTGAGCGAAGTGTCTGCAAAACGGCTGGAGGAGATCCAGATGTCCATGGTAACCCGGGATCAAAGGAAGTGGGATAAGTGAGGCTGCCCACCATTCCACCCTGAAGACCACTGACATCGGACCTCAGAGATAAATTTGCAGAGGGGGATGGGGTGAGTATTTTATTTTTTATTTCAAATGTAGCAAATGATAAAAAGTAGCGGAGTGCGGCTTTAAGTGATGATGTCATAGAGCTGTGATTGGCGGGGGGGAGGGGTCTATCTCTGTATTATGTTGGTACACTTGGCTTCCTGCTGTGAGCATTGGTCAATGGTTGGGGCCGCCCCATATCTCTCTCTATTGTGTAGACCCTGAGGACATCCAAGAGAAGGTCAGGCCCTCCTGATCCCTCCACACATCAGCCTGGATGGCTTCAAATATTTCTCCATGCCACTGCAATGCTGCAACACAGCAGGAGGTCATGGGGGAAAGAGCCGCAGATCGGCCAGCAATGGATGGGAGCTGTAGAAGGACATTGATCTGAAGTGAGAGAGCAAGCGTCTGCATGGAGAGGGCATTGTGGGGTCCGCACACCCATACATGGGAAACGTTACAGTGATTGTAAACCTCAGACAGGAAATCTGAACAAAGCACATCCCTCTATAGTGTGCACTTGTCTCAGTCCAGAGCACTGAGCGTCATTTCTGTCTGCTGCCTCCTTCCTCTGCTATGTGCATGAGACTCCTCCCCTTCCCCCTCCTCCTTCCTCTGCTATCTGCATGAGACTCCTCCCCCCTCCTTCCTCTGCTATCTGCATGAGTCTCCTCCCCTTCCCCCTCCCCCCTCTGCTATCTGCATGAGTCTCCTCCCCCTCCCCCCTCTGCTATCTGCATGAGTCTCCTCCCCTTCCCCCTCCTCCTTCCTCTGCTATCTGCATGAGTCTCCTCTTCCCCTCCTCTGAGTACGTCTATCGTCTCCTTCCTCCTCCCCCTTCCCCTCCTCTGAGTACGTCTAT
>BLSH010229781.1:0-15715 GCA_018402905.1 Glandirana rugosa | reverse complement strand
CCCCCCCCCCCCCCCCCCCCCCCCCCCCCCCCCCCCCCCCCCCCCCCCCCCCCCCCCCCCCCCCCCCCCCCATAATTTCAAACAGCAGCCCTGACTGCAGCTAATCAAGTAGAGATCGCGCTTCATTAGCTGCAGTAGCTGTGACCCTGGAAGTGACACAAAACGGGAAGTGAAGGTAAATCTCCCCAATGGGGACACAGTAAAAAATATATATATTCGGAGAGGAAACTGATCCCTACTCTGTTCAAAACTAGAAAACAAAAGTTTTGTCTCCCTACAGACATTAATTTCTTATCATCAGACGCCGGGACGCCGAGACTTCTCACCACGCGGCTGAGGAGCGACCACCATGGCGCACGGCCGTTATGTCGCCGCCACCCCCCGCTATTTATAACAAGATCGCATATTTGTAAATAGAAGAGAACATGGCCGTGTTTGCTAAACATGTGAAATACGATGTGACTGTTCCCACTGTTCACGGTCCACGTGTAAATCCCGCCTCCCCAGCCGCAGTCACGCTGTGGCGCTCTATGGGACGAGCGCAGTGTGCGCTTCACCCCCCCCCCCCACCCCCGTCCCAATTCTGTCTTAATAATGTCTGCCACAGACAACATGTAAGTCTGCTCTTCAGTTTCCATAGCAATTTAATAAGTCCATTCAATTCTCCGCCTTGTAGCGGGAACTACCACCTAGGGTGCCAATTAGTGCCATTAATGATGATTTAATTAGTATGTTGACACTTTTCACATAGAACTGCCCCCAGGACCACGTCCTCGCCGAGCAGAGCTGGTACTCCGGCTGCCCCCATCTAGCTTCTATTGAGGGACAGACCTGATCCTTCCGGACCTCCGCCATTGTCCTGAAGAAGAATAGATCGCTAGGAAATGGAATTTAACTCTCGAAGGTCATTAGATAAATTCAGGGGACCTCTATAGCACATCCTCGAGTCCTCAGATATTGTTGTAATAGTTACTTAGAACACAAGAGAGAGAAAGATAACCCTGTATAAGGCATTAGTGGGGGCCCCATCTGGAACATGGACTTCAGTATGAGCCCAGGGTTCAAACAGAACTCAATAAACTCCGCTGGAGGTCCACCAAGACCCCACGGTTGCTGGAGAGCTTCTAGGACCTTCTAGGTGCTTCTAGGACCATAAACCACCCATTGCATTATAACGCATCTCCATAAGGTTCAGTGTTCCTACATCCCAAAGGTAGAACAAAGCAATGTATCATTAGATACATTCAGAGGACCTCTATAGCACATCCTCGAGTCCTCAGATATTGTTGTAATAGTTACTTAGACATCAAGGGAGAGAAAGATAACCCTGTACAAGGCATTAGTGGGGGCCCCATCTGGAACATGGACTTCAGTATGGGCCCAGGGTTCACACACAACTCAATAAACTCCGCTGGAGGTCCAGCAAGACCCCACGGTTGCTGGAGAGCTTCTAGGACCTTCTAGGTGCTTCTAGGACCATAAACCACCTACTGCGTTATAACGCATCTCCATAAGGTTCAGCGCTCCTACATCCCAAAGGTAGAACAAAGCAATGTATCATTAGATAAATTCAGAGGACCTCTATAGCACATCCTCGAGTCCTCAGATATTATTGTAATAGTTACTTAGAAGTCAAGGGAGAGAAAGATAACCCTGTACAAGGCATTAGCGGGGCCCCATCTGGAACATGGACTTTGGTAATGGCCCAGGGTTCACACAGAACTCAATAAACTCCCCTGGAGGTCCACCAAGACCCCACGGTTGCTGGGGAGCTTCTAGGACCTTCTAGGTGCTTCTAGGACCATAAACCACCCATTGCGTTATAATGCATCTCCATAAGGTTCAGCGCTCCTACATCCCAAAGGTAGAGCAATACATTCAGAGGACCTCTATAGCACATCCTCGAGTCCTCAGATATTGTTGTAATAGTTACTTAGAAGTCAAGAGAGAGAAAGATAACCCTGTATAAGGCATAAGCGGGGGCCCCATCTGGAACATGGACTTCGGTATGAGCCCAGGGTTCACACAGAACTCAATAAACTCCGCTGGAGGTCCACCAAGACCCCTGGGTTGCTGGTGAGCAGCCTCCAGGACCATAAACCACCCATTGCGTTATAACGCATCTCCAGAAGGTTCAGCGCTCCTACATCCCAAAGGTAGAGCAAAGCAATGTATCATTAGATACATTCAGAGGACGTCTATAGCACATCCTCGAGTCCTCAGATATTGTTGTAATAGTTACTTAGAAGTCAAGAGAGAGAAAGATAACCCTGTATAAGGCATTAGTGGGGGGCCCCATCTGGAACATGGACTTCGGTATGGGCCCCGGTTTACACACAACTCAATAATCTCCTCTGGAGGTCCAGCAAGACCCCACGGTTGCTGGTGAGCAGCCTCTAGGACCATAAACCACCCATTGCGTTATAACGCATCTCCATAAGGTTCAGTGCTCCTACATCCCAAAGGTAGAACAACAAAGTGAGGACCCGTGTGGACGGGCGTTGGGCTTGTGTCAATGGCACCACTTGGAGATGCTTCTGAGATCATTCAGAAATCATTTGACCTCCTTCTGACCTGCCACTGACTTGCTTTAAGTGGAATCTACATTCCTATAGACTTCTATGGGGATACAGAACCCATCTGAACTGACTAAAAACCCATCAACACCGGCCCTAAGGGCAGGGCCGTCTTAATTGTGTCATGGGCCCCCGGGCAAAGTAATGCACTGGGGCCCTTACCAGCCTGCTCCAATTTACCCATCAACTCTCAAGAATTAAAGTACAAATAATCGATTGAATTAAAAATATATTTATTCATAGTTTCAATAAATTCAATTTTAAACAATAAGAAGACATGGCATAAATCAAAGACTGATCAATACTAAGGGCACAGGGGTGGGTGAGGCAGAAGGGCGCAGTACCGGGATCAGGAGAGGACAGTACAGGATCTGGGACACTTCCCAGGACACGGCAATCCCAGAACAGCTTAGTAAAAAACAGTGACTGTCCCGGTATGATGTAATGCAAGATTATCATTGGGCCCCCATGCCCCTGGGGCCTCTGGGCAGTGCCCAGGGTTGCCCATGCATTAAGACAGCCCTGCCTAAGGGTGCAGAGATGGGCAATGGAATCGATAACGGGAATGGAGGACCTCAGTTATGTGGAAGGGTGAGCTAAATTACCTCTATTACCCCTTGAGAAGATTAAAGGCCAAGTTCACCTTTCCAATAGTTCCATTGCTTTCAAGCATGCCAACTAGATTGAATATCAGTGTATAGCTTTTAAAAAAGCAGCTTCTTTTATGTCATACCTGTGGGCAGGGCCATCTTTCATATTGATTGGACCCTGGGCAAACATTTTCTTGGGCTCTCTGGAATCCACTTATCAACTATTTTCAGGCAGTGCACAACAATGACTGGGCCCAGGGCAGCTGCCCCTTTTGCCCTGCGTTAAAGACGGCCCTTCTTGTGGGCAGTGTTGGCCTCCCACAAGCCTCTCAGAACAGCTCCTAGTGTGAGAGACCCTCAGGGTTTAGATGCCAAGAGGAACCATACGTTGGGTGAGCGTGTAGGCGGGGGCAGTTTTCTCCACTGTAGGTGGTGCTCATCTGGAGTGGTACTGCAGCTAGAGAGGGAGTCAGGAAACCTGCTTTCTTTATGGTTTCCTGCTCCCCTGAAGCAGTCTCGGGCCAGGCTGCATCCAGGTGTCTTCTGGTGGCCATCTTGGGTCCACATAGCCATTTTAGGCCCCTGCCCCGGGTTTTTGCATTTGTGAAGAGGATATGTGAGGGAAAGTGATTAGCGGCAGAGAGAGGTTCCAGGCAAGTAGGGAAAGGTTAGAAACACTCCATCCTTCATCAGAAGCCATTGGGGCCGCACTGACCAGGCTGCATTCCACCCTCTGACACAGACGCTGTTCATCTTCATTTGTGTGAACTGTGAGTGCTCCCCAGTGCCGCTCTCCCAATGGGCAGTTTGTGGTTGAGCATTCTTTTCCATACAAGTTTGAGTTACCTGCAATCAGGCTTTGTCATTATTGCCGCTGCACCACGCTGCACCTACCCACAAGCACCCCTGGCACTGCGGGAATGGGCGCTCTGTTGGGTTCTAAACCAGTAAATGTGCAGCGCACTTTCACTCCCTCTACTACAGCAGAAATTGAAGCCATGGGTGGCCTTGTTGGCACCATCTGGCTCAACAGACTTTGATTAGAATATCAAAGGAGCCGGGTGAAAAATTGCAGGCTGAAGACTGACCACAGCCAATCAGATGCAGCCATTGCTGGGGTATTCAGGGGAATACAACAGTTGGCAGGGGAGATTCCTCCATCCTGACTGCTTGGCACGGATGGAGGAAACCATTTGATTTCTCTCGTTGAGCCCTCAGGCTGAAATTGAGAAATCTGTATATGTATGGCCAGCCAGGGGCGTAACTACAGGGGTTGCAGGGGTTGCAATTACAACCGGCCCCGTGTGCCTCCGTTGTACACCTGCTGCATCCCCTTGTACATTGAGGCTAAAGCTTGCCTGGCCTGGGACATTGCATATGGTGCCTCATTGCTGTCCATAGCTGGGGTCACCACTGAAGGGACTGTGCTAAAGAGTAGCTGCAGAATGAAGAGATTTTTATTACTGCCAGGGGCATAATGATAGGGGTTGCAGGGGTTTCAATTGCAGCCGGGCCCCATGCTCCAGGGGGCCCATGTGCCTCCCTTGTACACCTCAATAGGAGGGATGGTGGAGGTGGCATTTAGAGGAACCAATCTCCTCCAAATGCAGGAGATTGGTTCCTCTATGTGCTGCCCCCGCCGCTCCTCCTATCCAGGTTACTTGTCTTCTGCCGTTCCCAGGGCCCCTGTGTGCTTACCTGGTCCCCCCCACAGAGCTGCTGTCTTCCCCCCTCCTGTAGAAGAGGAGTCATGATGGAGAGATGGGAACGGGTGGTAAATTTGTCATTTACCCCCTCCTTCCTTTTCTGAATGGAGTCAGTGATTGGTACCAATTGGTTCATTCACAACTGAAGCATAGTTTTTTACTATACTTCCATTTCTGAATGAATGGGAGGCTTGGTGCACAGCTATTTGTTTATTTGGTGGGACCGTAATAAAGGGACCCCCAATGGGAGTAAAGGGCCCCAGGATCAGTGGGAAGAGGGAAGGGCCCTGGCCAGGGGTCAGCGGGGCCCTTCCTAATTTCTTGCACCGGGGCCCTGAAGGTTCTCGTTACGCCTCTGTGGCCAGCCAAAAGCAGGCGATGGTCAACATGAACCTGTTGACCACGTGGGGGAGGGACCGGCCCTGTAGGCGTTGCGTAAACTGTATGTAAGTACGACCTTTTATTTTATTGATAGAGTGGGAAAATGTTAGACCCTTTGTCAAGTTTTCATAGTTGTCCCCATTGGGGAGATTCACCCCTCGATTTGTACGAGTTGAAGGAAATCCCCCACTGGGACTTTAAAGGGAAACCAACTCCACAAGAATGAAACAAAAATTAAAATTCAAAAATTTATTGTATCAAAAGAGCCCAAGCATGGGGCTTGGGAAAAAGATCTGAACAATGGCAACTGGAGCAGAACAAGTGCAGTGCATTACAAACACATCGACAAATTGTGGATATAACCGTGGAGATACGTAAGAACACCTAATATGACCACCAACTCTGCCGAGGGGCGGCAGGGGAAATCCAACGCGTTTCAAACTTAATTTCCTAGAGCAGTGGTTCTCAACTCCGGTCCTCGGGACCCTCCAACAGGCCAGATTTTCAGCATTACCTTGGGGAGATTCAGACTGGAATACTGCATTCACTGAGCAGCAAATGATATCACCTGTGATGCATTTCAGTTATCCTGCAAACCTGGCCTGTTAGTGGCTCCCGAGGACCGGAGTTGAGAAGCACTGTCCTAGATCTTCTTCAGGGGTGAGTGGCCATAAAAGTCCTCATTAGTATAAGGCACTGGTTCATTGGGTCTGAGAGGTCCACGTGGCTACCTGAGATCCTATTCCAACCCCATAAGGGAGTGGGGCAGATAATTCTTATAATCCTCTATGGGTGTCACATTGGGGTAACCCACACACAGAAGAGACTTCACAGCCTCTTAAAGTTGTAAGAATATGGAGCCTATTTAAATGTCAGTAAGGGGATATCAGCACTCCTATGGTCGTTGGAGTATGGGCTCTACCACTAGGCGGAGTAGGCGGCCGCCTAGGGTGCACTGCCACCTAGGGCACCTGGCCACTGTTGATATGTCACTGGCTGCTTTGCATTGATTCATGTCATCAGCGCAGTCAAGAATTGGAGAGGCGCATCCCACTCCCCGCCCCCTCCCGGAGGCCGCACTGCCTCGATCATGTCAGTGAAGTGGAGAGGAGAGCCGCGACTGACAGCTACACTCCCCATCCCTCCGGAGGCTGCTGTGCACCCTGGCATGTTATGGATGTTACTGGCCAGCACCATAGCCGCCCCCCCACCCCCACGTGGAGGGCGCTGTGCAGGATGCATCCTGGCATGTCATGGGACGCAGAGATCAGAGTCTGGTCGACATATTGATTGGTGCTGGGGAGCCACACTGTATCCTGGCCTAGGCCAACAAGGCCCAGGCCTAGGGCAGCACTTTGCAGGGGGGCAGCACAAAAAAGAGTCCCTGTCTGCTTGCGCTACACTTTTAGTGTAGCGCCAGTCTTATGAGGCGGACTGGGCCGGGAGACAAATCAGTCTGGCACCCCCATAAATCGGCTACATTTCTGCCAGTATGATACCGGCAGGGCCACCATCGGTGAGGGGGACCTGGGCGTCCCGAGGGGCCCAGGCGGCAGACCCTTGGGTTGTTGTGCTGCCCCATAGCTATCCATCCCCCACCCCCCCCAAGGCCCTCAGAACTACAGTGTCCCAAAGGGAAAATTTCTTAAAAATGTTTTAAACATGAAGGGGTGTGGCCTTGACAGGAAGGGGTGGCTTATATTTAAATTAGGGGTGTGCTTGAGTTTAATCAAGCCTAGGGCAGCACAAAATCTAAATACACCCCTGCTGGGGAGGATGTATTTGATGGGCGTTGGTGAGGCCGTATTGATGGGCGCTGGTGAAGTTGTATTTGACGGGCGCTGGTGAGGCTGCATTTGATTGGCTGGGCAGGGGAAAGGGGGTGGAGTCAAGGGTGGGGCCAAGGGGGGGCTGCAAAAATGAGGTTTCGCCTAGGGTGTCCTTGCAGCAGCCCTGAGTATGGGGCTTGTGGTAGTAGTAGATCACGGATCATGGATCAATGAGACTGCCGGATACATTGGCTCATATGGCGTAAGGCCAGCGTTAGATGCAGAGGGTAAAGTCTCCATATTTTCTTCAAATCCGAAAGCGCCATTCGTCCGGTGCCCTCGCGTGGAGCCCATGTTCTATGCATTTCTACGAGGGGAAATCTTTCAATGGGAACGCTTGCTTCCCTTACTTTGGGAGATTTCCACAGACCCCATGTTGCATTTCCGGGACGAGAAGTGAAGGAAAGTTTCCCCAATGGCACAAAGACGGGGAAAAGAAATGTAACCTGGCCGGGGTGTAACTCTCAGGACTGCATGGACTGAAATACAAATTCTTCGGCAGGTACAATGGCTCCCTTATGCTCTCCTCCATGTATTTTCCCGGAGTTCAGCTTTAATGACCTAATGTTCCTGAACTCCTGAGCATTGGTTATGATGATAAAGGCGAGAGTGGCCGCGCTATTCAGTTTTTCCGAGCACAGAGATAGCATCATTCTCTGGAAATAATCCATCGCCCGTTCCAACACCGAGTGACTTCCCGCACAAGGGGGGGGGAGAAAAAGTGGACACACAAAACAAGGGACCTTTTGAAGGTTTCTTTGTGAGATGAATAGCATGGTTGAATGCCATGTCCCACACTGATGAAACAAATTATATCACGTGCCCAAACCTCCATAAAACAGTATGATTTGTGTCTGGTGCAGAGACACCATGAGGCTCCCACAAACCTTCTTCTTCCACGGCCAGCGAATTCCGGAGGCGGCCGAATCCTCGGATGAAGAAATACCATTGATAAGAGAGTCCGCAGCAATTATAAGGAAGGTCGTTACATGGAGGGTATAATAATTGTATCAGTTTATCACCCCGTCCACAGGACTGCTGCTGTATGATTGGTTTTATGAGTTCTATCACCAGTCCTAGAGTGTTAGCTCTTCAGCAGAGCCACTAATAATGCAGATGTTACCCGGCTCATGTCACAGGAGAGGTCCAGCCCACTAGCAGATGAAATAAACTTGATACAGAATCAATAGATGGGACAGCCTTTCTCATTGTAGCACCCTCTAGTAGTGCTAGGTTTAGTGTAGCTGTTAGTGGAGGAAAATTTCAGTTTAGCCCAGCGCTAAGCCTGGGCTGTGAATCTGGGTCTGGTTTTAGTGACTCAGGGCTGGGTGTCTCATCCTAACAGCTTCTCTGGAGAATGTTCCAGACATAGTGGGTGGAGGTTAGGAAGAGCTGCTTGGAATATTTATGAGGGCCTCAGCCAATCCCCAGTAAAGGGCTGGAAGGAGGCAGGACACCTCATAAATAGGCATGAGTCATGCCAGGGTGGAAGATGGAGTGCTGAAGAGGCTGCCGTGGCCCTTGAGGGTGCCCCCTATTCTGGGGGGGGGGGGTGACCTCGGGCCGGGGCTCAAGTGCTGGAAGGATCCTACCAAAACACAGAGGAGGAAGCCCTTTCTGGAGGCACGGGAGCAAGGAGAGAGGACAGCAGGAGCGGGTCAGCACATCTGGGAGATCTCCTGAGTGTCTGCTGGGTAGGGTTGCCACATCATCCCTTTAATCCAGGGCACATGAATTACACAGGTTGTTCTGAGGCTAATTTAATGTACATAAGGCACCAAGTGAGGTCCAGCCCGCTAGCAGATGAAATAAACTTGATACAGAATCAATAGATGGGACAGCCTTTCTCAATGAAGCACCCTCTAGTAGTGCTAGGTTTAGTGTAGCTGTTAGTGGAGGAAAATTTCAGCTTAGCCCAGCGCTAAGCCTGGGCTGTGAATCTGGGTCTGGTTTTAGTGACTCAGGGCTGAGGGTCTCATCCTAGCAGCTTCTCTGGAGAATATTCCAGACATAGTGGGTGGAGGTTAGGAGGAGCTGCTTGAAATATTTATGAGGGCCTCAGCCAATCCCCAGTATAGGGCTGGAAGGAGGCAGGCCACAAGTAGGCATGAGTCATGCCAGGGTGGAAGACGGAGTGCTGAGGAGGCTGTTGTGGCCCTTGAGGGTGCCCCCTAGTCTGGGGGGGGGGTGACCTCGGGCTAGGTCTCAAGTGCTGGAAGGATCCTACCAAAACACACAGAGGAGGCCCTTTCTGGAGGCACGGGAGCAAGGAGAGAGGATAGCAGGAGCAGGTCAGCACGTCTGGGAGATCTCCTGAGTGTCTGCTGGGTAGGGTTGCCACATCATCCCTTTAATCCGGGGCACATATGAATTACACAGGTTGTTCTGAGGCTAATTTAATGTACATAAGGCACCAAGTGAGTTTAATTACCACCTTAATGAGCCACAGAACAACCGGGGTAATTAATGTGTGTCCTGGATTAAAGGGATGATGTGGCAACCCTACCCCTGGGTGGGCTGGTGAGTGTCAGTCTGGAGGACTGTAGGGAGAAGTTAGCCTGGAGGGCCTAAAAGAACCTGGGTTCAAAATACTGTCCAAGCTGAAGCATGCCAGGTAACAAACTAACAAAACCTATCAATCAGGGGCGGCACAGATGCTCTGACTTTGTTTTATAGCCGTTGAATGAGGTCAGGTGTGCAAGTTACAGAGCAGATGCAATTCAATGCACAAAACATATAGAAATGGTGGTGAAGGGCTTATTCCAGCCTTTAACATTTCCCTGCACTCTCTTGCCAACTACAATCCGCAACCCAAGCTGCCTCTATTAGAGTTTTCAGTATACCAGTAGCAGGCATTACAAGGGGTCTCCGTTTCCAGCGAACCTTTCTTTACCTTCCCTGGTCCCTTCCTCCCCCTCTTCAAAATGCAAATAAAGTTTTCAATTAATTTTTTTTTTTATTTAATTGATATGAATTATTTTAGACCCAATGACGTCATCACTTGGTTGCTGTGCTTCTCTATGCAAGACGGGCAAATCATGGCTGCTGGAAGGGGCTGGCAGTCCTCAACAATTCTCTCAAGAGCCTTCAGCCCTGGCGTAAGCAGTGGGCGGGCTCGTGGGAGGAGTTATGCAAATACAATGCATGGACGGGTGGGTGTCAGTCTGGAGGAGTGGGCATTCCTAAGCAGGCTGCATTGGCATAGGTAATGCCCACATGCTGGGCCTCCATGATTGGAAGAACTGAAATCCAATTAATTAAAGGGGCAGGGTGAGGGACATTCAGGTTGTGGAGGAAAGGATGATGCTGGGCATCCTCCAGCCAGGTAATGAGCTGGGTTCTATCTGACTTGCAATGTTCTTGGGTGTAGAAGGAACTTCACCTTTCTCCATGTTTTGTTTCTCAATGAAGACAGCACTGCGGTTGTTCCGTTTCCTCTTGCCAGGCTTGTCTTTGCTCGCACAACGGAAACGCTGGACTCTGCCGCAATGGGATGATATCAACTGCCGAAATTAGAATCTGATTCAAGGCATCCCTTCCTGCCTACAGCGTTGTCAACGCCAACGTTCCGGCGATAGAGCGCCCAACCGGAGTGCGCTGCCCGGAAACCGGTGGAATTACAACTCGCTGATTTCCTATATTTTTTTTAGATGTTGACACATTCCGGAGTTTCAAAATATAGTTTCATCCCTAAAGAGCAGGTCTTGCCTTGTTCATGGAGATGGGTGATCAAAATGGTGCTTATTTGGTTAAAGTGGTCATCAAGGACCTTACTGTCTGATGATTGGACAGGCTGTCTTCATTGAGGTCAGATACCTTGTGCTATAAGTAATCAATGGAAGCTCACCAAATACTTATGGATTCTATGCATAGTTCCTTATCAGTCCAAGAAAAAGCTCAGAGAACCTCTCAGTTCCAGGAATTGTCCTGTAATTCTATCATGACTGACCCAAAACTGCACAGCCTCCAGGATAAGGGGCTTTATCAATAGAACCCTTTCAAATGGAAGGGGGTCCCCATTCCTCTATATAGATCTTTATATCACTAGAGGGGTCACCAGCAGGAGGAAGGGGGTCCTGATTCCTCTATATAGATCTTTATATCACTAGAGGGGCCACCAGCAGGGGGAAGGGGGTCCTGATTCCTCTATATAGATCTTTATATCACTAGAGGGGTCACCAGCAGGGGGAAGGGGGTCCTGATTCCTCTATATAGATCTTTATATCACTAGAGGGGTCCCCAGCAGGAGGAAGGGGGTCCTGATTCCTCTATATAGATCTTTATATCACTAGAGGGGTCACCAGCAGGAGGAAGGAGGTCCTGATTCCTCTATATAGATCTTTATATCACTAGAGGGGCCACCAGCAGGAGGAAGGGGGTCCTGATTTCTCTATATAGCCCAGACACCCTGGGGTGCCTTGAGGTTTCTTCAGGGGTGCCTTGGCAAAATGCCTAAAAATTGCCCAAAATTGTATACAAGCCAGCGGATGGACCAAGCCTGCATTTTAGTTACACGGAGCCACAGGTTTTCATTGGGCACCATTTCAATCTTCAAGGCACCGCTGTCCTAACAGCCAGTGATGTCATCAACGTTGGTGAGAGGGGTGTTGATCGTCTGCCCAGCATCCTTGTTTAACCCTCTCTTGCCCCCCTCCATCAGCACTGGGGTCACATTAGCTGAGTGATGGAGAGAAACAGAGGGAGAGGAGAAACTCTGGAATACTGGTCGGTACTCGTGTGTGTAAAGTAGGAGAATAAATCAGCTGGAATGTTGGGTGTCCTGCGCGTCGGTGCTGCCGCATTATTAGAATCGTGTTTTACATTTTAGAATGGGGCGCCTAGAGACTGTCTATCATTTTAACCACTACAGATCCACGCTATTGCTGAAAGACGGCTACAGCGCGGATCTGAATTGCCAGGTGGACGTCCATGGACATCCTCACCTTTGCGCGCTCTCCACGCGCACTCACAGCCAGCAGTGGCGCGCTCTCGTGGCCGCCGCATCCCGCGGTTCAGGCGGACTGCATGTAGGCTGGAGATCCGCGATCGCCTAATAGAGCGGTAGATCGGGGAACCACCAATGTAAACACGCCGGTTCTCTGTTCTGTGATCACAGATCTACTGATCCCTGTGATTGGGATGAGTGTCCCTGCCAGCTCCGCCCCCATACAGTTAGAACACATACAGGTAACACAGGTAACCCCTTGAGTGCCCCTTAGTGTTAACCCCTTTCCTGCCAATGACATTTATACAGTAATCTGTGGATATTTATATTTCTGATCGCTGTATAAATGTCAGTGGTCACAAACAATTGTAAAACATGTCCGACATGTCCGCCGCAATGTTGCAGTCACAATAAAAATCACAGATTTTTGAAAAAGAAGAATAATAAAAACACCAGAAATGAATTCTCATGGTTTGTAGACACAATAACTTTTGTGCAAACCAATCAATAAACGTCAATTGTGATTTTTTATTTATTTTTTTTACCAAAAATGTGTAGAAGAATAAATATCGGCCAAAACTGTTGAATCATTTTTATTTTTTAATTTTTTTTTGGATATTTATTATAGCAAAAAGGAAAAAATATTGTTTTTTTTTCAAAATCATCTCTCTTTGTTTATAGCGGCAATGAGAATTCACGCAGAGGAGATCAAATACCACCAAAAAAACCCTCTATTTGTGGGAAAAAAATGATATAAATTTTGTTTGGGTACAACGCCGCACGAACGCGCAATTGTCAATCAAAATGCGACATCGCTGAAAGCCAAAAATTGGTCTGGGCAGGAGGGGGGTTTAAGTGCCCAGTAAGGAAGTGGTTAAAAACTATAAATTCACATCAATCGCACTGTGTATCCAGGGAAGGAAACAATGTATCCGGGGAAGGAAACAATGTATCCGGGGAAGGAAACAATGTATCCGGGGAAGGAAACAATGTATCCAGGGAAGGAAACAATGTATCCGGGGAAGGAAACAATGTATCCGGGGAAGGAAACAATGTATCCAGGGAAGGAAACAATGTATCCAGGGAAGGAAACAATGTATCCGGGGAAGGAAACAATGTATCCGGGGAAGGAAACAATGTATCCGGGGAATGAAACAATGTATCCAACAGATTAAAAGAAACATCAACAATGTGTCTAATAAATCAGAACAATGTGTCCATTTAAAATCACACAGAGCCCCACAATAATGAAACTTTATATCTAAGGCACTGCAGCCTCAAGTCTCAGGAGATTTGATGATTGCTGTGCTGCTCATTGTTCTCATTGCTGGAGGCTCTGACATGAGGAAGCAAAGCCTCTGCCTCTACCAAGATAATGGCCCCCTACACAGAGATACAGTGCAGGACACAGCATGGTAAGTCAGTAATGGGAAAAGATCAGCTGGTGACAATGCCGGTGACCCGTCCTCTGCCAGCTTACAGCATTAATTTCTTCTCTAAGTGCAATACTGGGCAATATTTGGGCTCATTTGTCCCCTTTTTGTCTGGTAAAAATACATAAAAACCTTTTGTGAAATCTTTTTAATAAGTGCAAAAAAATAACTGGCGAATCACCTGTGAAACTGGCTGCAAAAGTGTCCCCACCTGTGTTATTGGCTGCAGAGTGCCCCCACCTGTGTTATTGGCTGCAATTTACCCCCACCTGTGATATTGGCTGCAATTTATCCCCACTTGTGATATTGGCTGCAATTTACCCCCACCTGTGATATTGGCTGCAATTTACCCCACCTGTGATGTTGGCTGCAATTTACCCCACCTATGATATTGGCTGCAATTAGCCCCCACCTGTGTTATTAGCTGAAATTTACCCCACCTGTGATACTGGCTTCTATATACCTCCAACTGTGATATTGGCTGCAATTTACCGCACCTGTGATGCTGAGCTGTATACTGTGCCCTGTGATGTTGAGCTGTATACTGTGTCCTGTGATGCTGAGCTGTATACTGTGTCCTGTGATACTGAGCTGTATACTGTGTCCTGTGATGCTGAGCTGTATACTGTGTCCTGTGATGCTGAGCTGTGTTCGATATCCTGTGATGCTGAGCTGTATACTGTGCCCTGTGATGCTGAGCTGTATACTGTGTCCTGTGATGCTGAGCTGTATACTGTGTCCTGTGATGCTGAGCTGTATACTGTGTCCTGTGATGCTGGGCTGTGTACTGTGCCCTGTGATGCTGGGCTGTATACTGTGTCCTGTGATGCTGAGCTGTGTTCGATATCCTGTGATGCTGAGCTGTATACTGTGCCCTGTGATGCTGAGCTGTATACTGTGTCCTGTGATGCTGAGCTGTATACTGTGTCCTGTGATGCTGAGCTGTATACTGTGTCCTGTGATGCTGAGCTGTATACTCTGTCCTGTGATGCTGAACTGTGTACTCCTGACACAATATGTGGAATACAGGGTACGGAGTGGGTGGATTTTATAAGGGGTTGGGGCTTATTAGAAGTAGGAGGGGTCAAAAAGGAAGGGCGGGGCCTGCCCCCCCATCCTAAAACTTCACCAGCCGCCACTGCTGGTGATCCCACCAAAAATCTTTTGAGCCGATAAGCTGAACTCTCTGCCTTGTTGCAGTCATCCCTGAGGCCCCTTTCCATGGATCTGTCTGCTCAGTGGTGGATCTCTCCGCTGATGCCCGCTGGGTAGGTCTGTGCCCACTCCACTATGCAAACAGCCCGCTCCCCGTTTCCAAATGTCTGATCCATCGGACGGGTGGCAAACGTATCGCCATACCGCTGTTTTTAGCGGATTCCATCGGACCGGATGCCCGGTGGGTGTCAGCAGACACGTTTGCTGGCATGCGCGGCGCCATAGAGAACAATGAGTGGTCCAATTGGATCCGCCTGAAAAATGGGCAGGTGGACCCGATCCGGCTTAAGGAGTACAGAACCCCCCCCCCCCATGTTCTGGAAAAGGGAAGAGGGGGGATTCCTGTAGTCCTGCCTCATGCTGAGAACGCTGCCCCTTCATATGGTAATCCTAGTGCAGGAAATGTGTTGTGGGCATCCGCAGCTGGTGGCTGGTGCTCAATAACTCGGGGGGGGGGGCAAACCGACGCCACCCCCCATTAGCGGGAACACCCCCCGCCCCCGACTGCGGGAGACGGACGGCCTCCTTGCCTCCCATCTCCCTTCCTCCTCCCTCCCCTGTCTGAGCCGGGGAGTGCCGGATGCTGGATGGCTGAGCCGCTGCAGGTGAGCCATCCCTGGAGTCACATTGGTGGCTGGTGGGTCGCTCTATCGGGCTTCCCCTGCTTCTCCTCCAGCCGTGAGTCTCCTCCCCCCTCCTCGGCCAATAAGATCACTTCTCCTATCGGGCCAATCAGGAAGCAGGTCTCACAACCCACTTGCTAATCGGGTGGGAGGAGAATCAGTGTCACAAAAGCAAATATTCATTGGCTATTGCCACACAGCTGGGAGGGCCCAGGGCGCAGTGGTCTTCCCCTAGAGCCCACCCTTTTATGAAGCCTATTAGAGCCTCTGGCTGTAATCTCGTGCTTCAAAAAAACCAAATCCCCCATTGGAATCCATGCATGCGGCACCCTGCATGTAGATCAGGGGGCCAGACGCATGGATGGGGGGGTGGCACTCGTGCGCCCCTAATGGACGGGCTGCTGGTAGGTGCCCATT
>BLSH010229775.1:107080-117631 GCA_018402905.1 Glandirana rugosa | reverse complement strand
AAAAAAAACTGTTGATCTAGAAAATAGAAATTAAATAAAATAAAAAAACACATCTAAGCAGAACTGGCAAAAAAAAATAAAAAAGGATATAAGCCAAAAAACTAAACTGTTTGGTATAGAAAATTTTTAAAAAATGGAAAACAAATAAAAGCTAAAAAAATAGAATTTGGGATAGAAAATATAAAAAGGAAAAGTTTAGGTTCCACCGAGATTTGAACTCGGATCGCTGGATTCAAAGTCCAGAGTGCTAACCATTACACCATGGAACCAGCTGACTGCAGGAAGGGGGAGTGCAGCTTTAGTCACAGCAAATGCTCTCCCCTTTTATTGCTGTATCTCTCCTCCTCCCTAAGTAATGCAGCGTTCTGTATTCTCCCACAGGAAGACAATATTTATAAATAATTGAAACGTGTTGGAGGGAAATGTGAGGTCTCAAATATCCAAAATTACATTTATTGATAACAAAATAGGATAAAAAAAAAGCTAAGGTCCCACCGAGATTTGAACTCGGATCGCTGGATTCAGAGTCCAGAGTGCTAACCATTACACCATGGAACCTCCTCTATAGCCAGGTGGATTTTATCACTGGGGAGGCTCCTCTCCCTATACAATGTATCCTCTCTCTATACAATGTATCCTCTCTCTATACAATGTATCCTCTCTCTCTATACAATGTATCCTCTCTCCCTGTATCCTCTCTCCCTATACAATGTATCCTCTCTCCCTGTATCCTCTCTCCCTATACAATGTATCCTCTCCCTATACAATGTATCCTCTCCCTATACAATGTATCCTCTCTCTCTATACAATGTATCCTCTCTCCCTATACAATGTATCCTCTCTCCCTATACAATGTATCCTCTCCCTATACAATGTATCCTCTCTCTCTATACAATGTATCCTCTCCCTATACAATGTATCCTCTCTCCCTATACAATGTATCCTCTCTCCCTATACAATGTATCCTCTCTCCCTATACAATGTATCCTCTCTCTATACAATGTATCCTCTCTCTCTATACAATGTATCCTCTCTCCCTATACAATGTATCCTCTCTCTATACAATGTATCCTCTCTCCCTATACAATGTATCCTCTCTCTCTGTACAATGTATCCTCTCTCCCTATACAATGTATCCTCTCTCTATACAATGTATCCTCTCCCTATACAATGTATCCTCTCTCTATACAATGTATCCTCTCCCTATACAATGTATCCTCTCTCTCTATACAATGTATCCTCTCTCTCTGTACAATGTATCCTCTCTCTATACAATGTATCCTCTCTCTATACAATGTATCCTCTCTCTATACAATGTATCCTCTCTCTATACAATGTATCCTCTCTCTATACAATGTATCCTCTCTCCCTATACAATGTATCCTCTCTCTATACAATGTATCCTCTCTCCCTATACAATGTATCCTCTCTCCCTATACAATGTATCCTCTCTCTATACAATGTATCCTCTCTCCCTATACAATGTATCCTCTCTCTCTGTACAATGTATCCTCTCCCTATACAATGTATCCTCTCCCTATACAATGTATCCTCTCTCTATACAATGTATCCTCTCTCTATACAATGCACTCCTTATCCCCGTACTCTGTACGTGGCACACCTCTGGACCCAACACTCTGTACATAGTGCACCCCTGATTTGGTATAGCCACTGCATTAGTTTACAATGATGGTAAAAAAAAATACCTGAAGGCATTATTTATTATAGCTAAGTTAAATTATAGCTTAGGTTCATTTTTTGTAATATTCCATGTATCAAATATTAGATATTCTAGAGCCATACCGGTTACATTTATAAACATCAATTCCAAGGGGGAAAATCAGCTGGTTCCATGGTGTAATGGTTAGCACTCTGGACTCTGAATCCAGCGATCCGAGTTCAAATCTCGGTGGGACCTGGTCTTTTAAAATACTTGTTTTGTGTAGCAAATATTTACTTTATTAGGCCTATATTTGCTTTTTTTGTTATAATTTTAATTACATCTTTTATCTTTGATTTTTATAATTTTACACACATTATATATATATATATATATATATATATATTTTTTTTTTTTTTTTTTTTTATTATTTATTTCTTTATTTATTATTATTACATGACCTGTGTTGTCTGCATCAGTTGGCACTATATAAATCCTGTATAGTAATAACAGTAATAATATTAATATAAATAATTAGTAAAAAAAAAACTTTTTTGCTTGTGTCAACCAATGACAGCCCCAGACTTCGATTATTGTATTGTATGGTTATTGTATCTTTCTTGTATGTGTTATTATATTTTTCTTATTTGACATAATAATAATTTAAAAACATGTTATTATTATTATTATTATTATCATTATTATTAATAATAATAATAATAATAATTAAGATATTGTTACTATTATTATTTATTATTATATCAAATAAGAAAAATATAATAACATGTACAAGAAAGATACAATACCATACAATACAATAATTGAGGTCTGGGGCTGTCATTGGTATTTTTCTTTTTACTGATTATTATTATTACTATTATAATAATACAGGATTTACATATCGCCAACTGATGAAGACAGCACAGGTCATGTGAAAATAATAAATTATATTAATTATTATTACGAATATATTTTTATATAATAATAATAATAATAATAAATACATACAAGAAAGATACAAACACACAATACAATAATTGAAGTCTGGGGCTGTCATTGGTTGACACAAGCAAGAAATGGAAAATTTACTATCAGATACTTACCGTAATTTTCCTTTCCTGATGGACTCCATGGCAGCCACGTGTGGGTTAACCCCGCCCCCTCTTTAACCCCATAGGACCCTACTTAGTATAAGTTTGACCCACTGTTCAGCCCGCGTGTTCCGTAACTAGCTCCTCCTCTAGAACCGAGGGTGGGAACTCCGGCTGCCATGGAGTCTATCAGGAAAGGAAAATTACGGTAAGTATCTGATAGGGAGGCGGTACCACTGCGCCTTGGGCCACCAGCGAATCCACATAGTCCAGCAGGACTCGTTTCTCCTCTTCCGCCCGAGGCACCAGGGTGGGAATGACTCTGAGAGTTGGATTGCTTGTAAAGGCCCATGAGTGCCCGATGGAGATTGTCTTGATCACCCAGGCGTCCGAGATTGAGGCCGCCCAGAGGTGCCGGAAATGGAGCAGACGCGCCCCCACCCGATCCGTCTGGGCGGGCCCAATCTCAAAAGGATTTAGTCGCCTCTCGCCCAGAAGAGGCTGAGCCCTTGGTGGCCCTCTGGGTGGACGTCTGGCCTCTCCAGTTCCTCCTGAAGTCCTGCCCGGGCTTGTAGCTGCGGGCGTCTCTTGCCTGATCCGTGTCTTGCCACCTTGCTTGTGGCTTCTTCTGGCCGAACATGCGTCTGTCCTGAGGGAGAAACCCCGACTTGCCTCTGGTGGCCCGGGCGATGGCCTTGTCCAGCCGATTACCAAACAATGAGGACCCTTCAAAGGGAATCCTACACCAGGCTTGTTTAGAAGAAGGGTCGGCCAACCAGTGGCGTAACCACAAGGCCCGCTTGGCCGTAATGGAAGACAGCATCACCCGTGCCCCCAGACGGATCATGTCCAGGGACGCCTCCCCCAGGAAGGACAAGGCCCACTTCAACTCCTGAATGGGCGCACTTCTGGCCACGTTCCCGGAGACGCTGTATAGAGCCGATTCCACCTCCTCGGTCCATACTTCCATAGCCTTGGACATAGCTGCTAAGGCTAGAGCCGGCTTGCAGGCTGTGCCCGTCGTCATGTAAATCCTTTTTTTAAGATCTAAGTCGATCTTCCTGTCGAGCGGTTCCCTGAAAGACACCGCATCATCCAAAGGTAGCGTGACGTGCTTTGCCAATCTCATTACTGCCGCGTCTACCAACGGAGCGGTTTCCAGATGCCTGACGTCCTCTTCCTTAAAAGAATAGAGTCTGGACGTCTTGATCGATAGGGAGGATTTCTTATCCACCTTCTCCCATTCCTCCGTGACGATACCCTTTAGTTCTGGGAGAAGCGGGAAGTTGGGACGCTCCTTTCCGAGGTGCTTAAAAAACGTTTTTTGTTTTGTCGGTGAGGACACCGGTTCATCCCATTTCAGGGCCTCCTTAAGCACCGTAATCAGAGATGGGACAAGGGCAGTGTCAAAGCCCGCCGAGCCGTCCCCTTCCAATTCATCGCCGAGCCGTCCCCTTCCAATTCACCGCCGAGCCGTCCCCTTTCAATTCACCGTCCGAGAGAGCCTGAGGTGAGAAGCTCGGCTGTGATGGCCCTGGTTCCTCCTGGGAATCTTCCTCCCACTCGCCTCTAGTCGAGGACTGGCTTTGGGTACGGTGTGGTAGTAGATCCTTCAACGACTTCTGCACCACCCGCTTGACCACCGACTCTATCCGCTGGCCGTCAGTCTCTCTCTCTCCGGATGCTCGGGCATAGCACTTGCCCTCAGGAAGGTGGGTCCCGCATCCCCAACAGGACTTACACCTGGAACGGCTACCATGGTGATGGGAGTGGTGTCTAGAGGAAGAATGTGAACTTTTCCCTTGGTGCCGGCCTCTTGATGAGGACCCGTGGCGCCTTGAGCCAGACGAGGACTGTCTGCGATGCGGACTGGCAGGGTCTCCACTTTTCCAATCCCGAGAGGACTGCTGGTGAACCGACCTGGGGGGCTAAAAGGACAAGACAAAGAAGAGGAGGATAAGACAACAAATACGGGTATGACAGTTATTCCACCCGGATCCCCGTGCGCCCCCATGCCCCCCTATAGGGCAGGGGCTGGCCGCATGAGGGCGGAGACTTCTCCATCTTGGAGCGCAAAGTCTGTCCAGAGGGAGAGAGACACTTTAGTAAACCAGTCCAGACCTCTCCCCTGGCAGATCCTGAACTGCCACCCCCTGACCTTCTCACCTTTGCCTAGGCGCAGCAAGGCTTGGGGAGGCCGCCGCGTATTGCCCGCAGTCTTCCCAAAACTGCAAAGGGCTTGCGGCATTTTAAAATCTCCCGCCCCTCCCCGGCGGGCCGCGCCTGCGCATCAGGAGCCGCGACTGAAGCCTCGGCCGTCCACGTGTACCAATCGTGGCCCGCCTACGGGACGGAGCGGCGCCGTGGAGCGCAGAAGCGTTCCAGGCGCCATGCCAAGGATCCGGGGAGCCCAGAGGAATAAAGGAGGGGAGGACAGGACGCCCCACCTCCCCAAAGGACACCGCTGCCATGGAGCCTTCTTCGGCTTCCTCTTCAGAGACCCTGCCGATGGCGTCTCCATGGGCAAAAACAGGCTGCCACTCCTGGCTTCTTCTGGCCTGCAAGCGCCGCTCACCTGTCGTAGCTGGAGCTGGGTACTGGGCGAGGGGGAACACCACAACCCCAGCGACTGCCCCGCACCAATGCTGGGGACCGCGCTGCCCGGGACGCTGTTCATCCTGCTGGTAAGTCATCTACACTTGGGTCCGTAGAGGAGGACAAAAAAAGGAACACGCGGGCTGAACAGTGGGTCAAACTTATACTAAGTAGGGTCCTATGGGGGTTAAAGAGGGGGCGGGGTTAACCCACACGTGGCTGCCATGGAGTCGGTCAGGAAAAGTATTTTTCTTTTTACTGATTCAGACAACGCAGATTATTATTATTATTATACAGGATTTATATAGCGCCAACAGTTTGCGCAGCGCTTTACAATAAAGAAGGGACACAGTACAATTACAATACAGTTCAATACAGAAGAAATAGGAGGGCCGTGCTCGTAGAGCTTACAATCTAAAGGGAGGGGGAGGTGGTACAAAAGGTAGTGGCTGCAGGGGATGATCTGATAGAGGTGGCTCAAGCACGGGTCTCAGGTGGAGGTGGGGTAGGCTTCCCTGAATAAGTGAGTTTTCAAGGATCGCCTAAAGGCGGACAGGGTGGGGGCTGACCGGACTTTCTGGGGCAGGGAGTTCCAGAGGATGGGAGAGGCTCTGGAGAAGTCCTGTAAGCGAGCATGGGAGGAGTTAACAAGGGAGCTAGAGAGCAGGAGGTTTTGGGAGGAGCGTAGAAGACGATTGGGGTGATATCTGCGGATGAGATTGGCGATGTAGCTGGGGGCAGTGTGGTGGATGGCCTTGTATGTTGTGGTATTTTGAATTTTATACGGTGGGCTAGGGGAAGCCAGTGAAGGGATTGGCAGAGCGGGGCAGCAGTCACGGATCGGTTAGTGAGGTGTACAAGTCTGGCAGCAGCATTCATGATAGACTGAAGGGGGGATAGCCTGTGTAACGGTAGGCCGGTGAGGAGGGAGTTGCAGTAATCACGGCGGGAAATAACCAAGGAGTGAAGAAGTTGTTTTGTGGTTTCGTTAGTCAGGAAGGGGCGAATTTTTGAGATGTTGCGGAGGTTGAGGCGGCAAGATTTAGCCAGTGATTGGATGTGGGAGCTGAAAGAAAGGTCGGAGTCTAGGATTACGCCCAGCACCCTGGTATGAGTGGAAGGACCAATGGTTGTGCCATTGATATTAATGGTAAAGTCATGAGGAGGGGACCGAGGAGGAGGAAATATTAGAAGCTCAGTTTTAGAAAGATTGAGTTTGAGGAAGTGGCGGGACCTCCATACCGATATGTCATTCAGTAAGTTGGTGATCTGTGAGGAGATTGAGGTGCAGAGTTGAGGAGTCGAGAGATCTGGGTGTCATCAGCATAGAGGTGGTAGTTGAAGCCATGGGAGGTTATCAACTGGCCCAGGGAAGAGGTATAGAGGGAGAATAGGAGGGGCCCAAGGACAGAGCCTTGGGGCACCCCAACAGAAAGAGACAGAGGAGTGGAGGAGATGGAGTTGTGACACTGAAGGTGCGCTGAGATAGGTAGGAGGAGAACCAGGAAAGAGCAGAGTCATGGAGGCCAAGAGAGTGGAGTTTATTGAGGAGGAGCGGGTGGTCAACTGTGTCAAAGGCAGCAAAGAGGTCTAAGAGTATGGAGTACCGGCCATTGGTTTTAGCAGTATGTAGGTCGTTGGTGAGTTGGTCGTAGGGCGGTTTCAGTTGAGTGTTGTGGGCGGAAGCCGGATTGTAGGGGATCAAGAAGGCTGTTGTCAGTGAGGTAGCAACTCAAACGGTTGTAGACGAGGCGTTCAAGGAGCTTGGAAGCAAACAGGAGCAGGGAAATGGGTCTTAAGTTATTCATACAGGTGGGGTCCAGTGAGGGTTTTTTAAGTATGGGGGTAACCAGCGCATGTTTGAGTGGAGAGGGAAAGGTGCCGGAAGAGAGGGAGAGGTTGAAGATGTGGGTTAGAGAGTTTAGGACAGAGCAGGAGGGTAATATCATGTGATAATAATAAATTATTACTATTATTATATAAAACAAAAACAATTACACCAGATACAACAATAACTCAAATAAAACAACCAAAAAAAAGAAAAAATAATAATAAAAAAAAAATAGGAAAAAGAAGCCAAACAAAAAAAAATTTACTAGCCAAAAATAGAATTTGAAAAAAAAAATATATATGAAAAGCTAAGGTCCCACCGAGATTTGAACTCGGATCGCTGGATTCAGAGTCCAGAGTGCTAACCATTACACCATGGAACCAGCTGATGTCAGAACCTGGAAGTTCTGTTTACAGCTATGGACCTCACCAATTTTATTTAATACAATTAAAATAAAAAAACCCTTTGCTATAATTTATTTTGCCAAATTCACATTCAATATGAATACAAATATTAATACCCTCATGATAGGGAGGTTGCAATACTGACTGACATAAAAAATAAATTAAATAAGGTAAAAATAATATTAAAAACCTAATGAAATAAAATGTATATTTAATTTCTTAAAAAGCCTCCAATAAACAGAATTTATTTAAAATAAAAAGGTATCTTTTTTTAATTACAAAAGAAAAAATCACAGCAGCGGTTGGTTTCGAAAATATGAATACAAATATTAATACTCTCATGATAGGGAGATTGCAATAATGACTGACATAAAAAATACATTAAATATGTCAAAAATAATATTAAAAAAACGAATAACTTACATAAAAAATAAATTAAATATGTCAAAAATAATATTAAAAAAACAAATGGAATAAAATGTATATTTAATTTCTTAAAAAGCCTCCAATAAACAGAATTTATTTAAAATAAAAATGTATCTTTTTTAATTACAAAAGAAAAAATCACAGCAGCGGTTGGTTTCAAAAATATCAATACAAATATTAATACTCTCATGATAGGGAGATTGCAATAATGACTGACATAAAAAATAAATTAAATATGTAAAAAATAATATTAAAAAAACGAATAACTTGCATAAAAAATAAATTAAATATGTCAAAAATAATATTTAAAAAACAAATGGAATAAAATGTATATTTAATTTCTTAAAAAGCCTCCAATAAACGGAATTTATTAAATCCAAACAACTCATCAACCAAATCCCCAAAGTAGCTGCAGCTGCTCTGTAAAGACTTCCTACTGCCTGGTGGGCGGGGTCAGCGTTTCCAGAATGCCTCCTGGCTTCCTATTGGCACGTGGGCGGGGTCAGCGCTACCCAGAATGCCTCTTGGCCGCTCCATTTATTTGCATACAGAGTTCTCCTTGAAACGGCTGAATTTTCTTTGTATAAAAAGTGATATTTCACCCACAGACTTTCCTTGCCAGGAGGAAGAGAACTAAGAGAATTATTTTGGAATCTGCATTTGAAGAAAATTGGGAATTTTTGAATTTTTTTTTTGTTCTCCCTAATGTGGTTGTTTAAATCCATGGAGGGTTTAAATACGGATGGGGGCCCCCATTGCATTGTCCTCGCTTCGGCAGGACATATACTAAAATTGGAACGATACAGAGAAGATTAGCATGGCCCCTGCGCAAGGATGACACGCAAATTCGTGAAGCGTTCCATATTTTCTTGCTTCTCCAAGCTTTGCGCTCCTCCTGGCTCCCCTTGCTGTGCCGATACTAAAAATGCATTCAGATTTACTTGGCATGCGGGGCTTCCATTGCTGCTACCGCTCTTTTATTCCGCTGACCTCTCGCTGGCGATGATGGGGAGGGCGGAGGAGGCCAAAGTGCGACCACCCCCCCCCCAACTCCCCAATTCAGGAAAACAATAAAAGGGACTGAAGGAACAATAAGATGGGGGCTCCCTTACACCACCCACATGCAGTGCGCAAAATGTGCAGAACACAGCGCAGGCGCAATTGTTACAATCACGCTGCACCAAACCACATGGCACTGTGCTACCCTGCGTTTCTGCGGCTGCGGGCACGCGCTTTGCCAGATGCCTTGGCGCTCCTTTAGGAATTAATGCCCCCCCCCCCCGCGTCTCTGCAGAAGGCAGCGCGTTTATAGCGTGGAGTGGGGAAAAGACGTCATTTTACAGAGGTCCCTCACTGTGCCTGGTGGGAATGAGACCTGAGGGTTAAAGAGGAGCCTCACTCCTCCCTGTATATCAGTGCCCATCACTGCCACCTATCAGTGACACCTCATCAGTGCCTCCTCATCAGTGCCATTTATCAGTGCCTCCTCAGTGCCACCTATCAGTGTCCATCAGTGCCACCTTTAGTGCTGCCTATCAGTGCCCATCAGTGTCTATTCATCGGTGCCAATCAGTATCTATTCATCAGTGCCACCTCAACAGGGCCCATCATGCAGCCTCATCAGTGCTGCTTATCAGTGCCCATCAATGCTGCCTATCAGTGCCCATCAGTGCTGCCTATCAGTGCCTCCTCATCAGTGTCTATTAATCAATACCTCCTCATCAGTGCCCATCAGTGCTGCCTATCAGTGCCTCCTCATCAGTTCCCATCGGTGTCTATTCACCAGTGCCTCCTCATCAGTGCTGCCTATCAGTGCCTCCTCATCAGTTCCCATCGGTGTCTATTCACCAGTGCCTCCTCATCAGTGCCCATCAGTGTCTATTCATCAATGCCTCCTCATCAGTGCCCATCAATGCAGCCTCATCAGTGCTGCCTATCAGTGCCTCCTCATCAGTGCTCATCAGTATTTATTCATCAGTGCAGCCTCATCAGTGCCCACCAGTGCAGCCTCATCAGTGCTGCCTATCAGTGCCTCCTCATCAGTGTCCAGGGCTGGACTGGGACAAAAATTTGGCCCTGGACTTCATCCAGACCGGCCCAGGGCACATCAGGGTACAGTGCACAGCGCACATCGGGGTACAGTGCACATCAGGGCACAGCACACATCACATCAGATTACAGGGCACAGAACATCGGGGCACAGCACATTAGGGTACAGTACATCAGGGCACATGGAGCACATCAGGCCACATTATGGCACATTAGGGCACATCATGGCACATTAGGCCACATCATGGTACATCAGGGCACATGGAGCACATCAGGGCACATGGGGGCACATCAGGGCACATGGGGGCACATCAGGGCACATGGGGGTACATCAGGGCACATGGGGGCACATCAGGGCACATGGGAGCACATCAGGGCGCATGGGGGCACATCAGGGCAGGTACACGGGACTACACGGGGGTACACGGGACTACACTGGGGTACACGGGACTACACGGGGGTACGCGGGACTACACGAGGGTACACGGGACTACA
>BLSH010229775.1:17601-27630 GCA_018402905.1 Glandirana rugosa | reverse complement strand
TTAGAAGTACGTCCCGCGGCGGGGGGATTAGGTACGCAGGCCGGGGATTAGAAGTACGTCCCGCGTCCCCGAGAGGAAGACCTCTCTTTTCGTCTCCTTCTGTGGACCTACACAGTGTGCCTGTGGAATGACACGTACCGCGAGAAGTATAACTTTTATATCATACACTGTTTTCATTCATGTGGGGAGGGTAGTACACTGTTGTGACTTCTCGACTGTGAAACGATGTTACATTTCATCACTCACATGTCGAACATATTGTCACATTTAAATGACAGGGGAGTTTTATTTACACTGTTATACAAGCTGTACACTCACTACTTTACATTGTAGCAAAGTGTCAGCTCTTCAGTGTTGTCACATGATGGGAGGGGTGTACTTACTTTTGTCACATACTATATTTTCAATATGAAGAGCGCCATGCACAGTAAGGTGTCCGTGTGACACATCCAGGTGTCTTCCTCTGCTTTTCTCTCCAGAAGGAGAGCCCCTGCGCCCTGCATGAAGATTAGGGGCCGGACGCATGGATTAGGGGGGCGGCGCCCTGCATGAAGATTAGGGGCCGGACGCATGGATTAGGGGGGCGGCGCCCCGGCATCCTGCATGTAGATTAGGGGCTGGACGCATGGATTAGGAGGGCACTGCCCCATGTGCCCTGCATGAAGATTAGGGGTCGGGCGCATGGATTAGGGGGCGGCGCCCCGGCATCCTGCATGTAGATTAGGGGCTGGACGCATGGATTAGGAGGGCACTGCCCCATGTGCCCTGCATGAAGATTAGGGGCCGGGCGCATGGATTAGGGGGCGGCGCCCCGGCGTCCTGCATGTAGATTAGGGGCTGGACGCATGGATTAGGAGAGCACTGCCCCATGTGCCCTGCATGAAGATTAGGGGCCGGGCGCATGGATTAGGGGGCGGCGCCCCGGCGTCCTGCATGTGGATTAGGGGCTGGACGCATGGATTAGGAGGGCACTGCCCCATGTGCCCTGCATGTAGATTAGGGGCTGGACGCATGGATTAGGAGGGCACTGCCCCATGTGCCCTGCATGTAGATTAGGGGCCGGACGCATGGATTATGGGGGCGGCGCCCCTGCGCCCTGCATGTGGATTAGGGGCTGGACGCATGGATTAGCGGGGCGGCGCCCATGCGCCCTGCATGTGGATTGGGGGCTGGACGCATGGATTAGCGGGGCGGCGCCCATGCGCCCCTAATCTAACGTAACTGCCTGTCAGTGACAGAAGCACCTCCCAGACACGTTCTCCGGGGCGATCGGCGTACCATTCCAGGGAATGGGCGGTTCTAACACAACGCATGTTAACGCGCATGCATTAAACGCACGACGACGGCGTGAGCCCAGCCTGATCGGGTGTGCGGGGGAGGGGGGGTGTATTTGGGTGAAACTAAATAACATCAGCCGACCGGAATGTGAAGAATCAGACATGGCGGAGATGGCGGGGTCACACCTAGGCGCAATGTTTGCTGAGCAGAATTCACCTTGTAATTCTGGGTATTTTTTGGTTGCCGTGGAAACAAATGCAGCGAGACTTTTCCCTCACCGAGGGCGACGTGCGGAATTTTTCTCTCTGTGAAAAAATGAGGGATGAAGTCGTCTGACACCAAATATCACTATAAGATAATTACTAGAAGGATATAACGCTATATACAGCATGTATACCATGGATGGATCTCTCTGTATATTAGAAACACTCATTGGCTCACATGAGTAGTCAGGGAAAGATCATTTCAGCAGTCAATGCGATTGCCTGGAATAGCCCTTCATATTGCATTGACATCGGCTGAAATTTGAAGTTAGGCTTGCAGCGGAAATGGGGGCCCTGTCACTTGAATTAATAAAATAAATAACCCTAACCCTAATAAAATAAATTGATAAAACTAAGCCAACTGTATGCTGGACTACAGAGACAGGCCAGGGTGCTCATGTGTGTATAGATCTGCGCATGCTCCACCCCACTGACATCTGCCAGCTACACAGAGTCATTGGTTGCTAGGATGCTGTCAGATACACAGTGTCACTGGTTGCTAGGATGCTGTCTGGTACACAGTGTCACTGGTTGCTAGGATGCTGTCTGGTACACAGTGTCACTGGTTGCTAGGATGCTGTCAGATACACAGTGTCACTGGTTGCTAGGATGCTGTCAGGTACACAGTGTCGCCGGTTGCTAGGATGCTGTCTGGTACACAGTGTCACTGGTTGCTAGGATGCTGTCAGATACACAGTGTCACTGGTTGCTAGGATGCTGTCAGGTACACAGTGTCACTGGTTGCTAGGATGCTGTCTGGTACACAGTGTCACTGGTTGCTAGGATGCTGTCTGGTACACAGTGTCACTGGTTGCTAGGATACTGTCAGGTACACGGAATCATTGGCTGCTAGGACGCTGGCAGCTACACAGAATCATTGGCTGCTAGGATGCTGTCTGGTACACAGTGTCACTGGTTGCTAGGATGCTGCCAGGTACACAGTGTCACTGGTTGCTAGGATACTGTCAGGTACACAGAATCATTGGCTGCTAGGATGCTGGCAGCTACACAGAATCATTGGTTGCTAGGATGCTGTCAGGTACACAGTGTCACTGGTTGCTAGGATGCTGTCAGGTACACAGAATCATTGGCTGCTAGGACGCTGTAAGCTACGCAGAATCATTGGCTACTAGGATGCTGTCAGGTGCACAGTGTCACTGGTTGCTAGGATGTGGTCAGGTACACAGCATCATTTTCTGCTAGGATGCTGTCAGGAACACAGAATCATTGGTTGCTAGGACGCTGTCAGATACACAGCGTCACTGGTTGCTAGGATGCTGTCAGATACACAGTATCACTGGATGCTAGGATACTGTCAGGTACACAGAATCATTGGCTGCTAGGATGCTGTCTGGTACACAGTGTCACTGGTTGCTAGGATGCTGTCAGGTACACGGAATCATTGGCTGCTAGGACGCTGGCAGCTACGCAGAATCATTGGCTACTAGGATGCTGTCAGTTACACAGAGTGACTGGTTGCTAGGACACTGTTGGAAACACAGCATCACTATTTCCTAGTATGTCATCAGCTACACAGTGTCACCGGTTGCTATCACGCTGACGGCTGCACAGCGTTGCTGGTTGTCAGAACGCTGTTGGCTACAGGGCATCGCTGATTGCTAGGAAGCTGTCAGCTGCTTGGCATCACTGGTTGCTAGGACACCGCTGTCAGCTACAAGTGACACTGTGTAGCTGACAGCGTCATAACAACCAGTGATTCTGTATAGCCGACTGCGTCTTACCAACCAGTGATGCTGCGTTGCCTTGGGGAGGGGGGGGGGGCAGGGGGTGAAGTGAACACTACAGCTTCAGTGCTGCCCCCTACCATTCCTCCATGGAATAAATCCATCTCTCTGTTTCTGACACAAATCTGTGCCAGGCGCTGGCATTTGTGGCACAGAGGAAGCTCACAGTTCTATAAAACACCTGAGGGGCCGCAGTTCTCCAGCTCTGCCCCATAGGGGGGTGGTGGGTGGACAGCGCTGTCTGGTGCAGAGGGGGGAGAACTCTCTGTGCACTGCGGTGCCTCTTGTTTGGGGCGGTGGTGAAGCCGGCAGGCCGTTGTATTGAAGCGCCCCCTTGTAGGCACGCAGCCCCCCGTGCGCCCGCCAATGGCGCTTTTATAAGACTTTTGTTTTAGGAGCCCTGAGAACTTCGCCGGAGAACAAAGCATTGTGGGAGCGGCTCGGCCGTGGGAAATGATTTCTGCCGTCTTCCCGCGAGGCTCTCATTCCTGGGGTGGGACCATGAAATGTGAAGATATGGAGGGCGCGGCCACAATGTCCCCTCATAGAACCGAAGAGCAGCCAATCGGATCTCACAATTCCTCACCTAACCTGGGTTCACGCCTCCGCGGCCCATTCATTTCAATGTGCGCCAAGCACACTGTGTTACCAAAAGTATTGGGACGCCTGCCTTTCCACACACATCAACTTTAATGGCATCCCAGTCTAAGTCCATAGGGTTCAATATTGAGTTGCCCCCCCCCACCTTTGCAGCTTCAACTCTTCTGGGAAGGCCGTCCACAAGGTTTAGGAGTGTCTATGGGAATGTTTGACCGTTCTTCCAGAGGTCAGGCACTGATGTTGGATGAGAAGGCCTGGCTTGCAGTCTCCTTTCTAATTCATCCCAAAGGTGTTCTAAGGGGTTGAGATCAGGACTCTGTGCAGGCCAGTCAAGTTCCTCCACACCAAACTCGCTCGTGTCAGTGGGAGGAATAGTGCCCCATCATTGGTGTCAGTGGGAGGAATAGTGCCCCATCATTGGTGTCAGTGGGAGGAATAGTGCCTCATCATTGGTCTCAGTGGGAGGAATAGTGCCCCATCATTGGTGTCAGTGGGAGGAATAGTGCCCCATCATTGGTGTCAGTAGGAGGAATAGTGCCTCATCATTGGTGTCAGTGGGAGGAATAGTGCCCCATCATTGGTATCAGTGGGAGGAATAGTGCCCCATCATTGGTGTCAGTGGGAGGAATAGTGCCCCATCATTGGTATCAGTGGGAGGAATAGTGTCCCATCATTGGTGTCAGTGGGAGGAATAGTGTCCCATCATTGGTATCAGTGGGAGGAATAGTGACCCATCATTGGTGTCGGTGGGAGGAATAGTGCCCCATCATTGGTGTCGGTGGGAGGAATAGTGACCCATCATTGGTGTCGGTGGGAGGAATAGTGACCCATCATTGGTATCAGTGGGAGGAATAGTGTCCCATCATTGGTATCAGTGGGAGGAATGGTGTCCCATCATTGGTATCAGTGGGGGGAATAGTGCCCCATCATTGGTGTCAGTGGGAGGAATAGTGCCCCATCATTGGTATCAGTGGGTGGAATAGTGTCCCATCATTGGTATCAGTGGGTGGAATAGTGCCCCATCATCGGTGCCATTCGGAGGAATCGTGCCCCAGGTGCTGGATAAAAGCAAGCAAAGGGCCACATCCGGCCCCTGGGCCACAGTTTGGAGACCACAGCTGAAAAGTGATCTGAACACGGATCGCTCTTCAGAGACTTAACCACCTGCTGTTAACGCCATCCATGTAAACAAGTCCATCTTATACTTCCTTGTCCACAGGGTGACACCGCTGTTGTGTGATTTTCACGCAGAACAAACAGCGTTGTCACCCCGTTACAGGAAGTGGAAAAATAAATGTACTGGCAGGATCAACAGCTAATACAAATTTTCTCTGGGTGTTGGGTGTGGGGGGGGGGGGATAGAAAATAAAACTTGCTGTTCTACCCGTTCTATGCAAAGTCTGAGAACGCTTCTCCATTCAGGGGCACCGAAATGAGCAACCCCCGGGGTCCAGCCAGGAGTCTCCATACATTGCGCTCTGTCACCGCCCTGCAGCCATTAATTTGGGTCACCCCCCCCCATGTTGTATCGGAATTTACATTTCACAGGGAAGTCTTTTGTTCCGGTGTGAGGAGCGCAGCGTCCAAATAATGAGACCCTCTGCAGAGGAGGGGGGGTCCTGAGGATCTCATAGACCCATTGATGGGATTTCTGCGTCTTCTCTGGAATTTGTTTGTTTTCTGGCTGAGAATCACTTTGCTGATCTGGAAATCCCATTAAGATAACAAAGGACTTCCCACAACAACCCCCCCCCCACCAAAAAAGACCCCAGCAGCAATAACAGATCTCTCCGCAGACAGCATTACTAGACCCTCCAGCTGCCAGCTATATTTAGACTGCTCTCTCAACAGTAGATCCCTCCCAGCAACACAAGACGCACCCCAGCAACAATAGATCCCCCACTGCAAAACTAGGTGCCTTACAGAGATGATAGATTCCCCCAGCAACAACAATAGACCTCCCCAGCAGCAATAAACCCTCATGCAGAAATAAATCCTCTCCAGCAACAATAGATCCCCCACTGCAAAACAAGGTCCCTTACAGAGACGATAGATTCCCCCAGCAACAACAATAGACCTCCCCAGCATCAATAAGCCCTCATGCAGAAATAGATCCTCTCCAGCAACAACAGATCCCCCACTGCAAAACGAGGTCCCTTACAGAGATGATAGATTCCCCCAGCAACAACAATAGACCTCCCCAGCATCAATAAGCCCTCATGCAGAAATAGATCCTCTCCAGCAACAATAGATCCCCCAGCAGCCAACATCAATAGACATTGTAGCACAACCCAGCACCCCTCACCATTGCATACAGTCAGTGCTGGAGGTGCTGGAACTGCGTTCCCCCGCGTTCCTGCTGAAAAAAAGCCCTGTATCTATCTATATACACAATGTGTGTTTGAGATTTGGGGTGCACCCCCTAATGCAATGGACTGCGCACACCTAAGCCTTATCTGCCACTTTTTGTTTAAATAAAAAATCTGTATTTTTTTTTTTGCTAAAAAAATGACTTAGAACCTCCAAATATCATATTTTTGTTTTTTAGCAGGGACCCTAAAGAATAAAATGGTGGTCATCACAATTTTTTACATCACAAGGCATTTGCGCGGCGGTTTATCAAACGCAATTATAGTGGAAAAAAATTATTATTATTATTATACAGGATTTATATAGCGCCGACAGTTTGTGCAACGCTTTACAAAGTGAGGGCAGACATGACAGTTACAATACAAATCAATAAAGAGACGAGACTGCTGGACAGAGGCTGTCTCTTTGCTGGTATGGGGCTATCTCTTTACTGGTATAGGGCTGTCTCTTTGCTGGTGTGGGGCTGTCTCTTTGCTGGACAGAGGCTGTCTCTTTACTGGTGTGGGGCTGTCTCTTTACTGGTATGGGGCTGTCTCTTTGCTGGTGTGGAGCTGTCTCTTTGCTGGACAGAGGCTGTCTCTTTGCTGGTATGGGGCTGTCTCTTTACTGGTGTGGAGCTGTCTCTTTGCTGGACAGAGGCTGTCTCTTTACTGGTATGGGGCTGTCTCTTTGCTGGTATGGGGCTGTCTCTTTGCTGGTGTGGGGCTGTCTCTTTGCTGGACAGAGGCTGTCTCTTTGCTGGTGTAAGGCTAAGAGACAGCCCCACACCAGCAAAGAGACAGCCTCTGTCCAGCAAGGAGATAGCCTTACACCAGTAAAGAGACAGCCTCTGTCCAGTAAAGAGAGAGCCCCACACCAGTAAAGAGACGACCTCTGTCCAGCAAAGAGACAGCTCCACACCAGCAAAGAAACAGCCTTACACCAGCAAAGAGACAGCCCCCCACCAGCAAAGAGACAGCCTCTGTCCAGCAAAGAGATAGCCTTACACCAGTAAAGAGACAGCTTCTGTCCAGTAAAGAGACAACCACAATACCAGCAAAGAGACAGCCTCTTTCCAGCAAAGAGACAGCCCCACACCAGTAAAGAGACAGCCACACACCAGCAAAGAGACAGCCTCTGTCCAGCAAAGAGACAGCCTCTTTCCAGCAAAGAGACAGCCTCACACCAGTAAAGAGACAGCCCCACACCAGTAAAGAGACAGCCCCACACCAGTAAAGAGACGGCCTCCGTCCAGCAAAGAGACAGCCCCACACCAGCAAAGAGACAGCCTTACACCAGCAAGAGACAGCCTTACACCAGCAAAGAGACAGCCTTATACCAGCAAAGAGACAGCCTCACACCAGCAAAGAGACAGCCCCACACCAGCAAAGAGACAGCCCCACACCAGCAAAGAGACTGCCCCACACCAGCAAAGAGACTGCCCCACACCAGCAAAGAGACAGCCCCACACCAGCAAAGAGACTGCCCCACACCAGCAAAGAGACAGCCTCATACCAGCAAAGAGACAGCCTCACACCAGCAAAGAGACAGCCTTATACCAGCAAAGAGACAGCCCCACACCAGCAAAGAGACAGCCTCACACCAGCAAAGAGACAGCCTTATACCAGCAAAGAGACAGCCCCACACCAGCAAAGAGACAGCCTCACACCAGCAAAGAGACAGCCTCTGTCCAGCAAAGAGACAGCCCCACACCAGCAAAGAGACAGCCTTACACCAGCAAAGAGACAGCCTTATACCAGCAAAGAGACTGCCCCACACCAGCAAAGAGACAGCCTTATACCAGCAAAGAGACAGCCCCATACCAGCAAAGAGACAGCCTCACACCAGCCAAGAGACAGCCGCTGTCCACCCCCTTTCCCCACTGCTACAAAGACTTTGGCTGTAACACTGGGTTACTAACACACCATGGATCAGATCAGTTAAATGCACTTGCCTTTCTCCCTGTGTCCCTGTCATGGCATGGCATGCAGCTATATCTCCAGCGGCCGGCCCGGGAGGTAATCTGTCCCCTGCAGGTGCTTCTCTCCCAGTGCCCCCATCGTCCTGTGCACATCTTATTTCGCTGGCGGCAGCCCTGCTTTAGGCACAGCCGCCTAGCGGGAAATAAGCTGAGGCCGCGGTCTGTGTTAGGCAGGTATGGAGCGCGGTCGCTGCTTATCTCCTGCTATGCAGCCTGATCAACAGGCCTCTCTTTTTAGAACATGCAGCCCGGAGGCTCCGGCCCACTGGGCAAACGCCCGGTGTGCCCTATGGCCAGTCTGGGCCTGATACCAAGACATTTTGGACAATTTCATGCTCCCAACTTTGTGGGAAGAGTTTGGGGATGGCCCCTTCCTGTTCCAACATTGACTGCTCACCACTGCACAAAGCAAGGTCCATAAAGACACGGAGGAGCGAGTTTAGGGTGGAGGAACTTGACTGGCCTGCACAGAGTCCTGACCTCAACCCGATAGAACACCTTTGGGATGAATTGGAGTGGAGACTGTGAGCCAGGCCTTCTCATTCAACATCAGTGCCTGACCTCTGGAAGAACGGTCAAACATTCCCATAGACACTCCGAAACCTTGTGGACAGCCTTCCCAGAATTTTTTTCTAAAATGATTTTCATTCTTATTTTTCAAGTGAATTTTACATTTATTCATTTTTTATTTATTTTATTTTTTGAAAGTGAATTTTCAATGTTTTCATTATCATTTTTTTTTAAGAATTTGTATTTATTTATTTATTTTACTTTTCAAAGTGAATTTTCAATTTTTTACTTGTCATTTTTTTGTAATAATTTTTTTTTATTTATTTATTCGTTTATTTTACTTTTCAAAGTGTTGTAATAATTTTTATTTATTTATTTATTCATTTATTTTACTTTTCAAAGTGAATTTTCAATGTTTTAATTGTCATTTTTTTAAAAATAATTTTTATTTATTTATTTATTTATTTTACTTTTCAAAGTGAATTTTCAATTTTTTACTTGTCATTTTTTTGTAATAATTTTTTTTTATTTATTTATTCGTTTATTTTACTTTTCAAAGTGAATTTTCAATGTTTTAACTGTCATTTTTTTGTAATAATTTTTATTTATTTATTTATTCATTTATTTTACTTTTCAAAGTGAATTTTCAATGTTTTAATTGTCATTTTTTTAAAAATAATTTTTATTTATTTATTTATTTTACTTTTCAAAGTGAATTTTCAATGTTTTAATTGTCATTTTTTTAATAATATTTTTTATTTATTTATTCGGTAATATTTATTGTATGTTTTTTTCACTAAGCAGTCACCAAGACCTTTTAGAACATTGTGACGGTTCTCATGCTCTGTGGAGGACATTAGAAGAGGAGGGTAGCTTGGATTTCACAGGAAGGAGTTAAAGGCGCTTGCGGCGGGCGAATGTCAGGAAACGCGATGAAGACAGGAAGTCGATGAAGTCAGATTTTCTTCCTTTGTCTGTCTGATGTGGGATTGCAGCTGATTTGTTAAGAGAAAATGATTTATCACCGCTTGGCAATATTTTGTAGTAAAAAAAAAAAATTGACGTCTTAATTCTACGCACGGTTCACAAAATTAGGAGAAGGATCTCTACCTACAGCCACACGACTCTAAGCTTCAAATCTCATAGGACTCTGAAAATAACTGTCACTTTCAACTGTCACTCAAAAAAAAATCCTTATTCTGGTCTGAAGGATTTCTGAATTGAACTTACACTATATTACCAAAAGTATTGGGGCGCCTGCCTTTACACGCACGTCAACTTTTCTGTTTCCTTCTTTTAGACT
>BLSH010229749.1:72019-82594 GCA_018402905.1 Glandirana rugosa | reverse complement strand
ATACTTCCGGAGACACCTTTTTCCATATGAATTATATACACGAGTTTCCAATGGGTGTACCATGTATTGTGATGGTTATGGGTGGGTTTTCTCTCCCCTCCTGGATACCCCATGTGGGAACTTCTGTAGTCTCTGACCATCTACTGTAGTACACCTACAGTCTCTGACCCTCTTGTGTCCTATGTCTGCAGTCTCTGACCATCTCCTGTAGTATATCTGCAGTCTCTGAACCTCTCCTGTACTATGTCTGAAATCTCTGACCATCTCCTGCACTATGTCTGCAGTCTCTGACCATCTCCTCTACTATGTCTGTAGTCTCTGACCATCTCCTGTACTATGTCTGCAGTCTCTGACCATCTCCTGTACTATGTCTGCAGTCTCTGACCATCTCCTGTAGTATGTCTGCAGTCTCTGACCATCTCCTGTAGTATGTCTGCAGTCTCTGACCATCTCCTATAGTACGCCTGCAGTTTCTGATCATCTCTTGTACGCCTGCAGTCTCTGATCATCTCACATAGTATGTATGGCAGTAAATGATATGCACAACCCTTTGGTGTATCAGATGCTGCAGTTAAGGCCCTGAAAACCTCATCAGTTGACCATCACTAGGATGAAGTCTCAAACCAAGCTATAAATCCACACAATAAATGGAGTGTATGAGAGTTAGAACAAGCTGTTCTGGTTTAAAGACCTTTTACAATGAAGGCCCCTTTCACACACACTGCAGTCCCTACTTTCATAGCTGTGTGTGCTCTGCTCATTGCTAATAACACGTTCTAGGAGTTTTCTATTTATTGGTGAGTCCCCCACCTCCCCGGTCCATGGTGTGTAGGCAGTGAGGAGATGATGTGCTGTGACCTCTAGCAATCAATCAGTGAGCAGTAATCATGTGTTGTAACCTCCAGCAACCAACCAGTGAGCGGTAATGATGTGCTGTAACCTCCAGCAACCAATCAGTGAGCAGTCAGGATGTGAATGGGGGGGTGAAGAAAATGTTTGCCCAGGGTCCAATCAATATTAAAGGTGGCCCTGGTCCTGCACCACATTCAAATTGCATTGCAATCTACAGCGGGTGTCAGTGAAATCTTAACGACAACCCAAATGCAGTATGCTTGCCTGCCCCAGATCCGATGATACAAAATGACCATCTGATCCGCTTTCCTAAAATTGGTGCATGCATGACTTTGGTGTAATGCAGTGCAATCTAAGCCCATTCAAAATGAATGGGCTCAAATCGCACTGCACTGAATCGCAGGTGAATTGCACAGAAATGTGATGCAGTTCCCGTGTGACTCATAGCATGAACCAAGGCTAAGAGTAGTTCACACCTATGCCTGCGGTGTGGCCTGTGTTTGCAGTGGTACTGCAATATTGGGGCGGACATGTCAGACCATTTTGACACTTTTTTGGGACCAATGACATTTATACAGGGATCAGAATTTTAAATATCCACTGATTACTGTGTAAATGTCACTGGCATTGAAGGGGTTCACCTGCAGGGTGTAGTGAAGGGGTTAACTATGTTCACTGGGTGTGTTCTAACTGTGGGGGGGCTGGGTTACCATTGGCATAAGAGATCTAACTGATCCCAGTGACAGGGATCAGTAGATCTCGTATGCCCTGCTAACAGAGCGGGGAACCGCCGTTTTTACATTGGCGGTTCCCCGTTCTTTTGCTGTGGCTGCTCATCGCGGCTCGCCGCCGGACATCGGGTCCACCCGAGCCACGGGCACACTCAGGACTACGGCGGGCGCCCCCTAGCGGCCACGTGCAGATCGCCCCTTATTTACGGCGATTCGCGGGATGCAGCCACACTGCCGTGAATATACGGTAGGCAGTGTGGAAGTAGTTAAGCCACATACCAACACTGACAACTATTAACTCAAGCAAGGTTCACTATCGGTCTTTTATCCGGACCCCCTACACAGACCCTTCACCCGGAAGACACGCTTTTGCAGGGAATTCAGAAGCTCATATTGCCCCTCACTATGCATCCAAAGAAGTCAAAGAAATACAATTTCTATCGGCAGGCACAGCAAGCCAGGAGAATACAGAACAGCACTGAGAATGACAAGCAATACCAGGCATGATGTTCCTATGTCAGGTGATAGTATCTCCCTTACAATCAGAGCATTAGACACATCTCTTCTTTCTCTCCTCACAGCCACTCCTGTCTGCAGCCACTGCTCAGCCACTCTCTCTTCCTGGCCTGAGCATCGGTGGGTGTCAGGCAAGAGATGAGCTCTGAGCTCTCCTGATGCAGAAGGAGTGGTTGAGGGAGGGAGACAATGGCTAAATGCCTCACATTCCCAACGAGCCCTGCTACCGACTACATGCATCCAGCTAGCTTACATTCGGCATTAGGTCCATCCCAGCAGTGCCTCCTAAAAGTCAAATGTGCCGGACTGAGGAAGGGGTTGGTTACAGTGCCCCTTTCATTGGCTGAGGAGGCAGTGGAAAGGTGGAGCAACCTAATGGTCGGCATTGGTACAGACACCGACAGTGTGCTCATAACACACATTCAGGGACAAGAATTGAAAGCCTCCACCCCTGTGACCCACACTACACTTCTTACCCGTTTCAGCTCACGAGATGCACCTGCCTCAGAGACGACTGTTTAATAATGTAAATTAGGCGGCTGCGAGGCCCCTGTGAGTGCGAGGCCTAAGGCGACCACCTAATTTGCATATTTAAAGAGCTGCCTCTGAAGGCAGGCTTCCCAATAGTTTTGACAATATAGTGTATATACTAGACCAGTGTTTCTCAATCTTTTTGCCTTCAGGGAACCCTTGGCAAAAAGTTTGAGATCTCGGGGAACCATTGAAAAAAAAAATTCAGATCTACAGCTCACGGAACATTGGATCTGATCGGATAAATAAATAAACAGTATCAAATAATAGAATAGATATTGTAAAACACTTACTTCCTTAATGTGAAACTTGGGCTTGTTTTTTTCTGCACAGATGCTCAATTCTGGGTCGAACTTGAGATAAGCAGGTGTCCCCATTAGAGCCCCCTTAACAGCAGGTGTCCCCTTTTTAGCCCCATTTCCAGCAGGGACCCCCTTCCCAGCAGGTGCCCCCTTTAGAGCCCCCTTTCCAGCAGGTGTCCCCTTTAAAACCCCCTTAACAGCAGGTGTCCCTTTTAGAGCCCCCTTTACAGCAGGTTTCCCCTATAAAGCCCCCTTTTCAGCAGGTGTCCCCTTTAGAGCCGCCCCCTTAACAGCAGGTGTCAACTTTAGAGCCCCCTGTTCAGCAGGTGTCCCCTTTAGAGCCCCCTTAACAGCAGGTGTCCCCTTTAGAGCCCCCCCTCCAGCAGGTGTCCCCTTTAGAGCCCCCTTTCCAGAAGGAGGGATAGACAATGTAATAACATGAACGGGGTTAAAAACCCACTAAAAACGTGTATGTGAAGCAAATAGTACAAAAATATTAACAGAGGTGACAAAGACCTAGACCATAAATTATGACCCAGCACTGGGCTTAGGTCAGCCACAGTCCATGAATGAAGTACAGTCCACTAGGCAGCTCTGTGGAGAGGTAGAAGCGGCTCTGCAATTGAACAGGGAGAGAAGCACAGGCACGCTAAGTGTAGCTGTATGCAAATTTATTGAAGATAATAACAGCAAATCTACTTACAAACAATGACTTGTAAAAGGCACATCAAAGGCTGATGTAGTCATCCCAAAAGGGGGTGCCTCAGCCATGGGACCGGGAGGGAGTCTGTGGACGGTTAACACCGTTAACATCGGTGGCTCCTGGCGCTTGCTTCGAGTGGACTTCCTGTCACCCAGTCAATGACGAAAGATGATGTCACTTCCCGGATGTGGCGTGTGGAGGCGCGTGGAAAGGCGGGCATCGGCGACGCATTCTTGGAGCGCATGCTTCTTCTTCAAGCCTGAAGAAGGAGCATGCGCTCCGAGAACACGTTTTCTAATGGTGGGCATACCCACTGATTGATCCTTTTTTTTCATTTAACCCACTGATTGCATTAGAAAAAAGAACATTACAACATATGCCCAACAAGGACCAGGGACGTACTAGTATGTTGCTGGTCTTTGAGTGGTTTTCTCAGGCTCTCCTGTCCCACCGGGGAACGTGAGAATGCAGCCGGTGGTTCCACCAGCTGACCATAGAGATGATCGAAGACTAGAATGGCTCCAATCATCACTATGGCCTAAGAAACTGAAGGCTACAAGTATTTCATGACTACGGTTTCACCGTATATAAACAGCGCCATTGGGAAATTGGGAAAGCATCTTATCACACCGATCTTGGTGTGGTCAGATGTTTTAAGGGCTGAGGAGAGATAAAGTCTAATAGACCCCAAATTAAAAAAAAAAAAATATGTGACACTACTCATTTTTATCATAGGGGATATTTAAAATCCCTGTGATAACAATAAAAATTATTAAAAAAAGATGAAAGGGACAGTTTAAATATAAAATAAAAAGCAAAATGAATAATTTAAAAAGAATGCACCCCTGTCCCCCCATGCACGCTCACAAAGGTAAACGCAAGCATCGGTCTTGTGTCCTATGTAAAGAGCAATTTCACCATGCATGTGAGGTATCACCATGAACATCAGATCATGGGCAGTAATTCTAGCAGTAGACCTCCTCTGTAACTCTAAAGTTTTAACCTGTAAAGGCTTTTAAAGGCTTTTAAAAATGTATATAGTTTGTCGCCGCTTAGCGCGTGTGTGTCATTTTTAAAGCATGTTTGGTGTCTATACACTCAGCATGAGATCATCTTTTATATTTCACCAAACATTTGGGCAATATAGTGTGCTTTTGTGCATCAAAATTCAAAAAATTGTTTTTTTTTTTTGCAAAAATTGTGTTTGAAAAATCGCTGCGCAAATACTTTTTGAAAACATTTTTTACAACACCCACCATTTTAATCTACAGGGCCTCTGCTTTAAAAAATATATAATGTTTGGGGTTCAAAGTAATTTTCTAGCAAAAAAAAAAGTATTTTTTCATGTAAACAAAAAGTGTCAGAAAAGACTTGGTGGTTCAAGTGCTTAGAAGAGTGGGTGATGTCTCCATCCTCACTCCCAGTCCCACAGCTGAGGCTCCCCCTTTTGAGATGACTACATCCACATTTGATGTGCCTTTTACAAATTGCTGTTTGTGAGTAGACTTGCTGTTATTATCTTCAATAAATTTGCATACAGCTACACTTAGAACGCCTGTGTTTCTCTCCCTATACCTAAAAATAAATGCTCTTTGCAGTGCATTATACGGTATATAGGTTGGGCTTGGTTTAGACATGATGCCCACCTTAGATACACCTAAATGATGACAATCCTTGTACAGTATGTCATCATGCTGTTGGTTTTGCCTTTAGACTCACAGTTTTAACTGTACAAACCAACAAACAAGTAAACAGCAAGATAATTGGCACCAGAGCTTAATGAAAAATTTTGTTTTTTTTTTCCTTGCAAGTGATTAGGAATTCTTTGAAAATTTTAATTCATCAAGCTCTGGGGCACATTCTCTTGCAAAATAAACAACCTATTTGACTTTGGTAATTCAACCCCATTGATCACTTTTCAACATTCCCTACACACACTACCCATGTGAATTTAACCAGGAAGGCCCATAAATGGCCAGAAGATGGAACAGAAAAATAAAAAGAATTATACAGTTTGTAAATGTTAATGTTTGGTGCTGCCATATCTTCTTTTCTAGGTCCTAGCCCAAGCGTGTCCTTATGATAAATATGACTGTGTGTATGGAACAAAATAAAAGACAAAGGCTAATACTTATGACCGTGTGTATGGGCAATGCCTAGAGAAGTAGAAGTCTTTTAAAGTCCAATTCACCCTATAGAACATTTATCAGAATGAATCTGAATGAGAGCATGTCAGGAAAATGGAAAATTGTATCAAATATTTACCACAAATTTCCTTTCTTCGTTTCCTGCAGCATAACTAACCAACTCCCAGTTTTGCCTCTCCCTCTTTCAGCCTGAGGTTTATGGTACAATGAATTTGAAAAGGATAATGGATACCTATTTTCAGTCAATATGAGTGGTTATTGAGATGGGTTGAACAGGTCTAAAGAGTCCATTCTAAGGTTACTACCAGACGGAGACTTGCTGCAGCCACTGGGATATGTATTGTCTATTGGGAACTGCTGGGTTATTCAGAGAGCCATAGAAGATATTTACTCTGCAGAGCAATGTGAAAGTGATTGCATGTTTTTTGCACATGAAATGGGTAGGATTAGTGCACATGCGCACGGCCCTGAGAGAGGACATGTACTGATCGGGATCCGCAAGCCTCCAGTCCTTGTATGCCCTAAAATTGCCTCTCAGGGATCCAGGACCGGTGCCTAAGCAACACCCTCAGCTGAGTGAACCCACGGAGCAGCGCAGGACAGCGGGTTCTACTAAGTAAAAAGCCCTCCCGCCCGTACAATAGACCCATTCTGCGCACTCTGCACCGCAGCCTTCTCCAGCCAAGATGACACCGGGACAGAAGGAGAAACCATGCGGCGGCCCTAAGACACAGCAGCCTGCCTCCCCACACCTGCCACCACAGCAGACACTGTAGCCTACCTCTGCACAACTGTCACCAGCCTCACAGGTTAGTGTAGCACGGGACCCCTTCTCTTCCCAGTCCCAAAAAGAGCTCATGGTCTCTCCACAAGCAGGCCAGTCACAGCTTTGCCCATCCCCAGCCTCTCCTGGAGAGGATCTGGAATATGCAATGTCCCCTGCCTCCTCTATGGACAGGAATATGGCAGAACTTGCTGTCATAGTTCTGAGCCAAGCCAGTCTGTCATATGATCGGCCACCTGTACAGCTGACTAAATACTCAGGACATGCAGTGCTCCTTGCTAGATTCTTAGCTCTCCTGCAGCAGTAACTGACCAAAGCATGTACTAATACTACTAAAGAGTTACTTTCAAAGCATTGGTGAACAGCTGGACACCATAGAGTCCAAAATAAACAGCACAGTAAATAGGGTAAATAAAAATTCTAATATGATCTCCTCCCTTCAATACCAGCTAGATCAAGCACAGGCCAACATTGAGGACTTGTAGAACAGGTCCAGGAGATATAATTTCAGGATGCGGGGCCTTCCAGAGTCTATCGTGGATTTGGATGAAGCTGTGCACTCCCTAATGAAAGATCTGCTACCTGACATCTCCCCACGCCAGATGGTAATAAAGAGGGCTCACGTGCTCTGACGGCCCAAAGACATGACGGCCTATGCAGAGGTATCCTAGTGAAGCCACATTTTTACAGGATTAAGGAGAAAATTGCGAAGGAGGTCAGAACCAGAGGTGACCTGAACTTTGATACTTAATGACTCGCAAAACTGCAACAATTTAATATATAAAAAAGCAGTTGCAGGCAATATGGTTACCTCTGCCATTCTAACCTGTACTGGGGCAGCTCATGGCTATCTTAAGTATAGTGATACTATTTTTTTTTTGTATGGTACTAATTTGCGTAGTAGTAGTGGGTTCCCCTTTCTGAATTTTATATTGTTAAGATGTTTGTGTTTTTCTGACAACACTGTTGTTTAATGTTGTGCACACTTTACAGATTCCCCCCCTCTATTGGCCTTTTATGGATGTGAGCTAAAAGGGCGGGGGGGGGGGCAGAAACGTATGCCACATCTGGTGAACTTGCCTTCTGCTTCCAAGTAGCAGCAACTTCACACCAAGGTATGATCTCTTGGTTTCTAAATACGGTCCAGTGATTCCTTAACAGGCGAGTACAATCCACCGAACCAGTATGCTAAAGATGCCCCTCTCTGATTTTAAGATCCTGACGCATAATGTCCAGTGTCTTAATTCTCCAACCAAATGGACAAAGGCCTTTCAGTGCTACCATAAATTGGGCATTGATATTCTACTACTTCAAGAGACACACTTTTCTCACACCTCTGTTCCCAAATACTTGAATGCTAGGTACCCCACTTTTTTTTTTATCCAATGGCCTGGATAAGAAACTGGGAGTAGCAATTTGCATAGCAAAAAGAGTTCCCTTCACACCCAACGTAGTAATTAGAGATAAAGAAGGTAGATACATTATGGTGGCAGGGAAAATAAATGACCATGCAGTCACTGATATCATATTACGCCCCCAACACAGGTCAAGCATGCTTCTTTCGTTCTATGTTAAAGGTTTTAAAGCCTCATGTGGTGGGTCATCTGATATTAGGTGGGATAGTAACACTTCACTCGACCAAATTTTAGGCAAATCCAACCTACATTAAACGACCTTAAAACATACTCCCAAACAAAGTGGCCTCTTGGTGCGAACATTACATTCTCATGATCTCATATATGTTTGGAGGGACATCCACCCTACGGTGCGGGACTACACATTCTATTCCCACGTACACAGAATGTATTTGAGAATAGATCACTTATTTACATTGTCCCCATTACTTACCATTTGTTTAGTCGGCCAAAATTATTTCTACTCCATGTTTAGACCATTCCCCAGTTCAGATGGTGTTGTCAGACCTATGGACTAATTCATGGCCCTCTTCATGGCGCCTTAATGCTTCATTACTTAATGACCCTATTTAAATTGTAATTTCCACACTTAGGATATAGAATATCACTGCTGAAAGTGATTGAGACTACTGCCTCCTCTGAACCTCCAATAGGTGGAGTGAAAGCTGGTAGAAAATAAGGTGTAGAGGAAGGTGGCGCTGTCCATGTGTTCTACTGGTGGGTGTGTATTTGTATATAGTATAAACAATTTGTAGGAAATTTTTTGCAAGAAACTTAAATAAGTGATTACACCCTAAGTGTACACCATAGAGTAATATACCAAGAATTACCAAAAAGTGCTATGTGCTTAATAGTGCAAAATTCCACAAGTATGAAACATAATTCAAAGTTCAGAGAATTCATCTGTAGAAAAAAACTCACAAGCCATATCATACTCAAAAAAAGGTACAGTATATATAAAACCAAAAAAATGTATTCAAAAAGATCACAAAAAAAATATTAGTATAAACTTAGTTCTTTTGTCAAAAAATTAAGTTAATGCAAAAAGATTGTAGTAGTGGCGTGTCCAAATCCAAAGTGACTAGTGCATCAATACAGAGGTTTTCCTGTGCATCAAAGTGGATCAACACATGCTCCCCCTTATGTGTCCTTACTCACCAAAAGCCTGTACCCCTGCAGGGGTAACATGCATATATGTAGCCTGCCCGGCGTGCTGGTCTCCAGATAAGGCACGCTCCTCAGCATAGGTACATGACACATGTAGAGGAATGGACGGAAACACACATAGCGTAATCCAATATAAGGTGTGTTTATTTAGTCCAAGGGTACCATAAAAACAATTAAAAATGGCTAATCACAAGTCCAAAATTAGCACAAGGTCAGAAGTCAACCAGATCCCCTAAGAATGGGCTTTTGGTACGCTGATACGTCACTTCCGGTTCCAACCATATCGTCTGTGGAATGCAAACCAGCCCAGATGAAAGGGATCTGTTTGCCTTCAACCCTTGTGATAATATTGGGTTTGTGATTAGCCATTTTTAATTGTTTTTATGATCTTGCAATGCAAGAGTATTTCACAACTGTTGAATTAATTGACTTGCCATGCTGCAATTGGTCTTTGTGTTATTCAGTGATAAATGCCTTGCCTTTAAAGCGGTAGTAAACCCATGCATTTAACAGGTTAAAAAACAGTCACATTTCCGGCATGTGCCGGAAATGTAACCCTCCCATTGGTTGTGCTCTAAACCAAACTGTCAAACCATCCAATGGCTGGTGTCATGGCTGATCACATGTGCAGCATCATGGCAGTTGTAGATTAAACAGAGGCAAAGATGGCAGCTTCCTTGGCTGAAAATGATAGGAGGGTTTACTACCACTTTAACTATTGCATCTGCATTCCCTAGAGCAGTGTTTCTCAACCTTTTACGGTGAAGTACCCCTGCAGGTCTAAAAAAAAATTCTAAATACCCCTGTCTCGAGAAAGTTATCGTTTGGGTGTCTTGGTTTCTGTGTGCGTGTGTAATGTCCGTATGTGTTCGTGATAATTTCTGTGTGTGTGTGTGATGATTTTTGTTGGTGTGCAATATCACGGTATGTGTGCATGCTGCAATGACAGATACACACACACACACACAAAATCACAAATGAACACAATGACACCCACACATAATACAAAATTAGCAGACAGGTAGACACATGCGCACACACATGAAGTCTACCAGTGCAGTGCCCAACAAATGCAGCCTCATCAGTGCAGTGCCCACCAAATGCAGCCTCATCAGTGCAGTGCCCACCAAATGCAGCCTCATCAATGCAGTGCCCACCAAATGCAGCCTCATCAGTGCAATGCCCATCATATGCAGCCTCATCAGTGCAGTGCTCAACATATGCAGCCTCATCAGTGCAGTGCCCACCATATGCAGCCTCATTAGTGCAGTGCCCACCAAATACAGCATCATCAGTGCAGTGCCCACCAAATGCAGCCTCATCAGTGCAGTGCCCACCAAATGCAGCTCATCAGTGCAATGCCTACCATATGCTGCCTCATCAGTGCAGTGACGTGACTACCTAAAACACACACACACACACATAGA
>BLSH010229667.1:266949-277877 GCA_018402905.1 Glandirana rugosa | reverse complement strand
ATACAAGCAGGATGGTCCTCAATTGATCCGTCCCTTTTCTTTAGTCGACCGGGGAGGGGACCCCCGGCAGGAGAAAAGGATGTAATTTTGGGGGGAGTGTCTCCTCGAGAGGTCAAAGTTACGGATCAAGCGTTCCTCAACTGGACCGAAGGGATACCCTTGACGCCAGGATAACACTGGTAAAAAGAAAAAATAAAAGAAAAAAGACGTTAGTTCTACTAGACTTCTTTTCCCTGCCTAGTTAACTCCTGGTAGGACGAACATAAAACCCCACAAAGTCATGAAGAGCTGCGTCTGTCAGTGAACGTAGGAGAAATATCACTTTTTTTTAGGTCCATGACCAGTGCGGGACAGGAATTCTGTTCTCAAAAAAAGAAAAAAAATGAAAGTGGGAACCCAATTCAATTCGTTTGGTTGACTGGAGGTCACACAGTTTGGAATTTTTCTATCGGGGGTTTTGCTATGCAGCCTGCACCAAAGCACCACTCTTTACCATTTCATTGATGCACTTGGTGTTTCGTTCTGTCTCACCTCACCTGAAGAAGTCAAGATGACACAAGAAAGCAATGTGAGTCCAGACTCAGCCTCCAATATCACATCTTCAAACTTTTGAACTTGAGAATGAGGAACATTTCAGAGAGAAAGGTGGTTGTGGCCAAACAAGATAGTGGGAGGGGCTTAAGGGCCGTGGTTAAACAAAACCTGGGCTTCCTTGTACCTATAAAATATGGTTTGATTGCTGTGCCACAAGCTGGAGTCCCCAGTGTGAACCAACCCTTAAGCTGAGAGATTGGAGAGAGGGAAGGATCACTAGGGTATAAGGAAGAAAGGAAGGAGGGATCACTATTGTACATGGATGGCAGGAAGAAAGGATCACTATGGCACATAGAAGGCAGGAAGGATCACTATGGCACAAGGAAGACAGGAAGCATCACTATGGCACATAGAAGGCAGGAAGGATCACTATGGCACATAGAAGGCAGGAAGGATCACTATGGCACATGGATGGCAGGAAGGATCACTATGGCACATGGATGGCAGGAAGGATCACTATGGCACATGGAAGGCAGGAAGGAAGGATCACTAAGGTACATAGAAGGCAGGAAGGATCACTATGGCACATGGAAGGCAGGAAGGATCACTATGGCACATGGATGGCAGGAAGGATCACTATGGCACATGGAAGGCAGGAAGGAAGGATCACTAAGGAACATGGAAGGCAGGAAGGATCACTATGGCACATGGAAGGCAGGAAGGATCACTATGGCACATGGAAGGCAGGATGTTAGAAGACTGTGCTAAGGAGTAATTGCACATGATTGTGGTTTCCTCTATTTCCGGGATGAGCAACTCTATTTAAACTTTCTGCTTCCTGTAGCAAGTGCTGTCTGATCTACAGCGTATAGTGTGTATTCCTGAGCAACCTGTATCGATTCCTCTGTTCCTGGGACCCGGATTGCCTGACTTTGCTGATTTCTGCCTGCACCAACCTTTGGACTGCCTATGACCACTCTCTTGCCTAGCCCTCCTGTACCTTGCCTGTCCGCCTGTTGATGACCCTGCTTGAACCCGACCATCCATCTGCCTGCTCCTCTTGTACCGCACTGCCAGCTTGTTTCACGACCCGGCCTGTACGACCCTTCTTCAAGTGCACGAGTGCTCCAGCGGACTTCTACCAACGCCAGTGACCCAGTCCGACCCTCGTGCCATCCTGCACTCCCGAGCCACCTGTCTACTCTACCAGGGGTTCCCGAGTCAGGGTAGTAAGGGAGGTTACCTACTGCATAAGTCAGACTCATCCACCAGGTACGTGACACAGGAAGGAAGGATCACTATGGCACAAGGAAGGCAGGAAGGATCACTATGGCACATGGAAGGCAGGAAGGATCACTAAGGCACATAGAAGGCAGGAAGGATCACTATGGCACATGGATGGCAGGAAGGATCACTATGGCACATGGAAGGCAGGAAGGATCACTAAGGCACATAGAAGGCAGGAAGGATCACTATGGCACATGGAAGGCAGGAAGGATCACTATGGCACATGGAAGGCAGGAAGGATCACTAAGGCACATAGAAGGCAGGTCGGATATGGTAAATGGAAGAAAGGAAGAGAGAGAGAAGTGAGTTCACTCACAGGCTGTGTTCACTCACCCAAGCCTGGCTGGTCTCCAGAGGCTCAAGCAGTGACATTGTGTGCACTGCTTCAAAATTCCCACCCACACAACCCCTTCACAGCCACAGAATTGGCTGTGCCCAGGTTTGTGGGTGGAGACAGAGGGACATAAGGAAGAGGTGGAGCAGATCTAGGGTCCATCCTCTTCCATTCTGTAGAGCGGGTAGGTAACCTAGCAGGCAGGTGAGCAGGCAGGGGAGGTGGGGCGACTGTGCTGGCTGAGCACTGAGAGGCGCACACTGAGCGGTGGAGTCAAATGTTGCAACTTCTGGGCTCCACTGCAGGAATCAGCCTGGATTTGTGGGACACCGGGATTTACTTGAAATCCAGTGATGGTCCCGGCGAATCCAGGACAGTTGGGATGAGATATGCAATATACCACCATTGGGCATGGACCACCAACAAAATGATAGCATAGGACTTCATTAAAAAACAGTGCTGATCTAATCAAATAATAGCCAAGGTGCAAGGACTGGAGGCCACCTGGTCCTCTCTAGAGTAACTGCTGGTATAGATGTTGTTCAGAAGGTGACCCTCCATAACCTGTATAGATGTGCTGCCGCTATGCCATGTGTTAGGCTACGTTTACATCTCTGCAGGGCAGGTACCTTAAAAGACCTGCTTGATGCAACTGCACTTTGTTGAGGTTCCAGAACACACCTTTTAGAAGTTTGAACGTATGGACAAAATCTGTAATTTACTGCACCTCTCATGCTGAGGTGAGGCTGTAGACTTCCAATACAAGTATAATTAAGTCATCATGCAATAAATGTCATTAACTATAGGTTCTGTTGCCAACAGCTGAAGTCTTCTGACTCTATGAACCTCTCCCTTATGACGGCAACACACTGCTAAAAGTTTGCTTCTCCTTGTAGACTCTCCCACTATCCTGCTCTGAAATCCTCAATAATTTCCTCAATATCAGAGCCCCCTAGTCTGGAAAACATCCCATGCATCGTAGGTGGGGTGCAGCGTGGCATGGCGGCAATAATTCACACAGTCTGGTGTAATAATAAACTTGTTTTGAAGCAATACAGCAACAGCCCACAATAATCCCGGTGGGAGGACTGCCCAACCAGGTGCACTCAAGGTTACAGTAACATGAACAAGGCGAGCTCCAGAGCCAGAGTGACAGCATCTGTAGAGAGTGGCAGAATGCAGTCTGGGCAGTTCGTGCCCAATCGGGAAGATGTTCAGAAGAGATGCAACCCTATGCTTTCCCTTCTCATCAGGAACCTTTCCCTACCACTAGTAGACTAGTGTCCCTAACAGACAGATTACCTTTCCCTATGCTACCTACTTGCATAAAGTATACCAAACCTGGAAAATAGGGCCTTAAAAAAGCTCTGTTTGACCCAAAATGGCTGCCAAAGTCACATAGGGCAACAGCATCCAAACGGATCGCTTCCCCAGTGACCCAAAAAACCATAGAGAACCAGGTTTCTCCTGACTCTCTGTCACAATCGGGGATCAGGCTCGAAGACCAGCTGCTATAGCAGTAGCAAAACGACCACTGATCAGCAGGATAGGTACACAGGCAGTCACCCTGGTGGATGACGTGGGCTCACCTGAGGTGCAGAGTCTAAGTACTAACCGGTGTTTACCGGAGCTCCTGATGGTGGAGATGGGTTTTACTGTGTGTTGGTACCAGGTCGTAGTCCACAGGATCACCCCACCAGGAGGTGAGCAAGCCAGGGTCCAGTAGCAGATACAGTATAGCAGGTAGGGATCAAGCAGAAGCATAGTCAGTAAACAAGCCAAAGGTCAGTAACGAGTAGTTGCAAGTTGGGATCAAGTGGGAAGCATAGTCAAGGAACAACCCAAGGGTCAATAACAAGTTGTAGCAAAATATGGACAGCAGCGGGGAAGACAGGAGCTAGGTACTGGCTGAAGAAAGCACAATAAGCTGGCAAACAGGAAGTGCAAAGACAAGGAAAAATCAGGAAGTTTATAGGAGCGTCAAAGAGTTCAAGGTTCAAGACAAACAAGGTTCAAGGCAGGATCAAACAAGAATGTATTCAAGGAACTGTACAGCATTCCAGATGGCACAACCAGAAGAGACATTGCCCAATGCAGAGGATCTGGGTTCAAACCCAGTCCTTCACACTTCCTCTACAGCTGTGATTGAGTGCCCCCTGCAGTGGAAAATCTAAACCGCACCTGCCTACACGTCTTTCCACCACACTCCAGAGCTCCTATACAAACAAGAGCCCCTTCACAAATGTCTTACAGGCCAGTCGATGAACTCTTGGTTCTTGAGCAGGCTGATAGAAGGCTTAGTTTGTCTTTTTATTTCTCCTGGCACCCTGAGCTGCACAGAATAGCTCCCCAGGAGGACATTAGTAAGCATCTCATCACCACTTATTTTAGTGAGTCACCTGTGGTGAGGAATCCCTGCCCTGGTTATCGGCACCTATGGGCAGAAACCAGCGTAAGGACTGCTCTTTTCCCTTTGTGAGTCAGTAATATATTGGCACCTAAGATGAATAGTCAACCCTAAAGACTGCTATGGTCCCATTGTAGGGTTAATGGGTACATGAAAATGAAATGGAGAAAAAGCGGGTCTCCAAAAGGCTGTGCAGAGCCACCAGGGCCAGGACAAGGGGTGGGCAGAAGGGGGCGGCTGCCCTGGGTGCAGCGCAAATTGAATACTGTAGAGATGGGGGCATCGCAAGTTCCTTCTACTATAAGGCTGACAGAAGTAGCAACAGCGGCGTAACTACTTCTGTCAGCCCAGCACTGGAAGCAGCAAAGAGAGGAGGAGAGAGCCAGGAGGAGGTGCGGGCTGTGCTCTCTCTCTCCTCCTCCTCCTCATAAGTTTGCACATAAAGAAGCGGTGGGAGGGGGCACACTTTGGTATTTTTGCCCTGGGCTTTGAATGTACTTGTCCCGGTATTCTGTCAAATTATCCCAACTCGTCAGAAACTCCAACCACGTTACTTCCAGTTTCTTTAAGCCATCAGTAATTGGAAATTTTGACAAATTTCTTTTTGGACACAACACCTGCAACCGAATACAGTCTGCTACTGGAAGATTTAGCTGTTTTGACAGTACAGCGGCTAACAAGGACAAAGTTGTCGCCGCCTCGGAGGTGGCCATTTTGTTGGCTAGTATCAGAACGGAGTAACAATCTCAGCTCGTAATATTGTGCACCTGACTCTATTCGGTTGCCAGAGTTGGGTCCAAACAGCAATTTGTCAAAATTAAAGAAACCGGAAATAACTTTCTTAAGTTTCTGACGAGTTGGCTATTTTGACAGGACACTGTGAGCTGAGAGCTCACCCATGTTGGTAAGTTATAAAGGGTAAGTGATGTCAGAAAGTATAATCTGAAAAGGTTTCTTTATCAGGAAACATAGGTTTACCATCAACGCGTTTCATGGTGAACATATGGCAAACTTCCCTCAATCATTTTAACAATTCTGACTTTGCTGAATCCTGCATAGCCACGTGACCGTGCTGATGCCTTGCCAGAAGAAGCCTCGGGTACGCTTCTCATTGGTCAGCGTGGTCACATGACATTATGACTGATAATCTCTTGAGGGCTGTGTATTGTGGTGTACCGACTGCTACACTGACAGCAAGGGGCATCACAGCCACTCTGTGCAGAGGGGTGGCCAGGATATCTGGAGTTAGTTCAACTTTTCATTTTTTTTGGTGAATACATGAACTTACTTTTAAGTAAATAGTTATTTTATGTATTTATTACAAAGGTCCTTACCTGGAGATCCTACCAGTAACAGCACTACAGGCTGTCAACGCTAAGCCACTGCCCAGCAATCAAGAGCAGCGATGTCAGCCTGTAGGCAGGCGTAGTTTGGCCTCCCTGCAAGGGTGGAGCTGTGTAGAGAGAGCGGAGGACAAGAGGGAACCCATATTTATCTGAGGCCTCCATAGGTGTCTGATGGGATGCTGCTGTCCTCTCTTGGCCATCTTTCGTATGTCCCCTTTGGTTGGCGCTCATTTTGCAAGTGGTCAGGTCAGAGATAGAACCCCTTTGAGGTTCTGAGGAAGCGGCACCACCTCGAAACGCGTCAGACAGGTTATAGACAATGGAGACGTCTGGCGTGGACCAGTCTAGATGAGATCTCCTTCTATTGATATGCAATATTTTACAAGTTTGTGAGTATCATTTTATTGATTTTAATTAAAGTTGTACAAAGGATAATGTGCTAGGTCAGTGCGCCCCCTGTTTTATTTTTTCACTCTAGTGCATGAGACTACCCCAGTCTGGTGTGGGCAGCAAGGCAGCACACATCCTAGTACAACAAGCCTAGGCTCGCATCTGTATGAAGCTCCTGTCCTCAAGCACAGGATAATGCTGTTTCTTTGGCAGAGATAGAACCCCCCCTGCTGAATAGGGACAAGTGGTCTAGCATAGGGAGAGGTTCCTGTGGTGGAGGGACAGAATAGGCACTGTCGATGTGTCTTGGGCAGCAGCCCTTCCCTTATTCAGGTGCCCCTTTGCCGGTCTGTCTTCCAGCTGCCTCCTCTGTCGGATGCTATCGGGTGCCAACTGAGAGCTTTAGCCCCTTGAGGCCATGTATGCAGACTATGTGATACTTCCTCCATACCCTCACACTAATATACAGAGCCTTGAAAAAGTATTCATACCCCTTGAAATTTTCCACATTTATTTTATGTGATAGACCGACACAAAGTGGCTCATAATTGTGAAGTGGAAGGAAAATGATAGATGGTTTTCAACATTTTTTTTTTACAAATAAATATGTTAAAAGTGTGGGGGGCATTTGTATGGCGCCCCCCTGAGTCAAAACTTTGTAGAACCGCCTTTCTCTGCAATTACGGCTGCAAGTATTTTTGGGGAAGCCTCTACCAGCTTTGCCCATCTAGAGAGGACATTTCTGCCCATTCTTCTTTGCAGAATCCCCCAAGCTCTGTCAGATTGGATGGAGAGCGTCTGTGATCAGCAATTTTCAAGTCTTGCCACAGATTCTCAATCGGATTTAGGTCTGGACTGTGACTGGGCCATTCTAACACATGAATGTGCTTTGATCCAAACCATTCCATTGTAGCTCTGGCTGGATGTTTAGGGTCGTTGTCCTGCTGGAAGGTGAACCTCCGTCCCGGTCTCAAGTCTTTTGCAGACTCTAACAGGTTTTCTTCTAAGATTGCCCTGTATTTGGCTCCATCCATCTTCCCATCAACTCTGACCAGCTTTCCTGTGCCTGCTGAAGAAAAGCATCCCCACACCATGAAGCTGCCACCACCATGTTTCACGGTGGGGATGGTGTGTTCAGGGTGATGTGCAATGTTAGTTTTCCGCCACACATAGCGTTTTGCTTTTAGGCCAAAAAGTAAAATTTTGGTCTCATCTGAGCAGAGCCCCTTCTTCCACATGTTTGCTTTGTCCCCCACATGGCTTCTCACAAACTACAAACAGGACTTCTTATGGATTTCTTTCACCAATGGCTTTCTTCTTGCCACTCTTCTATAAAGGCCAGATTTGTGGAGGGCACGACTAATAGTTGTCCTGTGGACAGATTCTCTCCCCTGAGCTGTGGATCTCTGCAGCTCCTCCAGAGTTACCATGGACCTCTTGGCTGCTTCTCTGATGAATGCTCTCCTTGCCCGGCCGGTCAGTTTAGATGGACGGCCATGTCTTGGTAGGTTTGCAGTTGTGCCATACTCTTTCCATTTTACGATGATGGATTGAACAGAGCTCCGTGAGATGTTCAAAGCTTAGGATATTTTTTATAACCTAACTCTGCTTTATACTTCTCCACAACTTTATCCCTGACCTGTCTGGGGTGTTCCTTGGCCTTCATGATGCTGTTTGTTCACTAAGGTTCTCTAACAAACCTCTGAGGGCTTCACAGAACAGCTGTATTTATACGGAGATTAAATGACACACAGGTGGACTCTATTTACTAATTAGGTGACTTCTGAAGGCAATTGGTTCCTCTAGATTTTAGTTAGGGGTATCAGAGTAAAGGGGACTGAATACAAATGCCCCCCACAATTTGCACATATTTATTTGTAAAAAATGTGAAACCCATTTATCATTTGCCTTCCACTTCACAATTATGTTCCACTTTGTGTCGGTCTATCACATAAAATCCCAATAAAATACATTTACATTTTTGGTTGTAACATGACGTGGAAAATTTCAAGGGGTATGAATACTTTTTTAAGGCACTCTACCTTGCTGTAGCAACTGGTCTCCATGCGAGTTCCCTTCCCTTGTGGGCATCGAGTCCTGAGCCCCATCCACAAGCCTGCCATTTGCCCTTCTTCACTTGGCCATTAACCAGCTTATCAGGTCAATCAGATCAGCAGTTCAATGGCCAATTGAAGGCATGAACGTGGTAGGCTGACAACGCTGCTGCTGATTGAGAAGCGCTGGCTAAGCGTTGTCACCCTGCAAGAGGAAGTGCAGGGGAATAACGATAGGGGTTACAATTGCAACCGGGCCCCATGCTCCAGGGGGCCTGTGTGCCTCCCTTGTACACCTGGATAGGAGCGATGGCGGGGGCGGCATTTAGAGGACCCAATCTCCTCCATTTTCCTCCTAATGCAGGACATTGGTTCCTCTATATGCTGCCCCCGCCGCCCCTCCTATCCAGGTTACTTGTCTTCTGCTGTTCCCAGGGTCCCTGTGTGCTTCCCTGGTCCCCCCCACAGAGCTGCTGTCTTCCCCCCTCCTCTCTCCTGCCAGCTGCTGTAGAAGATGAGTCATGATGGAGAGATGGGAACGGGTCAGTAAATTTGTCATTTACCGGCTCCTTCCTTTTCTGAATGGACAGAGTCAGTGATTGGTACCAATTGGTTCATTCATAACTGAAGCATAGCAAACTGTTTTTACTATACTTCCGTCTCTGAATGAATGGGAGGCTCGGTGCACAGCTATTCCTGTGCATTCATTCTGTACAGCTGAGGCTAGAGAGATGGAGATTGAGAGCTGAAGTTTGTTTAGACCCCTGATATCTCATCAAAGCCCCCCAACAGGGCTCCTAAAATAAATTGTAAAAAATTATAAAAATAAAATTTTAAAAGAAATGATAAAAAAATAATAAAATTAAAATAAAAATTAAAAACCACTGACAGCAGTGAGTGAACTATCGGGATTGCAAAAGTTGCAATTGGGACCGGGCTCTGGCATTTCACCTCCATGGGGAGGGCCGACGATGGCAGAAAGGGGGCCACTGCAGAACTTGTGAAAGGGCCCCACTGCGGTACCGTAATAAAGGGACCCGCGATGGGAGTAAAGGGCCCCAGGATCAGCGGGAAGAGGGAAGGGCCCTGGCCAGGGATCAGGGGGGCCCTTCATAATTTCTTGCACCGGGTCCTGAAGGCTCTCGTTACGCCTCTGAGGAAGTGCTTTATATACTCTTTGAGTGCCCACTAATATCAATGCCACAGTGCTGTCAGCCTGCCACGTGTGTGCCTTCACATACCTTAGTATGAATGAACCCTAAGGCTGGGTTCACATCTAACCACTGAGGTGCAATACAGTGAAGCACGCACATTTTTTCCCAAGGTTATGTGCTCCACTTTAGGCATTCTATTTAAAAGGAATGTGCAGCACATCAGCACCCCTAAAGTCAGATCTGCACTTTTTTTAAACAGAGCACCACACTGCAACACACAAGAAGAAAGTTGCATTGCTGTGCAGCTCACCTCTGACCATGCATTGCACCGCATTGCACCATTGCAAGTAGCAAGCGGTTCCTCGAGTTGCGGTAACGCCCACGGGGTCACATGAGTTCCCACAATAATGTGAATGGGGCCCAAAACACCATAAGACCATTCTAATGTGTGCTGAGATGGCCCCCCCAACGATTGCTAACAGATTGATTATACTTATAAAAATATATACCTGAAATAAAATATAAAGCAGTTACTTTCTCACAACGCTGCTCCTGTATACACAAAGTCATAATTAAATGAAATATAAATATAGGACAAACAAAATGTAAATGTGATGGATGCTTAATGTGAGTACATTCCAAGAACTGCCCGAGGTGTACTGCCAACGCAGGGAACACACCTTCCTGCCAAGAGATCAAGCCTCAAATAATCATTTAATTTTAAAAGGAATGTGTAATGACTTTGCATATATTTTATTTTATTTACTGTATTTATTACTGCCTGGACTGGATAAATACGATTTTAAAAAATGTAATCAGGTAAAAATATAAAATGATATATTTTTTTTGCATTCTCCTTTTGAGCCAATGTCTTTGTCAAGTCACTTTACCCTGCATGGGAGGGTGACATGGGCAGGGGGACATGGAAAGGGTGACATGGAAAGGGTGACATGGGCAGGCTGACATGAAAAGGGTAACATGGAGAGGGGGACATGGAAAGGGTTACATGGGCAGGGGGGCATGGAAAGAGTGACATGGGCATGGGCCATGGAAAGGGGCACATGGGAAGGGTGACATGGGCAGGGTGGCATAGAAAGGGTGACATGGGAAGGGCGACATGGGCTGATGGACTTGGAAAGGGCGACATGGAGAGGGTGACAAGGGCTGATGGACATGGGAAGGGTGACATGGAGAGTGTGACGTGGGCAGAGTGACATGGAAAGGGTAACATGGGCAGCGGAACATGGTAAGGGTGACATGGAGAGAGGGACATGGAAAGGGTAACATGGGCAGGGGGACAGGGAAAAGGTGACATGGAGTGGGGGACATGGAAAGGGTTACATGGGCAGGGAGGCATGGAAAGGGTGACATGGGAAAGGTGATATGGTAAGGGGGACATGCATGGAAAGGGTAACATGGGCA
>BLSH010229667.1:245742-256076 GCA_018402905.1 Glandirana rugosa | reverse complement strand
GTCGACATCGTCACCTCAAACCCACCTTCTACCTCTACCTCACAATCCGAAAGTCTCCGGGAACTCCCACGGGGGATCAGACCCCCTACCCCTCCACTACTCCCTAGTGTTTACTAGGCCGCTGGGGGAAGAGAGCCACTAGAGGCTGGGCGGAGAGAACGGAAAGAAAAATACAGCAGCGCCTCTAAGTGCAATATTACAAAGTTTATTGGAAACATAAAAGAGAAAACTTATGCACTCACAAGGGGAGCAAAAGTGTGTGCATAAAAACAAAGGGCCATCCGCTGGTCCCGCGGTGGGAAGACGTGCTCTGGCGGCCGCTATGCTGGGTCCGAGACCAGGCGCGCTGGTGGCTTCTAGCATAACCAGGAAACTGATGCCAACAGCAAAGAAGCCCACAGACACAGAACACCACGTCACTTCCGGGTACGCCAGGCGGGGTTGCGCCCGTTCGGATCATTTGTGATCCCTCATCACCTCCCCATCCCCCAGACTAGGGGGCACCCTCAAGGGCCTCTGAAAGCCTAACACTCCATCTCCATCTTCCACCCAAACTCCACTGCTACAGCTGGGCTGACTCTAAGTATTTGAGGGGGTCTGCCCCCCTGCCAACCCATTTGTTGGGGATTGGTCAGGGCCTGGCAGCTCCTCCTCTCCACCACTCCCATTCTTCTGGAAATTTCCAGCAAGTTCCAGAAGTAGGGGGAGGTCTTACAGATGCTACCAGCCCTCCCTGACTCAATTAAACCCTGATCCAGAAAAAAACACAGGCTGTTAGCCAAGCCTGAACAATTTACCTACTCTAACCAAATATATGATTCTTGCACACTAGAGGGTGCTACGCAATACTATAAATTAAAGTGTTACTAAACTCACAACAGTAAAATCAGTCTGTATATGCAGTATAGCATGCTTGTTATACTCACTGTGGACCTTAAGGGGTTAATCCTCTGCATTGTGTAAAAAGGCTCTTTGATCCTGCATGGAAAAATCCTTCCCTCCTGCACTGTCTCTCTTGGCAAGGCCATATAATACAGTGAGGGTAGTTTTCCGGCACATGCTCAGTTTGGTCTCTATTGTTGGAGAGAACATTTCCTTGTTCTCAGAGATAGCCAGGTCACATGTGTAGCCATGTGCTCCCTTGGGAATAGCATTAGTTGTGATTCACCTGATAGCTGCCCTCAATCACACCATATCTCACACATCCATAGACACTGACCAGGCCGGCTCTTGTTTTTATTTTATATTTTATTATTATTTAGGGGAAATAACTTGGATGGGGAAAAGGGGTGACTGTGGGAAATTATTGCACACGACCTCCATATACAGTCCTGTATATGCACACTTGCCCTGCAGACCATCTTTCTGCAGACTGTTACTCCTCACAACTCTCTCCAGCTCTCAGCTTGCTGACCATTTCTACGTGCAATTCTCTCTCCAGCACTCTACTTGCAAACTATCACTCCTTCACTACTCTCCAGCACATCACTTGGTTCCCAGCTTGAAAGGAAATTTATCAAGCTTCTTTACTTTCTCTTCTCTGCAGCTAGCACATGGTGAGGCCTACACTCTGTCAGCAGGACCTCAGAACCACCCATTACAGGCCAGGGATCACAGGCCCCTGAATATGTAGCAAAGTACTTGGGTGCTAGCTGGGCCTTTGGTGGACTACAACTTCCAGCCCATCTCTCTTCCAGGCCACCACGCGGAACTGCTTTCCTCACAGTGATACTCCTTCCGCTGACTGGCTACCAAGGCTTCCACAGACTGTCCACTATTCCTCTCCCAGCCTGCTACAGAACTCTCTCTTCCGGCTCCCAAGGTTTGTCACCCACCGACTCCAGTGGACCACTTTAAAGTCTCTCAGTAGCACCTCTGCTGCTCTTCTGTTCCCCTGTGCGACTCCAGGAATCACCTCCACTCCTGGCTGCACCCGACCTCCAGGGCTCAAGGTCACCCCCCCAGACTAGGGGTTTCCTCCCGGGTAGAAGCCTCCACAACACCTCTGCTACATCTTCAGACTTCCACCTCCGATTTCTCCTCCCAGACTGACCCAGCCCCGAGTATATGAGAAGGCCTGCCCCTTGCCAATCAAGATTGGGGCAGACTGGGTCTGGAGACAAAGTGGTCTGGCACCCCCATAAAGCAGCTGCACTTGCTGCCAGTATCATAATACCAGCAGGGCCGCCATCGGGGGGGGGGGGCCAGGCATCCTAAGCGGCCCAGGCTGTGGGCCCTAACCAATGAGTTGTTGTGTTGCCCCATCGCCAAACAGCAAGTGGGAGGAAATCTCTTAAGGGAATCCATTGCCCCACCCCCAGAACTAGTGCCCCACTGGAAAATTTTAGGGTGGGTCTTAAACAGGAAGGGGTGCAGCCTTGACATGAAGGGGTGGTTCATATTTAAATTAGGGGGGTGCATGAGTTTAGTCAGGCCTAAGGCAGCAAAAAACCTAAATACACCACTGGGGGGCAGGTGAACTTTTTTCATACCACCGGGTTTAGTAACACTTTAATGTCTACAGCCAGGGCCTGCTGTGCTAGACTGTTTTGAGCCCTAGACAAGAGCAGCTACTTGCACCACAACCCCCCCCCCCCCATATCGGCAAATGCAGCCTGTGCTGGGATGCTTTCTCACCTCCTTGCCAATGTCAGTGCCGTGTGGAGACTGACTGGGGAGCTAAGAGGAAATGATGTTGCGCGCAGAGTTGCTTGCATGGCATCTCATTGGCTGGGTACCTCTTCTTCACAGATTGGTTGAAGTTTGCAGAAGAGGGCTTTGTCTCCTAGCTAACATCAGCCAATCCTGCAGTGGTATGCGGAACATCGGCGCAGTGTGTGGGGAACATTGGCGGACTGTGTGGAGACTGTTAGGAAGCTGGTGGAGAGAGAGTAGGGAAACCCTAGGCAGCAGTGCGCCCTGGGCAGCTGCCTAGTTTGCCTAGCGGTAGCACTGGCCCTGTCTCCAGTGCAACACAATAAAGTGTAAATACGCTCCCAGCTGCAGCTTAATAGTGCAAACCTCTGTGCATACGTTATAAAATAATAAAAGAAGCTGCACTACTATTTTACTCAATCAACAATTGAGGGAAGCCTTGGCTTCCTGAGGAAAGCACAATTTGTGTGAAACGCATTGAGGTGCAGCAGCATACCATACACGTCGCTTACGCTCCATGTCACTTCCCGCGATTCTAACGCCTCGAAGGTGCAGAGTGGTGGTGGAAAGCGGTGTTGGGCCTTGCCGGATGTACTATGCGTCATTCTAAGGGCACTTTTATATGTGAGTTTGCATTTATATATTTTTTTGTGTGCTTTTAACACAATAAATATGTTGCACAACGATGCCTTTTTTTTTTTACGATTTCCTGATATTTCACCTGGGAGGATATTGAGAGTGGTGGAAAACTTCTGTGATAAATTTGGAGCCAGTAGAGGAGATTTAAAGTGATACAGACCGCGATATTATCCTGATGATGGTCGGGTGAGTGTGTTATCTATGTGGTGGTGAGTACAGCATACTGAGTTTGTGGATTTAAGAGCACCATTGGACCCTATTAGAAAGGATTTCTGGATTTAGTTATATTTATTTTTCACTTGGAGGCGATTGCATTAATATATATGGACACTTAACCACTTCAGCCCCGGAAGGTTTACCCCCTTCCTGACCAGAGAACTTTTTGCGATTCAGCACTGCGTCCCTTTAACTGACAATTGCGCTGCCGTGCGACGTTGTAACCAAACTAAGTTGACGTCCTTTTTTTCCCACAAATAGAGCTTTCTTTTGATGGTATTTTATCGCCTCTGCGGTTTTTATTTTTTTGCGCTATAAAAAAGAAAAGAGCGACAATTTTGAAAAAAACACAATATTTTTTGCTATAATACAGATCCAAAAAATATATAGAAAATAATTCATCAGTTTAGGCTAAAATGTACTCTTCTACATATTTTTAGTAAATAAAATCACCAAAAAAGTGTTTATTGAGAATTGATTTATGGCGTTTTTATTTTTTTTACTGGTAATGGCAACGATCTACAATTTTTATCAGGAATGCGATATTGCGGTGGACATATCGGACACTTTTGACACTTTTTCGGAGCTAAATAAAAAGCCACTAATTACTGTTTAAATGTCACTGGCAGGGAAAGGATTGGGCTGTAGGGGGCAATCAAAGGGTTAACTGTGTTCTAACTGTGGGGGGGGGGGGCTGGGCTGGCAGGGGCATGACAGACATGGGCGTCCGCAGGTAGGGGCAAGGTGGGGCAATTGCCCCCCCCTGGAATCAGGGATCAGATAAGGGGTTCCCCACTTAATCCTTATCCTCTTGTATGCAGTTTCTGACAGTCTCTTGGGCCATGTACGCAGTCTCTGACCGTTTCTTGTACCATGTTCGCAGTCTCTGACTGTCTCCTGTGCTATGTATGCAGTCTCTGACTGTCTCCTGTTCCATGTCCGCAGTCTCTGACCATATCCTGTACTATGTCTGCAGTCTCTGACCATCTCCTGTACTATGTCTGCAGTCTCTGACCATCTCCTGTACTATGTCCGCAGTCTCTGACCGTATCCTGTACTATGTCCGCAGTCTCTGACCGTCTCCTGTACCCTGTCTGCAGTTTCTGACCGTCTCCTGTATCATGTCTGCAGTCTCTGTGTCCTGTATCAAGTCTGCAGTCTCTGACCATCTCCTGGATCGTGTCTGCAGTCTCTGACCATCTCCTGGATCATGTCTGCAGTCTCTGACCATCTCCTGTATCACATCTGCAGTCTCTGACCATCTCCAGGATCATGTCTGCAGTCTCTGACCATCTCCTGTATCACGTCTGCAGTCTCTGACCATCTCCTGTATCATGTCTGCAGTCTCTGACCATCTCCTGTACTATGTCTGCAGTCTCTGACCATCTCCTGTACCATGTCTGCAGTCTCTGACCATCTCCTGTACTACGTCTGCAGTCTCTGACCGTGATAATGTAATTATGACATTGTCAAAAAGGGGCAGAGCATGGATGACCTTGAAATTATGCCCCCCCCTGGAAAAAGTTCTGCGGACACCCATGATGACAGATCTAACTGATCCTGATTACAGGGATTGGTAGATCCCTGTCATGCTGCCTGACAGAATGGGAAACCGCCGTTTTTACATCGGCGGCTGCCTGTTCTTCCTCTGTAGTAGGCGATTGCGGGTCGCCGGCGGACATCAAACCCGCCCGACCCGCGGCCACACTTACGGAGCGCGCAGCGGGCACCAGAGCTGCGCCTGCGCTCACTGCAGTTTATATACGGCGATTCGCGCAGCGGAGCCACAGTAAATGTACGCGATGTGGTCGGCGAGTGGTTAAGGCATTAGTACGTTGTATATGTTATTTTGGCGTATATCATGTTGATTTTTATTACGTTATGATGATTAAGTATAATAGTAGGGCAGTTTCTTTTATCAATTCATTACTATGCTTCTTCATTCGCTAGCCTAAGGATTTCTTTTCCCTCTCTCCATTTGGAATATCGGCTGAGGGCTCTCACCTCCATAAATGGCTCTTTATGAGATGACTTTCCTATCAGGAAACATCGTTCTTATCCTGGACCTCCCTTTCTCTGAAGTGAAGGATTTGAAGAGTTCTAATTGACCGGTTTGGCCTTTTTTCGGGTCCAACCTTATCTCAGGTATGCTTAGGTCTCTACCCTGGTAAACATTTATTTTTTGGGGTTTTTTTCTACTGTTTGGGTCGTTTCCATCTATTTTCTTTATGATGGCTGATTGGTGTCCTCCACATTGCTGATCGAGGCCATCGTTCTTCAGGTAGCAGTTCCTCCTTACCGGTGATTACCTGTTCTGGTCTGGGGGCGCTAGGTTTATCCTCGTTGCCCTCCCCCTGGCTTGTGGCAATTTTCTATATTTTATTCTCTTTGCTTCATCTCAACTTTGTTGGGATGTTTATCCCTTCGGATACTTTTTGTAGTATAATTTCCACATCTGTGGATCTCTTGATGCCTATTAGATTTGCACGATTAGTCGCACCAAAATCGCGATCCCCATCAGGCATTACCGCGATTTTCAGTGCAGTTAATGGAGTCCGACTTGTGGGGCGACTCAGCGCGACTTGACTGTAATAGAAGTCACCTGAAGTCACCCCAGGAATCTTTTTCTAAAGTCGGAGCGACTTGAGTGTCTCCTATCTGGGCAGCCTGCCAAGTCAAGTTGATAAAAGAAGTAAAAAGATACAATGTTTCAAATGATCAAAGGGTTGAACTCCCTTGTATCGAAGAGTTTAACCATTTAACCACTTCAGCCCCAGAAGGATTTGCCCCCTTCCTGACCAGAGCCCTTTTTGCGATTCGGCGCTGCGTCGCTTTAACTGACAATTGCACGGTCGTGCGACGTTGTACCCAAACGAAATTAGCGTCCTTTTTTCCCCACAAATAGAGCTTTCTTTTGGTGGTATTTGATCACCGCTGCGTCATTTCTGATCGCCGCTATAAACAAAAGAGCGATAATTTTGCAAAAAAACCCAAATTTCTTACTTTTTGCTAAAATACAAATCCAAAAAAAAAATATAAAAAAAAATTTTTTTCATCGGTTTTGGTCGATTTATATTCTTCCTCATATTTGTGATAAAAAAAAATCGCAATTGCCGTTTATTGATTGGTTTGCGCAAAAGTTGCCACGTTTATGGATGATGAGAATTCATTTCTGGGGTTTTTATTTTTTTTTTTACTAGTAATGGCGGCGATCTGCGATTTTTAGCGGTACTGCGATATTGGGGCGGCCATGTCGGACCATTTTGACACTTTTTTGGGATCATTGGCATTTATACAGCGATCAGTGCTATAAAAATGCACTGATTACTGTGTAAATTCCATTGGCAGTGAAGGGGTTAACCTGCAGGGGGCGCTCTAAGGGTTAACTGTGTTCCCTGGGCGTTCTAACTGTATGGGGGCTGCCCTAGCTGGGGAAGGGAAGTGGTCACAGCCTCCATGTAGAGGAAAGCTGTGATCACAGCCCTTCCCCCCTCACAGAACGGAGGTCCGTGTTTACTTACACGGACCTCCGTTCTTTCACTTGGGGAGGGGCATCGCGGGTAGCCGGCGGAGATCGAGTCCGCCGCACCCACTCCCTGGCCCTCCCCGAACACAGTGAGCAATCTGGCAGCCGCCGTCGAATGACAGCGTTTTGCCTGGGAGAGCCATCTTGTCGCCGTCAACCTGCGGTTGACGGTCAGCAAGTGGTTAAAGACTAAATCTTTTCTGACATTTGCTGCTTACAAGTAAAAATCCAGTATTTTCTGCTAGAAAATGACTTAGAACCCCCAAACATTATATATATATTTTTTTTTAGCCGAGACCCTAGAGAATAAGATGGCGGTGGTTGCAATATTTTATGGTATTTGCGCAGCGGTCTTTCAAATGCAATTTTTTTTTAAAAATGACCCTTTAAAAAAAAAAAAAACAGTGCTGTTAGCCCAATTTTTTTGTATATGGAAGATGTTACGCCGCGAGAATTGTGCTCTTTATTCTAAGCAAAAAAATCGTGATTCTCATATTGGCCAGAATCGTGCAGCTCTCATGCCTATTGAACACCCTTCAGCTGGACTACTTTTGGATGCTCCCAATGTCCAAGAATGAGAATCAATTCTTATGTCCCTCAGAAAATAAGTATTTGGAATTACCATAAAATCTTGTTCTTGGAGTTCATTGAGGGATAGAGGTCCGGACCCTCTCTGCTATAAGCCCCATGTACTGCTTATTCGGCAAACTAAGGCATGCTGGTTTATACAGGGGTTGGCATCATGTTTTTTGTTGGCCAGCGTCCCTCAGTGGACTTCAAGAAAAAGACTTCATTGTAAGCACCAAAATCTTCCAGACTGAAAATAGTCAGATGGGATATTGATCATCGTTAGTCACCTCTAATAAAGAATAACATTGGAGATCTCGTGTCTACATGACTTGGATTACAGCGACTTTTTATGCAGCAATGATGAGGTATAAAGTGAGACATAATGATGATTTATAGATGGAGAGGTAATGAGTACATGAATTCCTCCCAGACCTCTCAGCCAGTGAGGATACTGAGTTTTTATTGGCTAAATGTTTACTTTTAAAGATCACTAAAAAATGTAATTAATCATCCTTACACATTCATATAGCCCTGACATATACTGCAGTGCTGTACAGAGCACATTGAGGCAGTCTGTGTACCAGAGGAGCTTACACTCTAATATCCCCTCCCCCACAGTCACATCAGTCTCTGTACCAGAGGAGCTTACACTCTAATGTCCCCTCCCCCACAGTCACATCAGTCTGTGTACCAGAGGAGCTTACACTCTAATGTCCCCTCCCCCACAGTCACATCAGTCTGTGTACCAGAGGAGCTTACACTCTAATATCCTACTGCGGTCATACAGAAACATCACTCGCTTGCATTGTTAATAAATATGTAACTCCGAGATGGTGGCTTATCAGGATTACCATGACCTCAAAGTAAAGGGACACTTGTACAGCTCCTACCGAGTATAACATACACTATGTTACCAAAAGTATTGGGACGCCTGCCTTTACACGCACATGAACTTTAATGACATCCCAGTCTTAGTCTGTAGGGTTCAATATTGAGTTGGTCCACCCTTTGCAGCTATAACAGCTTCAACTCTTCTGGGAAGGCCGTCCACAAGATTTAGGAGTGTCTGTGGGAATGTTTGACCGTTCTTCCAGAAGCGCATTTGTGAGGTCAGGCGCTGATGTTGGATGAGAAGGCCTGGCTCACAGTCTCCTCTCTAATTCATCCCAAAGGTGTTCTATGGGGTTGAGGTCAGGACAGTCAAGTTCCTCCACCCCAAACTCGCTCATCCATGTCTTTATGGACCTTGCTTTGTGCACTGGAGCACAGTCATGTTAGAACAGGAAGGGGCCATCCCCAAACTCTTCCCACAAAGTTGGGAGCATGAAATTGTCCAAAATGTCTTGGTAGGCTGACACCTTAAGAGTTCCCTTCACTGGAACTAAGGAGCCGAGTCCAACCACTGAAAAACAACCCCACTCTATAATCCCCACTCCACCAAATGATGTGGACCAGCTCTCTCCTCTCTCTCCCATCCGTGCGAGGGAGAAGGGACTGTAAGTGCAGGCTCTGAGCTGTATGAGAGAGACACTCTCAGCTCAGAGTATTGCTGATGGGCACTGATAGGTAGCATTGATGAGCACTGATAAGTGGCATTAATAGGCAGCACTGATGGGCACTGATAAGTTGCACTGATAGGCACTGATAAGCAGGATTGATGAGCACTGATAAGTGGCACTAATAAGCAGCAATGATGGACACCGATAGGCGGCATTCATGAGCAATAATAGGTGACATTCATCAGCACTGATAGGTGGCACCAATGGGCAGCACTGATCGGCACTGATAGGCTGCATTTATGAGCACTGATAGGAACTGATAGGCAACATTGATTAGCACTGATAGGCAGCACTGATGGACACTGATAGTCGGCATTGATGAGCACTGATAGGCAGCATAGATCAGCATTGATAGGTGGCACTAATAGGGGCCATTGATGAGCACCGATAGGTGGCATTGATGAGCACTGATAGGCAGCATTGATAGGTGGCACTGATAAGCACTGATAGGAGCACGATGATCAGCTCCCTGATTATCAGTGTAAACATTGTACTGACAGACTCGCCGGTTAACAGCTCTCCTTTCCTCACACTAACACAGCGTGGGAAGAAAGAACTGCTGATAACCGGCAAGTCTGTTTACATGTGATCAACTGGTCACATGGTAAAGGGCCATTGTGATTGGCCCTTTACCATGTGATCTATGATCAGCTGTGTCCGCAGGACACAGCAGTCACAGAGCTCGCTGGATGCAGGGGGCAAGCCGGAGGCAGGGTTCTGGGAAGAAGGTCCATGAACGTCCTCCCAGAGCTGGAAGCCTGAGGCTCGGGTGGAAGGGGGGGGTCAAGGGGGCCCTTCATGGTTTCTTGTACTGGGGCCCTGAAGGTTCTAGTTGCGCCTCTGATCACACACTATTATTATTATACATTTATATAGCTCTGACATATACCGCAGTGCTGTACAGAGAACACTGAGCCAGTCACATCAGTCTCTGTACCAGAGGAGCTTACACTCTGATGTCCCCCCACAGTCACACACTATTATTATTATACATTTATATAGCTCTGACATATACCGCAGTGCTGTACAGAGATCACTGAGCCAGTCACATCAGTCTCTGTACCAGAGGAGCTTACACTCTAATGTCCCCTCCCCCACAGTCACATCAGTCTGTGTACCAGAGGAGCTTACACTCTAATATCCTACTGCGGTCATACAGAAACATCACT
>BLSH010229667.1:229595-242516 GCA_018402905.1 Glandirana rugosa | reverse complement strand
GTGGTTACATTCCCTGTAAGAAGGGTGACTAGTGGTTACATTCCTGTATGATCAGTGGGAAGAATGTCCCTTACATTGGTGATCAGTGGGAAGAATGTCCCTTACATTGGTGATCAGTGGGAAGAATGTTCCTTACATTGGTGATCAGTGGGAAGAATATCTCTTACATTGGTGGTCAGTGGGAAGAATAGCTAAACATATCATTGGTGTCAGTGATTATTTATCTGAGAACCAGAAATTGCTCTCTGCTCAAGGAACCCCTAGTAACCTCTGGAGGAACCCTGGCTGAGAAAGCCTGGTTTAGGGTGACGTATATTTACCTTTTTGTTTCTTCCTTGTCCTGGTTTAGGTTTCACAGCCAGAATATGTTGGTAATAAAGACTTTGGATTCATTAATCTCTTATCATGTAAGTTTGGCCTGATTTGTTTTGAAAGAGATTATATAAAATCCGTCTCTTTGTCTTGATTGCCCTGGAGGCACCGTGACTCAGATGAAGACATTCTTATTGCATCTCGACACTCAGAACTGCATATAGAACATTCTCTGCTTATGAAACCCGTTAGACATTACGTTTAAATCTTATTCACGAGTTCGGCCCCTTTTAATTGTTCTCATTTTCAAGTTTGCTGTGAACTGCCTGTGCCAGCCATGTAATGGAAGAGGAGGTGCCCACTGGCGTGACACGGCTGCATGACTCAGATTAATGGTAGCGCTGTGTCCCAGGTGGCCTTCCTGACACAGGAAAATCAAAGCTAAAACAAAATCCCACCTGAAAATCCACCACCGTTTGTGGATCCCATCAGTCTAGGATTTGGAGAAAAAAGGATGACAATGCTCCTCTAACAGGAAAACATTTGTAACTATTTAAAGAATCCAACCAAGAAATGTTTTTCTAGTTTTGGATAGTGTTGGGAAGAGTTAGAACCTCTGTGAAGTTTTTATAGTTGTTTGCATTTACATCTCCCATCTCATACCTTACACCATCTCTCCAGTGGGGAATCTTCACTTGTTCCTGGTGGTGCCAACATTGGCCGTGCATTGGTGATGTTCAGTGGTTCCTAAGGTAGGCATTCAGGGTGGACATACCTTTCACTATCTTCCCAGTAGAAAATCTTCACTTGTTCCTGGTGGTACAAACACTGACTGTGTACTGGTGATGTTCAGTGGTTCCTAAGGTGGCACAGTGGACATACCTTTCATCATCTGTTCATCATCACCAGTTTGGAACATTTACTTGTTTCTGGTGGCGCCAACGTCGGCCAAGCACTGGTGATGTTCTGAGGTTCCTAAGGTAGGCATGCAGGGTGGACATACCTTTCTCAATCTCCCCAGTGGAGAACCTTCACCTTTTCTGAGGCTCCTAAGGTAGACGTACAGAATGGACAAACCTTTTGCCATCTCCCCAGTGGGGAACCTTTACTTGTTCCTGGTGGTGCCAACATTGGTTGTGTACTGGTGATGTTCTGACGTACCAAAAGTAGGCATGCAGGGTGGACATGCCTTTCACCATGTCCCCAATGGAGAACCTTCACTTTTTCCTGGCTGTGCCAACATTAGCTGTGTACTGGTGATGTTCCGTGGTTCCTAAGGTAGACCGAGTGGAAATACCTTTCACCATCTCCCCAGTGGAGGATCTTCACTTGTTCCTGGTGGTGCCACCGCTGGCCATGCACTGGTGATATTCTGAGGTTCCTAAGGTAAGGCCGAGTGGACATACCTTTTGCCATTTCACCAGTTGGGAACCTTCATTTGCTCCTGGTGGTGCCAACATTGGCTGTGTGCTGGTGATATTACGTAGTTTCTAAGGTAGGCAGAGTGGATATATCTTTCGTTCAAGCTACTTTAGCTGAAATGGTCTTACCATCTTATCAGAAAAGCAGTAGCCCTGCAGAATACAACAGAATACGCTACCACTGCCTATTGCCTACTCTTGGGGATGAATTCCCCTGGAAAGACTCCTGCCATATTTATTGCCTTGATATCCACCAATAACATATTTTATTGGTCCACCTGGTCCAGCACAGTCTTCCACATGCACACCAGAATCTCCCCAGTGGAGAACCTTAACTTGTTCCTGGTGGTGCCACCATTGGCCATGCGCTGGTGATATTCTGAGGTACCAAAAGTAGGCATGCAGGGTGGACATGCCTTTCACCATGTCCCCAATGGGGAACCTTCACTTTTTCCTGGCTGTGCCAACATTAGCTGTGTACTGGTGATGTTCCGTGGTTCCTAAGGTAGACCGAGTGGACATACCTTTCACCATCTCCCCAGTGGGGAACCTTAACTTGTTCCTGGTGGTGCCACCATTGGCCATGCGCTGGTGATATTCTGAGGTTCTTAAGGTAGGCATGCAGGGTGGATATACTTTTCACCATCTCCCCAGTGGGCAAGCTTCACTTGTTCCTAGGGGCGCCACCTTTGGGTGTGCTGCACCCATGATGTTCTACAGTTGGTGAGGTAGGCATGTGAGGGGAAATACCTGTCGCCATGTCCCCAATGGGAAACCAGAGAGAAATGAAAACTTTACAAATAAGAAGTTGGTTTGAGTTCTACTTTCTTTAAAATATTACCTTCAGATCTGGGGATAAAGAGTACCTGTCACCAAAAGCCGGTCCTCCTCTATGGCCAGAGCCCTGTATATACATTGTTTTTTTTTTTTCGAATGACTCCAGATTAATTAATTACATTTGATATTGCTTCATACAGGCCAGAACAGAATTCTAAATCCACCACAAAATGTAGCCTGACATGATTCCCGCCCCGGAACTAAATGGATAGACTTCAGCTTAGCCAATACTAAAGTAGACCAAATCCAGTTACTAAAATCTCATACTGTACAAGCTGTAACCTGTTCATGTAATTTCCATAAAATCTGCACCTTTAATTAACCACCTAAATACTGCGCCACTGAAAATGTCAGCGGGGGCGGCGCACTGGTGTCCTCTATGGAGGAGCCGCCGCTGTTGACCACCAACTTTTCAAGGGGCATACACCATTGACCACCAACATTTCAAGGGGCATACACCATTGACCACCAACATTTCAAGGGGCATACACCATTGACCACCAACATTTCAAGGGGCATACACCATTGACCACCAACTTTTCAAGGGGCATACACCATTGACCACCAACATTTAGGGGCACTCACCATTTGACACCAACATTTAAATGGGTACTCATCACCGATCGTCACTATAAGGGGGCACTTACTCCTGAACACTGAAATCTGCCAGCTGTTTTATACATTTCATAGTCCTGACCCCTACACTCTGAGGGCGGTCCTGTATACTCCTAAAATAAATGGAACACCTTTGGGGGGTGTTTGTATTTTCCCAGCATTTTCGGCCCTCAAGAAATGAACATCATGCCCTTTTTTTGGGTCTTTTTTATTTTTTATAATGAAACACTGGGTTTTTTTTTAAATACTACAAAAATCGCTACCAGACAAAAATTATTTAAAATGAATTTGCGTATAGTGTTGCATGACAGGGTAATTGTCATTCAAACTATCACAGCACTAAAAACTGAGAAAATGGCCTGGTAATAAAGGGGTAAAGGCTGGTACTCAAGTCGTCAAAATAACCTCTAGCAATGCTGCTGCCATGATGGTGTTTATGGGGTGACACTTGTCTTCCAGTTGTGCTCTTATGTTGTCACCCTGTCACATACACCCAGATGTACACTATCAGTGTCTGTGCTGTCATAGGGGTAGGCAACCAGTAGCCCTCCAGCTGTTGTGGAACTACATTTCCCATGAGGCATTGCAAGGCTGCCAGTTACAATTACCCCAGAGGCATGATGGGACTTGTAGTTCTGCAACAGCTGGAGGGCCCCAGGTTGCCTACCTATACGCAGAGCAGAGCCGGTTCAGACCAATGAAGTGCAGCGAACGTCAGAGGCAATGCATATAGACAGGAAGTGGCACCCTTAAAGTCAGCAGAAACCACCCTTCCTCATTTACTCCAATCCTTTTCAATGAAATGTCTCAATTTTGCAAAAATTTGGCAAGAAATTTTAAAAAAGTCTCAATTTTGCTTATCCCTAATTATCATATTTGGTCGGTTTCCCTATTACAGACAAGACAACCCTGTAAGATTTCATTTGTTTTTCAAAGAAAAGTACATTTTGAAGATATTGTGCCCCACAGACCTTCATCATGCTCATTGTTGTACCCTATAGATGTCAGTAAGAAGGCGCCATCTGCTGGCCACATGGTGTTGTGCAGAAACTGCTACAGTAATAAGAATATAAACAAAAGTGACAATCAAACATTAATAAAAGAAATGACAATTGTAATGTAGTAGAATGTAATACTGTTTTATTGTATTACGTTTATAGTTCATCTCACCCCATAACAAAAATGTAACATATTTTAGCTTTCCAGTCGTTTGATGTGGCAGCTGCATTCGTTTTCTTTTTTCAGATTTTTTTTTTCACCTGGTGATTCTGCCAATAACACATTTCTTATCCAAGGGTGACAACACCCACTCGCTCTACTGCAGTGGCAGATGGTGGTTTTTTTTTGGGGGGGGGGCAAACAAGCGCATCACCACCCCACCCCCCCCAGGGGTGGCCAGCGGCACTTAACCAACAACACTCCTCCTCCCCCCCACCCCCTGACGGCGTCACTTAACCAGCACACACCCCCGCCCGCCTGCTCGCTCACTGTCTGCCCGCCACTTACCCCGTCTTGGTGGCGGTTGACAGTGGCGAGCTGTGGGTCAGGCAGCGGCTCCTGTGTTCTCTCCTTATCCATGGCGGCTTCCGCCGTGCGTCTCTTCTCTCCTCCTATTAAGCGTCCAATAAGATCGCCTGTCCTTTCAGCCAATCGGTTGACGGATCTCAGAGCCACTTCCTGATTGGCCGGGAGGAGGATCAGTGTGACAATAACAAATATTAATTTGTTATCTTCACACAACTGGGTGGGATTGGGGCGCCCCAAGCCCACCCTTTTTTGAAGCCTATTAGTGCCTCTTGCTCTAATCATGGGCTTCAAAAACACCCCCCCCCCTCCATCCCCAATAGAGTTCATGCGTCCGTTTCCCTGCATGCAGATCAGGGGGCCGGACGCATGGGATGGGGGGGGAGCGGCGCCCGTGTGCCCCTAATGGACAGGCCGCCATTGCTGTACTGTATCTATGTTGTCACCGTAGGACAGGACTACAGAACACCCCCCTCCTCACCTCTATCATATAGACATTTGAGGACCAGGCCTTTTCTGACATGTTTTGTTTACAAGTTAAAATCTTCTTTTTTTGCTAGAAAATTACTTAGATGCCCCAAACATTATATATATATTTTTTTTAAAAGAAGCCCTAGAGAATAAAATGGTGTGTGGTGCAATTTTTTTTTTCTTTTTGTCGCACGGTATTAGTGCAGCTTTTTTCAGACACAGATTTTTTTTAAAAATGATACACTTTGATAAATTTTAATGCATGCAAACATAAATATAATACCCAATTTTTTGGCGAATTATAAAGGATGATGTTACCAAAACACGACATGCTCTACAATTGCACACGCTTGGGGAATGGCATCAAACTATAGTACTTCACAATCTCCATAGGTGACGATTTAAAAAAGTTAACGGGTTACCAGATTGGAGTTACTCAGGAGGTCCGGTGCTAGAATTATTGCTCTCGTTCTGGCGTTCGCGGCGATACCTCACATGTGTGGTGTAATCGCCGTTTATTATTATTATTATTATACAGGATTTATATAGCGCCAACAGTTTGCACAGCGCTTTACAATAAAGAAGGGGCACAGTACAATTACAATACAGAAGGAATAGGAGGGTCGTTTATTAATGCGCGTGGGAATGAAGCGCGCATTCTCCTTTGTGCATGAGCACGACGGGAGGGAGCACTTTAACCGGTTCCCGAAATTTACTGCTGCAGAGCGGCGCTGTAGCGCAAATCGTCGCCTATAAACGGCGGCTCACTCGTGTGCAGCTAGCGGGCAAGAGCGCATTGGTGGCAGTGCGCTCTCGTGCCCGCCGCACTCTGCAGCAGTATGGCTGCGGTTCAGGCGGACTCGGTGTCCACCGGCTCCCCGCGATCGCCTGGCAGAGAACAAAAACGGGCAACCGGCGATGTAAACACAGCGGTCCCCCGTTCTGACAGGCGGCATGTAAGAGATCTACTGATCCCTGTCACTGGCATCAGTTAGATCTCTGGTGCCCCTGGCAGCCCGGCCCCCTCACAGTTAGAACACGCCTAGGGAACACAGTTACTCCCTTCACTGCCAATTACATTTATACAGTAATCAGTGGATATTTAAATTTCTGATCGCTGTATAAATGTCATTGGTCCCAAAAAAGTGTCAAAAATGTCCGACATGTCCGCCGCAATATCAGAGTCCCAATAAAAACCGCAGATTGCCGCCATTACTAGTAAAAAAAAATGTAAAAACGCCAGAAATTAATTCTCATGGTTTGTAAACACAGCAACTTTTACGCAAACCAATCAATAAACGCCGATCGCAATTTTTTTTTTTAAACACAAATATGAGGAAGAATATAAATCGGCCAAAACTGAGGAAGATATTTGTTTTTTTATTTATTTTTATTTTTTTCTGGATTTGAATCTTAGCAAAAAGTAAAAAATATTGTTCTTTTTTTCAAAATTGACGCTCTTTGTTTTTTAATAGCGGCGATCAGAAATGACGTAGAGGGGATCAAATACCACTGAAAGAAAGCTCTATTTGTGGGGAAAAAAGGGACGTCAATTTAGTTTGGGTACAACGTCGCACGACCGCGCAATTAAAGCGACGCAGTGCCGAATCGCAAAAAGTGCTCTGGTCCCACAGTGGGAAATCCTTCCCTTTCCTTAAGTGGTTAAAAAAAAATATTAATAAATATTTAATAATGAATTAATAATTTATTTGAATTTTTTAAATTTTTAAACTGCTTCTTTATTATTTTTTATCTTATTTATCTTATTATCTTATTTATGTATTGCTATCAAAAGGAAATGTAAACATCCCCTGTGATAACAATACAGCATGACAGGTCCTCTTTATGGAGATATCTGGGATCTATTAGACCCCTCATCTCTCCTCTGCACTTGAGAGCATCTGATCACACCAAGAGGGGAACACCCCCCTCCCCCTCACCTCCATAATATAGGGGGGAGGTATTCTGTAGTCCCCAGGGAAAACTGTTGACAATGTAACTGATAACAGTCATTTCAAAACGGATTTAAATCAATACCAAAATGTGTGATCCGCATTAGTATTGATTTAATGCAGGTGTGGGAACACATTTGGTGATTGCAGCAGTTGTACCCTGCAATTCTTTATTTCTAGCACTAGGTGGCAGCGCGCTACTACCGTATTTATATACATTTCAAAACTGAATTTCAATCTTTTTAAAATCCGGGGCTTTTATTACAATAATCCCTGGTGATCCCGCCATGATTCAGGCACTTCCTGTTATAGGGTGACAACATTCTGTCTGTGTTTCATGAATGTTCTACTGCGTTGGCACCCTATTCCATGCTCTTACCTAGGAAACTAGAAGTGGCCGTTGTCACCATCAGGAAACCCACCCTGAGCAAAGCCCTGCTGCCATTGCTGGTGGGCACATAGGCGGGAAGTGGCTGCAAAGAGGCTGCCTGAGAGCAGCAGCACTAACTGATTTAAATCAATACCAAAATGTGTGATCCGCATTAGCATTGATTTAATGCGGGTGCGGGAACACATTTGGTGATTGCAGCAGTTGTACCCTGCAATTCTTTATTTCTATCACTAGGTGGCAGCGCTCTACTACCATATTTATATACATTTCAAAACTGAATTTCAATCTTTTTAAAATCCGGGGCTTTTATTGCAATAATCCCTGGTGATCCCGCCATGAAGGTCCTTGTTCGGGCACTTCCTGTTATAGGGTGACAACATTCTGTCTGTGTTTCATGAATGTTCTACTGCGTTGGCACCCTATTCCATGCTCTTACCTAGGAAACTAGAAGTGGCCGTTGTCACCATCAGGAAACCCACCCTGAGCAAAGCCCTGCTGCCATTGCTGGTGGGCACATAGGCGGGAAGTGGCTGCAAAGAGGCTGCCTGAGAGCAGCAGCACTAACTGATTTAAATCAATACCAAAATGTGTGATCCGCATTAGCATTGATTTAATGCGGGTGCGGGAACACATTTGGTGATTGCAGCAGTTGTACCCTGCAATTCTTTATTTCTATCACTAGGTGGCAGCGCTCTACTACCATATTTATATACATTTCAAAACTGAATTTCAATCTTTTTAAAATCCGGGGCTTTTATTGCAATAATCCCTGGTGATCCCGCCATGAAGGTCCTTGTTCGGGCACTTCCTGTTATAGGGTGACAACATTCTGTCTGTGTTTCATGAATGTTCTACTGCGTTGGCACCCTATTCCATGCTCTTACCTAGGAAACTAGAAGTGGCCGTTGTCACCATCAGGAAACCCACCCTGAGCAAAGCCATGCAGCCATTGCTGGTGGGCACATAGGCAGGAAGTGGCTGCAAAGAGGCTGCATGAGAGCAGCAGCACTAACTGATTTAAATCAATACCAAAATGTGTGATCCGCATTAGTATTGATTTAATGCGGGTGTGGGAACACATTTGGTGATTGCAGCAGTTGTACCCTGCAATTCTTTATTTCTATCACTAGGTGGCAGCCTGCTACTACCATATTTAGATACAGTTCAAAACTGAATTTCAATCTTTTTAAAATCCGGGGCTTTTATTACTATAATCCCTGGTGATCCCGCCATGAAGGTCCTTGTTCGGGCACTTCCTGTTATAGGGTGACAGCATTCTGTCTGTGTTTCATGAATGTTCTACTGCGTTGGCACCCTAATCCTTGCTCTTACCTAGGAAACTAGAAGTGGCCGTTGTCACCATCAGGAAACCCACCCTGAGCAAAGCCATGCAGCCATTGCTGGTGGGCACATAGGCAGGAAGTGGCTGCAAAGAGGCTGCAGGAGAGCAGCAGCATTGAGATGTAGCAAAGGTGGGAAAAATAAGTGGGAAGAGGTTTTACTATTTGGAATGATGGTTCTTTATGATGCCCAGAGGGAACTAAACATCCACTCATCAGGGTTTGCATCTGCTTTACACGTAATTGAGTCGCACACCGGCAAACTGTTGGCGCTATATAAATCCTGTATAATAAAAATAATTTTATGGAGGAATTGCAAATACTGTATGACTGCAAGTCATTGTAACTCAGCGATCTACAAACCCCTCCCCCACAATATCACATTGAATCTAGTCAAATGTGAAATTAATACCCAGTGATAAAATGTCATCAATACAATTTTTTTTTTTGAAAGATCGAAATGAATTGTAATCAAAACGGCAACAAGGTACAGCAAATACCGCAAAAAGCAATTCATTCATTTTCCTGCACAACCTTCAATTGGGGGAATCAAAATCTTCTTCAATTTTTTTATTTAACCCCTTCAGCCCCGGAAGGATTTCCCCCTTTAGGACCAGAGCACTTTTTGCGATTCGGCACTGCGCCGCTTTAACTGACAATTGCGCGGTCGTGCGACATTGCACCCAAACTAAATTTGCATCCTTTTTTCCCCACAAATAGAGATTTCTTTTGGTGGTATTTGATCACCGCTGCGTCATTTCTGATCGCCGCTATAAACAAAAGAAGAGCGTCAATTTAGCAAAAAAAAAAACCCCAAATTTCTTACTTTTTGCTAAAATAAAAATCCTAAAAAAAAAATTTTTAAAAATTAATTTATTCCTCAGTTTTGGCCGATTTATATTCTTCCTCATATTTTTGGTAAAAAAAAAAAAAAAAATCACAATTGGAGTTTATTGATTGGTTTGCGCAAAAGTTGCCGCGTTTACAAACCATGAGAATTCATTTCTGGCATCTTTACAATTTTTTTTTTGCAAGTAATGGCGGCGATCTGCGATTTTTATCGGGACTGCGATATTGCAGCGGACATGTCGGCCAAAAAAAAAAAAAAAACAATATTTCTTACTTTTTGCTAAAATACAAATACAAAAAGATATATATATATAAAAAAAAATTTTCATTGGTTTTGGACGATTTATATTCTTCCTTATATTTTTGGTAAAAAAAAGAAATCGCAATCGGCGTTTATTGATTGAATTGTGCAAAAGTTGCCGCGTTTATGAATGATGAGAATTAATTTATGGGGTTTTTTATTTTTTACTAGTAATGGCGGCGATCTGCGATTTTTAGCGGTACTGCGATATTGCGGCGGACATGTCGGAACATTTTGACACTTTTTTGGAACCATTGGCATTTATACAGCGATCAGTGCTATGAAAACGCACTGACTACTGTATAAATGTCAGTGGCAGGGAAGGGGTTAACCTGTAGGGGGCGCTCTATGGGTTAACTGTGTTCCCTGTGTGTGTTACTAACTGTATGGGGGCTGGGCTGAGTGGGGGAGAAGAGTGATCGTGGCTACCATACACAGGGAACCTGTGATCACACTCCTTCTCCCCTGTCAGAACGGAGATCCGTACGTTTACATACACCGACCTCCATTCTGTCACTGCGGGGGGGAGCGGTCGCGGGTAGACGGCGGGCATCGAGTCCTCCCTACCCACTCCCTGGCTCCCCCGGAACACAGTGAGCGTGCCTCTGGCGGCGCAGGCTCACAATCCGCGATCTCGCAGCTGCCGTCAGGTGACGGAGGTTTGCAATATCGAACCACTTTGCCGCTGCCATACGACGGCGGGCGGGTTGGCAAGAGGTTCAATAAAGGTACAAGACGGGGCTTGCAGAGTCAGCATATAAAAGGTGCACAGTCACTTAGCATAACTCATATAGTTAAGCGTTACAACAAATAACAGGGGAGTAATGGGCATGGCGCCATAGAAAGCTTCAATAAAACGTACAACGACCCTACAAATCCCACCTCCACCGGTTTTCTCATATTATGACATTCGTTTGCACTGATTTGTGCCGCAAAAACGAGCGTTTGCGCCGGTTTGGTTTCTGAGATATTAAACATTCAATTGTATGCAAGCCCCGCCCACTTTGCACCCCATGTTGCTGAATTTTAAAAATAAACACGCCATTCGTTTGCGCCGCAAAAAATAAACGTTTGAGCCGGTTTGCGAAGCAAAAATTAATGTTTGCGCTGCTTTGGTTTTTCCGAGATATTGTGCGTTATAGTTGCTGAAACCCCACCCACTTTGCACCCCATGTTGCTGAATTTTAAAAACAAACACGGCATTCGTTTGCGCCGCAAAAATTAACGTTTGCGTCGCTTTGGTTTCCGAGATATTGTGTTATAGTTGCTGAAACCCCGCCCACTTTGCACCCCATGTTGCTGAACTTTAAAAACAAACACGCCATTCGTTTGCGCTGGTTTGCGCCGCAAAAATAAACGTTTGCGCCGGTTCGGCTTCTGAGATATTAAACAGTCAATTTAATGCAAGGCCCGCCCATTTTGCACCCCATGTTGCTGAATTTTAAAAACAAACACGCCATTCCTTTGCGCCGCGTTTGCGCTGGTTTGCGACGCAAAAATTAATGCTTGCGCTGCTTTGGTTTTTCCGAGATATTGTGCGTTATAGTTGCTGAAACCCCGCCCACTTTGCACCCCATGTTGCTGAATTTTAAAAACAAACACGGCATTCGTTTGCGCCGCAAAAATTAACGTTTGCGCCGCTTTGGTTTCCGAGATATAATTGCAGAAACCCTGCCCACTTTCTTTGCACCCCATGTTGCTGAATTTTAAAAACAAACACGCCATTCCTTTGCGCCGCGTTTGCGCTGGTTTGAGACGCAAAAATTAATGTTTGCGCTGCTTTGGTTTTTCCCAGATATTGTGTTATAGTTGCTGAAACCCCACCCACTTTGCACCCCATGTTGCTGAATTTTAAAAACAAACACGCCATTTGTTTGCGCTGGTTTGCGCCGCTTTGGTTTCCTCCGAGATATTGTGCGTTATAATTGCAGAAACCCTGCCCACTTTCTTTGCACCCCATGTTGCTGAATTTTAAAAACAAACATGGCATTCGTTTGCGCCGCAAAAATTAACGTTTGCGCCGCTTTGGTTTCCGAGATATTGTGCGTTATAGTTGCTGAAACCCCGCCCACTTTGCACCCCATGTTGCTGAATTTTAAAAACAAACACGCCACGTTTGCGCTGGTTTGCGAGAGCGGGGGTGTAGGCAGTGGTGTATTTAGGTATTGTGCTGCCCTAGGCCTGACTAAACGCATGACCCCCCCGCACACAGAGTTACAGAATGCCGGCCAACTCATTGGTTGGGGTCTGTCGCTTGGGCCCTTTGGGACGCTCGGATCCCCATATATGTATGGGCTGCCCCCCTCTGATGGCGACCCTGCCTGTATTATACTGGCAGCACTAAAAGTGCCAGCCAGTGGGGACTCTTTTGTGCTGCCCCCCTGCAAAGTGCTGCCCTAGGCCTGGGCCTTGTTGGCCTAGGCCAAGATACAGTATTGCGTGTAAGGTCGCCACATCATCCCTTTAATCCAGGACACGTATTAATGACACAGGTTGTTCTGTGGCCGGTGGTCATTAAACTCACTTGGTGCCTCATCTGCATTAAAGTGGAGGACCGCCGCCGATTTGGTAATTAAGAGTCAGCAGCTACATCTACAGAAGCTGCTGACTTTTAACTTTAGGCACTTACCTGTCCTGGAGTCCAGCCATGTCGGCACCACCCGTCGATCTTCGGATCGGCTGTTCAGGTGCGGTAAGGTAACCCGGCACTGGAGCCGATTGGTTTCGGGGGCCGGGCACCTACTGCGCATGCGCAAAGCACGCTGCACGCTGTCTTTAGCTCGGCGGCGGAGGAGGGAGGAAGAGGGAGCCGAGCTGCTGACATAGTACACAGCGGCCGGGCTACCGGAAGTGGGAACAGAATACCTGTCATACCAGGTATCTTCCCCCCCCCCCCCCCCCCCCCCCC
>BLSH010229667.1:216907-229585 GCA_018402905.1 Glandirana rugosa | reverse complement strand
AAATAAAGGGGGTTTATTTCGTTGATTTTGTCAAATGTGATACCTGAGGGGGGGAGGAATACAATCAGCGGAAGTTCCAAATGTGGGTGGAACTCTGCTTTAAATTGGCCTCAGGACCTGTATAATTCATAAGTGTCCTGGACTAAAGGGATGATGTGGCACCCCTAGTGAGGGTCCTGGTGGAGGAACAAGAGACTTGTGGGGTATTATGCACACCAGAGAGTTGCGGTCTATGTGGCTTGTTGACTTATTTACTACTTTCAGGATGTAGTCAGTAAATGAGGAGGGTAAAATATAGGCTCAGTCAGTCCTGTCTTCTGTGAATGTAACCATGAGCTCCCTTGAGAGTGGCTGGTAGTTGTGGTTCACCTGATAGCTGACCTCAAATCGCACCATATATCACACATCCGGAGACAGTGACCAGACCGGCTCTTGTTTTAGTTGCTTTATTTGGGGGAAATAAATTGGATGGGGTTAAGGGGTGACTGTGGGATGCCCAATGAATTATGGTACATGAACTCCATATACAGTCCTGTATATTCACACGTCACTGCAGACTCTCCCTCTGCAGACTATTGCTCCTCTCAGCCCTCCAGCACTTCCCTTGCTAACCGTTACTCTTCCAGTTCTCTCACTTCACAGAACTCACAGCTTTACACTCCTTTGCTTCTCTCCAGCTCAGAACTCAGTTTCCAGCCTGAAGGGAAATTTATCAGGCTTCTCTATACCTTTCTCTTCACCGCGGCTAGCACATGGTGAGGCCTACTCTGCATCAGCAGGACCTCAGGAACACCCATTACAGGCCAGGGATCACGGGCCCCTGAATGTGCAGCAAGATACTTCAGTGCTAACCGGGCCTTTGACGGACTACAACTCAGCCCATCCTCTCCAGGTCCCGTCGACCTGCTCTCTGGTAGTGACTCTCCTTTCCCTTGACTGGCTCCCACAGACTGTCCACCATTCCTCTCCCAGCCTGCTCCAGCATTTTCTCCTCCAGTCTCAAGGACCGTCACTCACCACACCGGTGGATACTTTAAGGTCTCTCACTCCTTCACTCCTCCTGTAGCACCTCCGCTGTTCTCCTGTTCCTCTTGTGCGGCTCCAGGAATCACTCTCCTTCCTGGCTGCACCTGAATCCCCAGGCCCCAAGGTCACCCTCCCCAGACTGGGGGCGACCTCCTGGGTAGGAGCCTGCTCCACAGCACCTCTGCTACATCTCCAGACTTCCACCCGACACTACTCCTCCCAGATTGGGCTGACTGAGTATTTAAGGAGGCCTGCCCCCTGCCAACCCTGCTTGGGGATTGGTCAGGGCTCCCTAGAACACTCCAGATGACTCCACCCATCTCCCAGCTCTCTGACCAGAAAACCTTCTCCAGGTTTCTAGAAAGAAGTGGGAGGTTCTGGTGACCTCATCTGTTAAGTCCACCCAATCCTTCCTGAGCTTCTCCTCCCAGCCCAGACCAAAACATCCAGGCCTGCACATTACAGTCGGCAGACCTCCCAACTTTTTGAGATGGGAATGAGGGACACCTACTAGCAAAATTCTGTAGACATAGGACACCCTCTCCCCCGTCACGTCCCCTTAACATTGAATTAACCAAAAATAGAAGATTAGTTAAACCCACAAGTGCTTTTTTACCTCTACTTTTCCTTTTATTGGCTATTAAAATTTACAAATGCAGCAATTTAGAAATTGGATGAAAGGTTTAGCACTGGGAAACACTTTTTGAAAGATAAATAGTGCATTTTATATACAACTCTATAGATCAGAGCAAAAGGAGGAGGAAAGAGGGACAGAGGGACTTTGTTCCAAATCAGGGATAGTCCCTCGAAATCAGGGACAGTTGGGAGCTATGCTGTCGGGCCTGACTAAATTTACCTCTCCTAGCCAAAACCGTGCTAGAAAACGTACCTATACTATGGGGGGCGCTACATGAGCAAGGCACCACCTTCATCAGAGAGGACAAGCAGAAGGAGCGTTGCTTGGTCTACAAAAGATCTGGGGCTAGAGCCCATAGCAGTGAAGTAGTCATACGCTTGAGCAGGCATACACATGTATATAATATGCGTCTGTATAAATATACATATATAAAAGTATAAATATTGTTACATTTCTGAGTGCGGATCCCCCTTACATCAGGGTCCCCAGAGAGAACCCCCTATTTACATCAGGGTCCCCAGAGAGGCCCCTTCCTTACACCAGGGTCCCCAGAGAGGCCCCTTCCTTACATCATGGTCCCCAGAGAGGCCCCTTCCTTACATCAGGGTCCCCAGAGAGGCCCCTTCCTTACATCAGGGTCCCCAGAGAGAACCCCCTATTTACATCAGCGTCCCCAGAGAGGCCCCTTCCTTACACCAGGGTCTCCAGAGAGGCCCCTTCCTTACATCAGGGTCCCCAGAGAGGCCCCTTCCTTACATCAGGGTCCCCAGAGAGCACCCCCTATTTACATCAGGGTCCCCAGAGAGGCCCCTTCCTTACACCAGGGTCCCCAGAGAGGCCCCTTCCTTGCACCAGGGTCTCCAGAGAGGCCCCTTCCTTACATCAGGGTCCCCAGAGAGGCCCCTTCCTTACATCAGGGTCCCCAGAGAGGCCCCTTCCTTACATCAGGGTCCCCAGAGAGGCCCCTTCCTTACATCAGGGTCCACAGAGAGCCCCACCTTACATCAGGGTACCCAGAGAGCCTCCCCATACATCAGGTGGAGGCAAGGGCAGAGACGGAACCCGCACTACCACCACAGCTCAGTCTGCCCCTGCCTCCTGCATTCCGGACCGGGACATACCTGAAAATTGCAGAACTGCACCCACCCGGTAAGAGACTCGGGGCTATAGGCCCCAGACTCGGGCTGTAGCCCCAATAGCCACCCCCTAGCAACGCCCCAAGCAGATTCCATAAAGTCCAAGTTTTGGAATATTTTTTGTGTTGATGTCTGGAAGAAAGGACCAGGTCTTCTAATTTGTTTATCTCCTCAACTTTGGAATCAAAAATCTTCATTTCATGTGTTCATCTGCTTTTTGATAGTCATGAAAAATCAATTCAACCGCTCGATCGCTCACAATCGGGCACAAAACACTCCGGGTGGACAAACTCCGAATCACCCAATAGACAGGAAACCGGTCACAATGCGGAGAGGCTCGAAGAGCCAATAGTGGATCTGAGCACACCGGCTCTTTCCCTTTACACATGGAGAACAGAAATCTTGGCTAGAACATGCCCTGGTGTGTGCTGGATACGGGGTGCAGGGGCTCTGAATGAACAAATTTGACCCTGGCTACATGGAAATAGAGGGATATATTGATCACTGCAAATCCAGTTGTCTGTGCTTTATTAACCACTTCCCGTCTGCCTCGCGTACATTTACTGCTGCAGAGTAGCAGCGTCCTGTGAATTGCCATCTATAAATGGCGGCTCGCCCGTGCCCGCCGCACTCTACAGAAGTGTGGCTGCGGGTCTGGAGGACTCCATCTCCCCCGACGAGCTGCGATCGCCTGGCAGAGAAGAAAAATGAGAAACCGCCGATGTAAACACGGCGGTTCCCCGCTCTGTCAGGCGGCATGTAAGAGATCTACTGATTCCTGTCACTGGGATCAATTAGATCTCTGGTGCCCCTGGCAGCCCAGCCCCCTCACAGTTAGAACGCCTAGGGGACACAGTTACCCCCTAGAGCACCCCCTGCAGGTTAACCCCTTTCCTGAAACAGTAATCAGTGATTATTTAAATTTCTGATCGCTGTATAAATGTCATTGGTCCCAAAAAAGTGTCAAAAATGTCTGACGTGTCCGCCGCAATATCGCAGTCCCGATAAAAATCGCAGATCGCCGCCATTACTAGTAAAAAAAATTGTAAAAACGCCAGAAATTAATTCTCATGGTTTGTAAACGCGGCAACTTTTGAGCAAACCAATCAATAAACACAGATTGCGATTTTTTTTTACCAAAAATATGAGGAAGAATATAAATCGGCCAAAACTGAGGAATAAATTTGTATTTTAAGTAAAAAATATTGTTTTTTTTGCAAAATTGTCGCTCTTTTTTTGTTTATAGCGGTGATCAGAAATGACACAGAGGGGATCAAATACCCCCGAAAGAAAGCTCTATTTGTGGGGAAAAAAAGCCCGCAAATTTCGTTTGGGTACAACGCCGCACGATCGCGCAATTGTCAGTTAAAGCGACGCAGTGCCGAATCGCAAAAAGTGCTCTGGTCCTAAAGTGGGAAATCCTTCCGGTCCTTAAGTGGTTAAATGAGCCCAAAGATTTCTGTTCTCCATGTGTAAAGGCAAAGAGCCGGTGTGCTCAGATCCACTATAGTCTCTCCGCATTGTGACCGGTTTCCTGTCTATTGGATGATTTGGCGAGGTCTCTGCAGAAGGAGTTTGGATGTTTGGTTCACATTCTTTTATCCATGCGCTGTCTGACCCTCTGTAATTAAAGGGTCAACGTTATTCGGTAAGCAGGATTGCCCCTCCTTTTCGCAGTGGTGATGAGCGCATCGTATTATATTCTTATCACTCTTGGCGGTCCCGGGATATCTTTTTTATCAATCTGCCAATCAATGCTGTTTGACTTTACACATTTCTATGTTATGTTATTCAGGCGCTGCACCCTCTGTGTTGTTTTTATTGATCGTGGGTCCAATCATACCTGTTGGTGCTGGCTGCCTGTGTTTGTGGATTGTTTTTAACCAAGCGCAATTTTTACAGTGTTTTTAGCCTGTGCAAACTACCATATACTCTACAGTAGCAGTGGTGTATCATCCATGGGTGCAGGGTGTTCACCGAACACGGGCCCTGAGGGGTGGGGGCCCACTGTGCTGTGACCCACACTGCACCCATGGATGATCTCTCCCTGGTTGACAGCCGGGGATGATCTGTGCAGTGTGGGCTTGCACACGGGCCCACTAATTTCATGATACGCCCCTGTGTGACTTGTAAGGTAAAATTGCTCCATCTGGTGGTTCAAAGTATAATACTTAATGCAGACTACCATATCAATTCTACAGAAGTGCACCTGGTGATGTGCAATATCTGCATCTTGTGTTTCAATCAATAATAGTCAATGCAGACTACCTTTATGATTCTACAGAGTGGGCCATTTATATGGATACACCTTAATAAAATGGGAATGGTTGGTGATATTAACTTCCTGTTTGTGGCACATTAGTATATGTGAGGGGGGAAACTTTTCAAGATGGGTGGTGACCATGGCGGCCATTTTGAAGACGGCCATTTTGAATCCAACTTTTGTGTTTTCAATAGGAAGAGGGTCATGTGACACATCAAGCTTATTGGGAATTTCACAAGAAAAACAATGGTGTGCTTGGTTTTAACGTAACTTTATTCTTTCATGAGTTATTTACAAGTTTCTGACCACTTATAAAATGTGTTCAATGTGCTACCCATTGTGTTGGATTGTCAATGCAACCCTCTTCTCCCACTCTTCACACACTGATAGCAACACCGCAGGAGAAATGCTAGCACAGGCTTCCAGTATCCGTAGTTTCAGGTGCTGCACATCTCGTATCTTCACAGCATAGACAATTGCCTTCAGATGACCCCAAAGATAAAAGTCTAAGGGGGTCAGATCAGGAGACCTTGGGGGCCATTCAACTGGCCCACGACGACCAATCCACTTTCCAGGAAACTGTTCATCTAGGAATGCTCGGACCTGACACCCATAATGTGGTGGTGCACCATCTTGCTGGAACTATGATGTCGGTGATAGGGAATTGCTGGCCATCAAGTCGGCTTTGGAGGAATGGCGGTACCTCCTGGAAGGAGCAGCTCACCCGGTATTGGTTTTTACTGACCATAAAAACCATAAAAAAACCATATGCTGTGAAGATACGAGATGTGCAGCACCTGAAACTACGGATACTGGAAGCCTGTGCTAGCATTTCTCCTGCGGTGTTGCTATCAGTGTGTGAAGAGTGGGAGAAGAGGGTTGCATTGACAATCCAACACAATGGGCAGCACATTGAACACATTTTATAAGTGGTCAGAAACTTGTAAATAACTCATGAAAGAATAAAGTTACGTTAAAACCAAGCACACCATTGTTTTTCTTGTGAAATTCCCAATAAAGTTTGATGTGTCACATGACCTTCTTCCTATTGAAAAAACAAAAGTTGGATTCAAAATGGCCGACTTCAAAATGGCCGCCATGGTCACCACCCATCTTGAAAAGTTTCCCCCCTCACATATACTAATGTGCCACAAACAGGAAGTTCATATCACCAACCATTCCCATTTTATTAAGGTGTATCCATATAAATGGCCCACCCTGTAGATGTTTGACCTGTAAGGTGCAATGGCTCCATCTAGTGTGCAGATTACCATATTGATTTTATAGGAGTGCCCCTTGGGAGGTGCAATGGCTCCATCTAGTGGCTCAGTGTATAACAGTCAGTGCAGACTACCATATAGATTCTATAGGATTGTGCCTTGTAAGGTGCAATGGCCCCATCTGGTGGGTCACTGTATAGGAGGCTTGTATAAGATTAGTGGTTCAGGAGCTTCCCCCCCTCCTGGGAAAGATGGAAATTAAACACCCCTAAAGAAGAAGGCTTCTAGGTCCAAATGCTTACTGAAGAGCGATCCAAACACAGGTCTCTCTCTTTAGAGAGCACTTGACAGGTGGTGAGGAGGCATTGTATCGCCTCCTTACGGCCTGATTGAACTCCTTGAACTGCTACTGCACGCATTGCATGCGCTTTCAAGGCACTTGTGAAGTGGCCCTCATTCACTTGAATGGGTCACGCTCAGGTTGCCAAAAGCGACAGGGGGTGTAATTCCTGCTGTGGGTATGAAGCAAAATAGTACACCCCTGGGCACTGCTTCTGCAGCTAAAAGGGGTATAGGTTGGGCAGCATTAAAAGCACGGCTCAACTGTAGGCTTTTACTGCCCCCCCAAGAGCTATTGTGAATGAGCCCTAAGAACTGAGAGTCTCTACTTCAGTAAAGTGGTTCAGAACACAAAGTGGCACTCATTTTTATAGACAATGAAAAGCTATGGGAGCTATGGGTGTCCTATTAGTCTCCTGCCTGGCTGCCTGCACGCCGGCTCTGACAGTGGAGGGCCTCTCACCTGGCTGCAGGTCCTATGCCCAGCTACCCCGGCCTCATCAGGAGGGGCTTCCCTGAGCTTCTGAGGGGAGAAGCAGAGAATTCTATCTTCCCTGGTCATGTCCAGAAACCCAGAGAGTTGAGGAAAAATGAGTTAACCGGTTCCCGACCGCCTCGCGTACATTTACTGCTGCAGAGTGGCGCTGTTTCGCAAATCACCGTCTATAAGCGGCGGCTCACACATGCGTGGCTAGCGGGCGGAAGCGCGCCACACTCTGCAGGAGTGTGCCCGCGGCTCGGGCGCACCCAATGTCCGCTGGCGAGCTGCGATTGCTGACCACAGCTGAAAAACGGGGAATCGCTGATGTAAACACTGCGGTTCCCCGCTCTGTCAGGCGGCATCTAAGAGATCTACTGATTCCTGTCACTGGCATCAGTTAAATCTATGGTGCCCCTGGCAGCCCAGCCCCCTCACAGTTAGAGCATGCCTAGGGAACACAGTTACCCCCTAGAGCGCCCCCTGCAGGGTAACCCCTTCACTGCCAATGACATTTATACAGTAATCAGTGGACATATAAATTTCTGATTGCGCTATAAATGTCAATGGTCCCAAAAAAGTGTCAAAATTGTCCGACATGTCCACCGCAATATCACAGTCCTGATAAAAATCGCAGATCGCCGCCATTACTAATAAAAAACAAAATAGTAAAAACGCCAGAAATGATTTCTCATGGTTTGTAAACGCGGCAACTTTTGCGCAAACCAATCAATAAACGCCGATTGCGATTTTTTTTTTTTACCAAAAATATGAGGAAGAAAATAAATCGGCCAAAACCGATGAATAAATTCGTTTTTTTAATATTTTGTTTGGATTTGTATTTTAGAAAAAAGTAAGAAATATTGTTTTTTTTGCAAAATTATCGCTTTTTTTTTTTGTTTATAGCGGTGATCAGAAATGGCGCAGAGGGGATCAAATACCACCAAAAGAAAGCTCTATTTGTGGGGGAAAAAGGACGCAAATTTCGTTTGGGTACAACGCCGCACGACCGCGCAATTGTCAGTTAAAGCGACGCAGCAAAAAGTGCTCTGGTCCTAAAGTGGGAAATCCTTCCGGGGCTGAAGTGGTTAAAGGGGCTCTGCACCCGCAGCTGAGCATGGTGAGTAAACGGGCACCCGGCTACCCCTGAATGAGACCTGGCATCAGCTTCTTTCTGTATAATAACAGAGATTATGGCAGCCGGCTGGTTGGTGATATTTAACCTCAAACTAATGGGGTTTTTCCCCAGGTAGGCGGTTGCCAAGTGGTCACTGGCGCAGTGCTGGGTAGCAAAACAAGCGAAAACCTCTCTGAGCTGAAGGGGTTAATTTAGGATATGGCAGAAAAATAAAAAGATGGGGGAAATTCTTCTATGAAGTGATAAATAATCAAATTATAAGGACAGGAAGAAAATGTATAACAAGGAAGACGATGATTACAAATAAGTGCAGGAAAGTTTCTATTGTATTAAATATTGCAACAAAATAGAAACATAATGACCTCTGACCTCTCCTGGATGGAATTCTATTGTCTGCCTTCATTTTGTAAAGTACAAAGCAAACTGTTGGCTCCATATACATCCTGCATAATAATAATCATCACACATTTATATACAGAGGCAAAGAAAGAGTTAAGTGGGAAGGAGAATGAGAGGGAGGGAGGGGGAGGGGAGTGCAATGTGAGTCCCCCATCCCCAGCACATGGAGGGACCCTCCTGTATCAGGAGAGAGCTGTGTACTTCCTCCAGGCCGGGCCGCCCCTTCCTCTCCAATCACTGTGTACAATGTGATCCCCACCGAGACCACCCATCCCACCGAGCCGGGGTCACCGGACACCAATCACCGAGCCGGGGTCACCGCCCGCCAATCACCGAGCCAGGGTCACCAGACACCAATCACCTGAATGCTGGGTGTAATTCTCGGTATCTGTTCTTATTCTGTATGTATGGACTCTGCACAGTACCACTTCTCTTGTCCTGTATGCTGGGTGTAATTCTCAGTATCTGTTCTTATTCTGTATGTATGGACTCTGCACAGTACCACTTCTCTTGTCCTGTGTTCCGGGTATAATTCTCAGTATCTATTCTTATTCTGTATGTATGGACTCTGCACAGTACCACTTCTCTTGTCCTGTATGCCGGGTATAATTCTCAGTATCTATTCTTATTCTGTATGTATGGACTCTGCACAGTACCACTTCTCTTGTCCTGTATGCTGGGTGTAATTCTCAGTATCTGTTCTTATTCTGTATGTATGGACTCTGCACAGTACCACTTCTCCTGTCCTGTATGCTGGGTGTAATTCTCGGTATCTGTTCTTATTCTGTATGTATGGAGATTTTTATTGTAAAAACAAACAGAATACATGGTAACAGACTAACTGTCTGAAAATAACATAAATACAACAATTACTGACAGATTCTCTCGGTCAAAAACTCAGACTAGGTAAAGAAAAATCATAAATAATAATTTCCTCTTATATATGAACTCCCTTAGGTGATTTTCTCACCTCAGATTGCCCCAAACCTGCGATATTCTGGAGGGAAGCTCCTCATTCTATCCATGGACCCCTCCTGTCTACACCCCGATTTCCTATCAGGTGTGGGCAGACCCCCGATTTCCTAGCAGGTGTGGGCAGACCCCTTACGTTCCTCAGTCCTGACCTCATAGCAAAGACGGTTAAATGTAAAACTGGCATCACTACAAGTCAGAATCAGAGTCACTCTGCCAACTACGGGTTTCCATATCAGACTCTGCGGATCCAGGATCAGGGGGCGCACGCTTTTTTGTGGGCGGGTCATCCTCTGAGCCATCCGTAAACTCCCTTTCCACTTTTTGTAATTCCTCTTCCATTTCCTTGGCTGCTAGATAATCGGAGTCAACATCCGAATCTGAGAAGACCTCATACCTGTTGGTGGAAACTGCCCTGCCCACTTCTGGTGCCCCTTTCACTTTCTTGGCTGCCTTCTGCACTAAGGTCCATTCACTTTCAGGTTTTCGGGAAGACTTATCTTTTTTTTTCCTTCTCTTTTGGCCAGAAATGTTCTCCACAGAGACAGGAACTGAAACAGATGAAGACTGCACCACCGGCCGCTGCTCCTCTACCTGCTGAACACTGCCTGGCGGTCCGGGGGGAGTTTCCCGGTCCACTGGGTCCACCTCCTCCCCAGCCCCATTCATGAAGACCTCCTCCTCCCCAGCCCCATTCATGAAGACCTCCTCCTCCTCTAGATTTTCTGCTGCAGCCAAGAGTTCATCATCTGCAGATTCCCCAGCCATGTTATGGAAAGCCTCCGGGCAATCCCTGTGGTAATGGCCAAGCCTACCACATAGATTGCACTTCACCTTCTCGCAGGTAGAACTCACGTGGCCAACCTCCCCACACAGATTACACTTCAAAATTGTGCAAACGCTCGCCACATGGCCAGATTTGCCGCATTTAAAGCATAACCTGGGCTGACCTCTGCATAGAAGCAAACTCCTCTCTCCCGCCCAATGAAAAAAGAGTTTGGTAGGTGATGGGTAACGTTATTGATTTGCCTCAACTTAACCAGAACCCTCCAACCACCAGTCCAGATCCCATCACTGTCTTTGGTTTTTGTCAAATCAGAAACCATTTCGCAATGTCTTCTGAGCCAGATGACAATATCCTGGGGGGGCACCGACTCATTCCAGAAAATGATGTTAACATTCGCTGTGTCAGGCTTGGAGATTGGAATGAGGATGAAATTCTTCCATCCCTCCTTGTCCCGAAGCCCACTGAACCCAGCCCAGAATCTGTCCAAGTCAGACATGAGCTTAAAGCTGACATCATAACCCTGTCTATCCGGGAGATTGATGACTGCCAGTATGTCTGCGGGCACAAACCCCATCTGCTGGCACAGCAACTCCCTCACTACAAACCTCCTATCGGGGAGCTCCTCTCTGGAACCCCTATGCTTGAATCTGACCACGTTTCTCCTCTTGAAGGCCTGACCAGTATAATTGTTACTGGTGGAAAAAGAAGGGGCCCCACGGCTCCAGGCATTCCGAGGAGGGACCTGACCAGATGGACCAGCATTCCCCTGTGGAGCAGGTGGTGGATCCATCAAAGGGGGGAAGTCATGAGGGTCATCCTGAACTGACCCCTCCATCGCCACATTCCCAGAGCTCTCTGACTGCTGATGACCCTGTTCAGATGTCCCAGCATTATTCACCCCATCAATATTGGTGCCATCAGCACTGCACATCATCTCACTACTAGCGTCATCATTACCAGTCACCCCAGTGTCACTCCCATCATGAACACCGGTCACCCCAGTGTTACTCTCATCATGAAAACCGGTCACCCCAGCATAGCTCCCACTATGAGAATCAGTGATGACAGCACTGTTCTCACAATCCATATGCTGGGAGTCCATGTCACTTCTCTGAGTCTCCTGAACTGTGAATGTCTCCTGGGTCAAACTGATGTCCCCGCCATCCTCCACAGCTGGAAGTCCAGCAGGAAAATCAACTGCAACCTGGTGTTGTTCCTCACAGTCCTCCAGAGGCTGCAGAGTCTTCCCTACAGAAGACACATTTGGTGGCAGCGTGCGTTGGACTGGTTCCCCAGAGTCCGACAGTGAAGAAGCCTCGGCCCTTCCACTCGATCTCGCCTCAAACCGATCACGATTCCGGTACACCTCCGCCACTGGCCCCAGTTCCTCCAGAACAGCATCAATGTCCTTAGATACACCGGCCAGTTCAATGCCCAGGGAGTTCAGTTTGCTGTCATATACGATTTGCTTCTTGGGGTTGGCATCTTTGAGTCTGTAGACAGAGTCAATGTCTCTCTGGGTTTTAGCCTTGGCTTTCCTTAGGGTCTCCATTCTCTTTGCCAGGAAAGGAATCTTATCAGCCAGGTGCAGCACAGGTTCTGACTTTAACCCCTTCTGCTTCGTGTCTGCAGGACGTTTGAAATCTTGATCCGCCTTTCCGTCACCAATACTGGGCTGGGGGTCTCTGCTGGGTGTAGAAGGGTTACCACCCTCATCTTCCGCCTTTCCATTACCAGTACTGGGCTGAGGGTCTCTGCTGGGTGTAGAAGGATTACCACCCTCATCTTTATGCTGCTGCAGTTTAGAGCGTGATAAACGTTCCTGGCTGCTGCCCACCATTACACATTGTTGTAAGTTCTCTTTCATGGTTTTCTGTAATAATGAAGTCCTTGTATATTTGCGAGGAGTACCAGGAGCAACAGATGTACCTGCTCCACTAGCCACAGGGCCCGCACACTGAGCCGTAGGGGCCGCACACTGAGCCGTAGGGGCCACAATCTTAGCTGTAGGAGCCGCACACTGAGCTGTAGGGGCCGCACACTGAGCTGTAGGGGCCGCACACTGGGCTGTAGGAGCCGCACTCTTAGCTGTAGGGGCCACACACTGAGCTGTAGGAGCCACATTCTTAGCTGTAGGGGCTGCACACTGAGCCGTAGGGGCCACATTCTTAACTGTAGGGGCCGCACACTGAGCCGTAGGGGCCACATTCTTAGCTGCACACTGAGCTGTAGGAGATGCCCTCTGAATTGCACTCTGCTGGGCTTGCTGTGGTTGCAATGGCT
>BLSH010229667.1:195082-206109 GCA_018402905.1 Glandirana rugosa | reverse complement strand
CATTCACATGAACTTCCTCGTTATACGCTCGTAACCCATCATTACGTTGGCCAATTACTTGACTCATGTCAGTACGCTAGACAAAACCGCCATCGCCCAGTTTGGACAAAAGTTGGACGTTCGGTTGGCCAACAATCTGCGCGTGGCTTAAGAGATCGCTGAAGGCTCAAGATACGTAATTAGAGTTTGAGGGTTCCAGGGGGAAGACTTGTATATTTTAGGATTAAGGACCAAATATGAGTCTCCACAATGCAGGAAGGTGCTGATGGGCATGTAAAGTGTTCAGCAAGTTAGGTTAGAAGGGTATTTGTTTCGTAGTGCAGATAATAATATCAGGGCAGTATTGTATCTATAGAGGAGAAGGTTGTCACCTTAGTCTGCTCAGTTCATGGAGGGGCACTTGGTAGGGCTGAAGTTATTAGGGCACTGGATGTCTGGCAGGATCAACATTTTATGTTTTGTACTTTATTTTATTTATTTCGGGTACTTATATAGCATCACCAATTTACGCAGATCTTTACATATACATTGTACATTCACTTCAGTCCCTGCCCTCAAGGAGCTTACAATCTAAGGTCCCCTAACTCACATTCATACATTTATTGAACAGATAAAACAAAAACGCTTTCAATGGTTATCCACTTAAGGACCAAGCCTCTTTTTGTTAAAATCTGGGTTTTTTTTGCTCGAAAATTACTTAGAACCCCCAAACATTATATATATATTTTTTCAGACACCCTAAAGAATAAAATGGCGGTCATTGCAATACTTTATGTCGCACCGGATTTGCGCAGCCGTCTTACAAGCGCAATTTTTTTGGAAAAAATACACTTTTTTGAATTAAAAAATAAAACAGTAAAGGTAGCCCAATTTATGTGATAAGAAAATGTTATGCCGAGCAAATTGATACCCAACATGTCATGCTTCAAAATTGAGTCCGCTCGTGAAATGGCGACAAACTTTGGCAATTAAAAATCTCAGTCGGCAATGTTTAAACATTTCTACAGATTACCATTTTTGAGTTACAGAGGAGGTCTAGTGCTAGAATTATTGCTCTCACTCTAGCGATCGGGGTGATACCTCACATGTGTGGTGTGAACCGTTTTCATATGCGTGTGCGACTTATGTATGCATTTGCTTCTGCGCCCAAGCTCAGCGGGACGGGGCTCTTTATACTTTTTTTTTCTTATTTATTTTACTTTTTATTTTTACACTGTCCTTTAAAAAAAAAAAAATTGGGTCACTTTTATTCTTATTACAAGGAATGTAAACATCCCTTGTAATAGAAAAAAAAGCATGACAGGTCCTCTTTAATGTGAGATCCGGGGTCACAAAGACGTCAGATCTCTCATTTACACTAAAATGCAATTTAAAAATGGCTTTTTTTTTTTTTTTCAATAAAAAAAATTTCCTCTTTAAGACCATCGGGTGGAAGTGACGTTTGACGTCGCTTCCATCATCCAATGGTATGGAGCCGAGTGGGGGGCCATCTTTCCCTCACTCGACTTCATGCCTTGCAGGGGAAAGGACGCGAACGTCTCCACCGCTACCGACGGCTCCGGTGAGCGGCGGAGACCACTAGGGAGCGGGGGGGGGGCAAGTGATCTTGCAGTGAATCCGCTACAGAGACCATTTTAATCTGAAAGCAGACCGCCCACTGTTTAAATTAATATTTGCTGCCAAAACCCCAGTATTTAACGCCAAACAGACGACGTATAACAACGGCGGGTGGTCCGTAAGTGGTTAACTTAGTGGGAGCAAATAAGGGGAGTTCATCGTTGGAAATTACAACCACTTGCCGACCTGCCGCAGTACATATACTGTAATGGGGCGGCTCCTACAGACACTGGGACGTACCCCGTACGTCAATGCCCCCCCCCCCCGCCTACTCCTCTGTGATTTGACACAGCAGGAGTCTGTCAGCAGATCCCGGCCAATGAATCATGACTGGGACCTGCTGATCGGCTGTGGCCAATCACAGCCCAGGGCCCTGTGTTGACACTCAACACAAGGCTCTGTACAGAGGGAATTCTCGCTGTGTTTCTTTTCCCTGCAAAGTAGTAAAAGCAGCACACATTACACATAGTTAGGCACTCAGTTAACCCCTTGATTGCCACCGAGAGGCTAACCTTTTCCCAGCCAGTGTCATTAGTACAGTGACAGTGCATAGTCTTATCACTGATCACTGTATTGATGTCACTGGTGATGTCAGTGAGAGTTATTCAGTTCCCACAAAGTGTCATTTAGTGTCAGGTTGCCCACCCACTATAAGTCGCTGATCACCGCCATTAGAAAATAAAAATTCCAGTATCTATACCATAGTTTGTAGACGCTAAAACTTTCACACATATTACATGCAATTAATATACAGTACACTTATTGGTACTTTATTTTTATTTTTTTTTTACCAAAGACATATAGCAGTATACATTTTGACCTACATTTATGAAGAAATTTGATTTTTTTATTTTTTTTCATTGGATATGTTCTATAGCAGAAAGTAAAAAATATTGGATTATTTTCAAAATTGTCTGTCCTATTTCGTTTATATAAAAAAATAAAACAAAAACCCTAGTGGTGATCAAATAGAAATCTCTATTTGTGTGAAAAAAATGAAATAAATTGAATTTGGGTACAGCATTGCATGAGCATGCAATTACCATTTAAAGTAGCGCAGTGCCGAATAGCAAATTATGGCCTGGTCATGAAGTGGGGAAAATCTTCCGGAGCTCAAGCGGTTAAGCAAACTACTCTTTAACATCTTCCCAACCGCCCGCCGCAGTGTGACGGCGGTAAAGTGTCTCGTTATCGCGTACCGCAGTCACCTGACGGCAGCCGCGATAACGAGTATTGTGAGTGTGCTCACTGTGTTCCGGGGGGGGCCAGGGAGCGGGTAGGGTGGACTCGGTCGCCGCCGGCTACCCGCGATGGCCCCCCACAGTGAGAGAACGGAGGGCCGTGTAAGTAAACACGGATCTCCTTTTTCATACAGTGGGAAGGGCTGTGATCCCAAGCTTCCTGTATATGGGGGCTGTGATCACTCCCCTCCCCCTGCCAGCCCAGCCCCCATACAGTTAGAATGCACTGAGGGAAAAGAGTTGACCCTTAGCGTGCCCCCTCCAGGTTAACCCCTTCACTGCCAGTGGCATTTACACAGTAATCAGTGCATTTTCATAGCACTGATCGCTGTATAAATGCCAACGGTCCCAAAAAAGTGTCAAAAATGGTCCGACATGTCCGCCACAATATCGCAGTACTGCTAAAAATCGCAGATCGCCGCCATTACCAGTAAAAAAATTAAAAAAAAGAAATCCCCAGAAATTAATTCTCATCATTCGTAAACGCGGCAACTTTTGCGCAAACCAATCAATAAACGGTGATTGCGATTTTTTTTTTTTTTTTTTTACCAAAAATATGAGGAAGAATATAAATCAGCCAAAACCGATTAAAAAAATGTTTTTTTGTTTTTTGGATTTGTATTTTAGCGAAAAGGAAGAAAAATAGTTTTTTTGCAAAATCATCGCTCTTTTTTGTTTATAGCGGTGATCAGAAATGACGCAGAGGTGATCAAATACCACCAAAAGAAAGCTCTATTTGTGGGAAAAAAAGGACGCAAATTTATTTTGGGTACAACGTCGCACGACCGCGCAATTGTCAGTTAAAGCGACACAGTGCTGAATCGCAAAAAGTGCTCTGGTCCTAAAGGGGGAAATCCTTCCGGGGCTGAAGTGGTTACCCTAACATTTAGCTCTCATAATACACAGGAATTCTCCATAGTGAAGAGGACATCTGATGACCATGTGACACTCGGCAGCCAGTCTCCTGCATCAGAAGGATGGAACAGAAGCCAGGTCCCCACCATGGAGCCTTCTCCAGAGAGGAATGGCAAGAAGATTCTGAAGGTCATCAACAAGATCATAATGCTTCTGACGGGAGAGGTGAGAAGTGCTGGGAATTCTGGGGCATTATCCGGGATCAGTGGTATGTCTGGATGGTGACGTTATCATTGTGTGTGTCAGGTTCCTATCAGGTGTCAGGATGTCGCCGTCTATTTCTCCATGGAGGAGTGGGACTATATAGAAGGACACAAGGATCTGTTTGAGGACATCATGGTGGAGAATCTGCACCACTTCACATTGCCAGGTAAGTGGAGGGTTTCATACAATTTATGTACAAATAAGAATGCTAGATTCATAGCAGAGCAAGTTTTGCTTAATTTCCACATGCAAAAGGCACTAGAACAGCCTTTCCCAACCTCTCTAACACAGAGAAACCCTTAAAAAATAACGTTCCAGTCTCATGGAACCCCTGCTAAAAAATTCTATATCTACTACTTATGATACATTAGTGTGATGGTCAATGGGAAGAATGCTCCTTACACTTGTGGTCATTGGGAAGAATGTTCCTTACATTTGTGGTCATTGGGAAGAATCACCCCCTTACAGATAGCTAAAAAGATTAATGGTGTCATTGGGAATTTATCTGAGAGGTATACATTTCTCATTGCTCAAGGAACCCCTAGCAACCTTTGAAAGAACCCTAGTGTTCCACGGAACCCTGGTTGAGAAACCCTACGTTAGAAGGACCATTAACATCTACAGATTTCTACATGAGGGCTAAAAGAGTAACAATGGAGGAAAAATAGAGAAAGAGGGATTTGGTTCTAAATGAGGGACAGTTGGAAGCTCGATATTTCAAGTCTGTGAAGGTTTTCATCTTTCCAGGCTATGGTGTATCTGGTAGTAGTTGTCCAAATGGACTTGTTCTTTGATGTTAAAGATGTTTTGTAAATGAAGTTGGGATGCAGGGCTATGTGGAAGGCCAGAATGGGTGATACACTCTGGTTAGAAAAATTGATCTACCAGCATCGGGGTACCGGTGGTAAATTTGAAAGACTGTGGGCTCCTTGGTTGAATGGCTTGGCCCCGGCACATCTGACCATGGATAGATTGCTCATGTAAACGGTCCTTTGAGGAGGGGGTTGCAGAGGAGATCCCAGGGCAGTTGAAGGAAGCAGATCCAATATGTGCCTTTTATACTGGTCTATGCTCCAGAGTATTGGCCAGAGTCCTTGTTTAAGCTGGCAAATTTTGTCTAATGGTTTTTTCTGTATTGTTGCATGTTCACCTGGCATGTATTGTTGATTCTATGAAGCTTTGTGGATGTATATGTACTTTTTCAGATGTACACTAAAAACCTTTTTGTTAAAAAAAAAAAAAAGATGTTTTGTAGCTCGTCCAGACCACTCCTTCAATTATAATTAAAGTTTAATAAGACACAGGACTGCCAAAGGCACCAACGTCTTGTTGATCTGATCGAAAATTGAAAGAAGGCAAGGTGGACTTATGAGTGGCCAACAATGAACAAACAAATATTGAAAGCTATGATTTTTTATTGTTACAGCATCCGTAAAATCACATCATTAAAAAACATAGACACGTGTCTATGTCCTATTCTTGTAGCCTCTCTCACCTCCTGAAGAAGAGAGGTGTTCCCACAAAACGCGTTGAGTAATTGAGGACTTGCCTACCCATGAAAGATACCTTACCTATCTATTTCTTCAATCTAGTGTAATTGTTATATGGATTGGGTTGGTGTTGCTAACTCTATGGGAGTTATTTTTATGTACACTTTGCATACGTCTGTTTTTAATGATGTGATTTTATGGATGCTGTAACAATAGATATTTATAGTTTTCTATATTTGTTTGTTCATTGTTGGCACCTCAAAAGTCCACCTTGCCTTCAGTTCCAATTAGTCTCAGGAAGACAAACCCCCACCCTGTTCTTGGACAATTAACATCTCCCTTGACACGTTCCATGGTGATTGGTTGAAGGTGTCTTGGGTGTTCCCAACACTCCTTAGAACTGAAGAAGTGACTTGGAGAAGCTACAAAATTCAACATTACAGAACATGTCCAATTGAATGTGATAATACTGCTAGTGTACTGTATGGACCTCTGTGTCATGTCTTGTTATATTTATGTTGCTTTCATCCATACACTATATGGCTAAATGCGACTATCCCATCTATATAAGCTTGCAGGACATCCATTCCAAAACCATGGCCAGTGGAGTTGTTCCCCCATCATGGGCATTATTAGGAAGTTGCTCCCCTACCATAGCTATCAATATGGAATTGTCTCCCTTCCCCCATGGCCAATAATATGGAGTTGACCTCCTTTGAGCTATAAGCCTCAACTCTTTTAGGAAGACTTTCCACACCTTTATAGAGGGTGTCTGTGGGAATTTGTGCCCATTTGTGAGGTCAGGTACCCATGTTTGATGAGAAGACCTGGCTCACCATCAACATTCCCATTTATCCCAAAGGTGTTCAGTAGGGTTGAGGTCAGGGCTCTGAGCAGGACACTGGAGTTCTCCCACACCAAACTGTTCATCCATGTCTTTATGGAGCTGGGCTTTGTACACAGGGGCACAATCGTGGAAGGTCGGAAGTCTACAACAGGGATTCTCAACCAGGGTTCCTCCAGAGGTTGCTAGAGGTTCCTTGAACAATGAGCAATTTCTGTCTCGTAGATAAGTTCCTACTGACACCATTGATCCTTTTAGCTATCTATAAGGGGGGAATTCTTCCCAATGTTCACAAGTGTAGGACATTCTTCACACTGACAATCACACTAATGTATCATGGGTTACAGAGGGTTTCCTTGAGACTGGAAGGTTATTTCAAGGGTTTCTCTGTGTTGCAAAGGTAGAGAAAGGCTGGTGTACAATGTCTTTGTATGCTGTAGTATCATTAGTACCCTTCATTGGAGACACCTAAACTCAGTCATTTGGAGGAATGTTCCATTTTAAAATAATCCCTGACAGGGGCAGCCCGTCCATTAAGGTCGCACGGGCGCCGGCCCCTCTTTCCTCACCACCCTCCTATATAAGTAATGGATAGATTTATGCATAGCATGAATCTATCCATGGCCGCCGCAACCACCTCCTAAATCATGTGGCCGGCCCCTTCAGGACGCCGGCCGCATTAATTACATCGGTGGAGGAGTTTATTTTGAAGCACCTGATTAGAGCCATAGCCCATAATAGGCTTCGAAATAGAGTGGCTTGTGGCGCAGAGCATGGCGCAGTGAACCCACTCGCGTGTGTTAGAAAAGCAAATGAACATTTGCTTTTCTAACACTAAGGCTGGATTCACACACTTCCAGCCCCGATGCCTGTGAGAAGGACAGGAACTGCTGCTCAGCGTTTCCTGTCTGATCTCATGGCGCATCGGCTGATGGAGGCGGGGGGGGGGGTGCAGTGAGGAGAGGGAAAGATCCCCATTCATTTCCAGAATACATCTCCGAATTAAATACGTTCCCATTGAACAAAATGGGGCTAGAATTCGCACCGCACTGCAAAGAAAATGCACACGTTTTCTGTGCAATGCGGAGTGCGAATGCACCGCACAGATGTGAACTGGACACATTGAAAAGAATGTGTTTTCAAGTGTCCTGTGAATTGGATGCGGTGTAAGCCACGTCCAATTCGCATAGGTGTGAACCCAGCCTAAATCGCCTCTCCGCCAATCAGGAAGCACAGGTATGTTACCGGTTTCCCGATTGGCTGAGAAGTCAGGCAATCCAATTGGACGCCTTTTTAGGAGGAGAAGGGGGATACACAGCATGCTCCCGCTTGCTGGACATTGTTGCCTGCTCTGCTTCCTAGACGGGGTAAGTGCCGGACTTTGATGTCCCGACTGCCCAGGAGGGGGGGGGGGTTGGAATCTGCTGGGGGGATCTGCTGTCACTGCCATGAGCCCCGCGGTGGGGGGGTACTACAGTATATACTCTATCTGGTGATGATGTATACCCCTATCTGGTGATGCTGTATACTCCTATCTGGTGATGCTGTATACTCCTATCTGTTGATTCTATATACTCCTATTCGGTGATGCTGTACACTCCTATCCAATGATGCTGTATACTCCTATCTGGTGATGCTGTATACTCCTATCCAATGATGCTGTATACTCCTATCTGGTGATGCTGTATACTCCTATCCGGTGATGCTGTATACTCCTATCTGGTGATGCTGTATACTCCTATCTGGTGATGCTGTATACTCCTATCTGGTGATGATGTTTACCCCTATCTGGTGATGCTGTATACTCCTATCTGGTGATGCTGTATACTCCTATCCGGTGATGCTGTATACTCCTATCCGGTGATGCTGTATACTCCTATCTGGTGATGCTGTATACTCCTATCTGGTGATGCTGTATATACCCTATCTGGTGATGCTGTATATACCCTATCTGGTGATGCTGTATATACCCCTATCTGATGATGCTGTATACTCCTATCTGGTGATGACCTTTATTAAAGGTGTTGCAAAAACCACATACAGGCAGAGTCAGTGTGCCCTATGAGTACATGTGATTAAGCTGTCGCTAGTGCAGATCACAGGCAGACTGTATGAGCCAATCAGTAGTAGCCATGTACCTTGTGATCACTGTGAGCCAATCATGGTGATGACAAGCGTAAACACTGCCTGTGTTTACAAACATTCAGCCCTCCTCTTCCTCTTACAAGAGAGGAAGGGGAGGAAAGAGACTTGAAGAGGTGAAGGAAGGTATCGGCAGAAGATTTAACGTTTTATAGCTCCACTGACCACCAATAACCGTGGGATCTTTTTCTAAAGGTGGGGATTGTAGTCAGGAAGACTGGGGTTGAGTTCAAAGTGCTATTGACCAGCATTCAACAAGGAAGAGGGTAATTCTATTGCTACTGCTTGTCTTCAATGGGCAAGTTATAAAGAATAAGTACAACTTGACCACCTCAATACCAGCAAGGTTCTTTATTTCCAAAAATATTGGGGTGGCTGTGCTGCCTTGACGTTTTTTATTTTATAGTAAAAATAAAGACCTGGGATTATCAAATACTACCAAAATAAAGCTTAAGCAATCTAAAATATATATATATATATATCGTTTGGGTACAGTGTTGCATTACTAAATAGAATGGGTATACACAGGGTAGAAAAAAAATGAGTTTATATAGGGCCAACAGCTGGCACAGTGCTTTACAATCTGAAGGGAGACAGTACAGATACAATACAATAAAATACAAGAGGGTTGAGAGGGCCCTGCTCACAAGAGCTTACAATCTAATAGGTTGAGGCAAGTGGTACAAAAGGTTATAACTGTGGGTGGTGAGCTGATGGAAAAGGTAAAATTTCAGTTAAATGGAGGTGTGATAGGCTTCCCTGAAGAGATGAGTTTTCAGGGATCGTTTAAAGAAGGCCAGAGTGAGAGATAGCTGGACAACCGATTGGGCTAGAGATTTCCAGAGGATGGGGGAGGCTCTGGAGAAGTCCTGGAGATGAATATGGGAAGAGTAGACAAAGGAGCTTGAGAGTAGGAGGTCTTGGGAGGAGCGGAGAGGACGGTTTAGGTGATATTTGAAAACAGGATTGGTGATGTAGCTCGGGGCAGAGTTGTGAATGGCTTTAATGGTTGTTAGTATTTTGAATTCAATTCGCTGGGCAATTGAAAGCCAGTGTATGGATTGGCATAGAGGGGTGGTGGACCTCCCAAAATTTTGAGATGGGAATGAGGGACACAAAAATATGTAGGCATAGGACACACCCCCTTAAAGGCGCTTTATCCAAAAAAAAAAAAAATATTAGTTAAACCCACCAGTGCTATTTTTTTTACCACTACTATTCCTTTTGGATGTTCAAATTTACAAATGCAGCAATTTACAATTTGAATGAAAGGTTTAGCACTGGGAAACACTTGTTAAAAAGATAAATAACGCATTTTATATACAACTCTGTAGATCAGAGTAAAATGAGGGAGACAGAGGGACAGGGGAACTTTGTTCCAAATGAGGGACAGCCCCTCCGAATCAGGGACAGCCCCTCAGAATCAGGGACAGCCCCTCAGAATCAGGGACAGCCCCTCCGAATCAGGGACCGCCCCTCCGAATCAGGGACCGCCCCTCCGAATCAGGTACAGCCCCTCCGAATCAGGTACAGACCCTCCGAATCAGGGACAACCCTTCCGAATCAGGGACCGCCCCTCCGAATCAGGGACCACCCATCCAAATCAGGGACCGCCCCTCCAAATCAGGGACCGCCCCTCCAAATCAGGGACCGCCCCTCCGAATCAGGGACCACCCCTCCGAATCAGGGACAGCCCCTCCGAATCAGGGACAGCCCCTCCGAATCAGGGACAGCCCCTCCGAATCAGGGACCACCCCTCCAAATCAGGGACCACCCCTCCGAATCAGGGACCGCCCCTCCGAATCAGGGACAGCTTCTCCGAATCAGGGACCGCCCCTCCGAATCAGGGACCACCCCTCCGAATCAAGGACAGCCCCTCCGAATTAGGGACAGCTTCTCCGAATCAGGGACCGCCCCTCCAAATCAGGGACAGCCCCTCCGAATCAGGGACAGCCCCTCCGAATCAGGGACAGCCCCTCCGAATCAGGGACCACCCCTCCAAATCAGGGACCACCCCTCCAAATCAGGGACCACCCCTCCGAATCAGGGACAGCCCCTCCGAATCAGGGACAGCTTCTCCGAATCAGGGACAGCCCCTCCGAATCAGGGACCGCCCCTCTGAATCAGGGACAGCCCCTCCTAACCAGAGACAGCCCCTCCAAATCAGGGACAGCCCCTCCTAATCAGGGGCAGCCCCTCCTAATCAGGGACAGTCCCTACAAATCAGGGACAGCCCCTCCGAATCAGGGACAACCCCTCCGAATCAGGGACAGTCCCTCCGAATCAGGGACAGTTGGGAGCCATGGTGGCGGACACTGAGGGGTTGGTAAGATAGAGAAGTCTGGCAGCAGCATTCATGATAGACTGAAGAGGGGATAGACTATGGAGAGGGAGGCCAATGAGAAGAGATTTCCAATAATCAAGGTGCGAGATAACGAGGGAGTGAATGAGTAGCTTGGTGGTCTCATTACTTAGAAAGGGGCGTATTTCAGAGATGTTACTGAGGTGAAGTCTACAAGTTGTCGCTAGTGATTGGATTTGGGGCTGAAAGGACCGGTCAGACTCTAGGATTAT
>BLSH010229667.1:182434-192526 GCA_018402905.1 Glandirana rugosa | reverse complement strand
AGGGCTGGCGACATACGTTTTACTACCGGCCCTTCACCGACTCAATAGGACTGACCCGTAGTATACTGCAGGAGTCCTATTGTTCGGCGGCGCGCGGGCCCCCCCGCGCGTAACGCCGCTAGCCACCACACCCTCCAGTCAGACTGGGGGGCGTTATGGCTAGAGCCATTTCGCGAAGCTAGGCTTCGTGAAATGGTACACTGGTCGGCACTGGATAGTGCCGACTAGTGTCACATTATGTCCTTAGCGGTGGGATCTGGTGGTCCCTCGGACGGGTCCCTGGTGGTCCCTACACGGGTGGGTCCTGGTGGTCCCTCGGCTAGACCCGGTGGTGGTCTAGGGGGGTCTCCCTGGTGGCCCAGATCGGCTCCCTGGTGGTCCTGGGTGGGCACATCCCTGGTGGTCCCTGGGCAGGCTCCCTGGTGGTCTAGGGTGGCGATTCCTGTATTACACTGTGATCAGCCGTGATAGGTCACGGCTGGTCACATGGTAAAGTGCTTCGGATCGAAGCGCTTTACCGAGATCGGTATTGCGGGGGGTCAGACTGACCTCCCACACCACCGATCGCCGCAATGCGCGCCCCCCCGGGCGCGCGGCGGCTTGTTATCCTGAGGACGTCATATGATGCCCAGTCAGGATAACTCAGCCACTTCCCGGCCATCATTTTGCATACAGCGGTCGGGAAGTGGTTAATGAATAAATTGAATAGAATTGGTCCCAAGACAGATCCTTGAGGTACCCCACTCATCACTCCAGACCAGTCTGAGTACAAAATCTTATGTTGGCTGTTGTGTCTCCCGTACTGACGTGCACTAAGCGATCGTACGACCGAGCCTAACATGGTGACGTGTTGCGAGCGTATAAAGAGGAAGTTCAAGTTTGATTGATTTGTGAATTAGGAACGTAGGTTTACACAAACTGACATTTCCGGGCGTTCCTGACTTCTGAGCATGCGTGTTTTGCACGTACAGCTGTGTTGGACCGACTTCTCTGCACACACGAATCAACAGTCATACAACCACTTGTTGTACAACCAAACTTTTCTAGTCTGCTCATCCAACTTCTGTTGTACGACCATCGTACGTCGGCGTACTAACGGTCGGATGATCGTACGACCGTCGCACCGTGTGTACGAGGCTTTCTAGAAGTTTAGAGGTGAATGAGCACAAGATAGGTCTAAAGCACCGTACACGCGGTGCAACGGTTTACAACAACGGTCGGACAACCAGCTTGTTGTACGATCATCCGACCGTTAGTACGCACGATTACAACAGTTGTACAACAGAAGTTGTATAAGCAGACTAGAAAACTTTGGTTGTACAACAAGCGGTCGTACGACCGTTGTACCGTGTGTACAGAGAAGTTGCCCAAACAAAGTTGTACTGTGCATAACACGCACGCTCAGAAGTCAGGAACGCCCAGAAGTGTCAGTTCTGGGAAACCTACGTTCCTAATTCACAAATCACTTTCACCTGAACTTCCTCGTTATACGCTCGGAACACGTCACTACGTTCGGCTTGGTCGTACAGTCGCTTAGTGCATGTCAGTATGTGAGACACAACAGCCAACATCCAACTTGGTCAAAAGTTGGACATCCGGTTGTACAACCGTTGCACCCGGGGCTTTAAAGTGGAGTTCCACCCAGGAATTTTTTTTTTTTTTTTTGAATCCCCTTTTTTTAATACTAAATAGATGTAACCTTTTGTTTCCTTACTTTCATACCGCCTAGTAATTCCATGTATTTTTTACTCACAATTTCGTTCCTCTCACTGCTGGACTTTTCCATTTTAGGTGAGGACTAGAGTTGATCGAACCTCTGGAAGTTCGGGTTCTGCTGGTTCGGCCGAACTTCGGGACAAAGTATGGGTTCTGGTCCGAATAGGACCCGAACTTTGACCTGGACCCCGAACCCCATTGAAATCAATGGGGACCCAAACTTTTAGGCACAAAAATGGCTGTAACAAAGTCCTGGAAAGTCCCAGAGGTCTGCAAAAGGAAGGAAAATGGGGGTAAGGGTCGGACAAGTGCTCTACAAAGAAATGGGGATAGGGAAATAACTTAAAATAATGGAAAAAAAAAATCACATAAAAAAATCAAAAATGGAGGTGGATGTGGACCATCTTCAAACTGTGTGAGAAAAGTATAAATTAGCGGGAGAAGCCATAGCAGTGTTCTAAAATCATCTTCAAACTGTGTGTGAAAAGTATAAATTAGACGGGAGAAGCCATATCACTGTTCTACAATCATCTTCAAACTGTGTGTGAAAACTATAAATTAGCCGGGAGAAGCCATATCACTGTTCTAAGAACAGTGATATGGCTTCTCCCAGCTAATTTATACTTTTCTCAAACAGTTTGAAGGTGATTGTAGATACTACAATCACCTTCAAACTGTGTGTGAAAAGTATCAATTAGCAGGAGAAGCCATATCACTGTTCTACAATCATCTTCAAACTGTGTGTGAAAACTGTAAATTAGCAGGGAGAAGCCATATCACTGTTCTAAGAACAGTGATATGACTTCTCCCCGCTAATTTATTCTTTTCACACACAGTTTGAAGATGATTTTAGAACACTGCTATGGCTTCTCCCGCTAATTTATACTTTTCTCACACAGTTTGAAAATGGTCCACATCCACCTCCATTTTTGATTTTTTTATGTGATTTTTTTTTTTAATTATTTTAAGTTATTTCCCTATCCCCATTTCTTTGTAGGGCACTTGTCCCACCCTTACCCCCATTTCCTTCCTTTTGCAGACCTCTAGGACTTTCCAGGACTTTTTTTACAGCAATTTTCAAAACTTTTATCAAATTACCAGAACCCCGGACCCGAACCCGGACTTTTTTTGAAAAGTCCGGGTTCGGGTCTGGGTCCCGGACACCCAAAAGTTCGGTACGGACCCGAACTTTACAGTTCGGGTTCGCTCAACTCTAGTGAAGGCATCTGAAGCCCATCCTGGGTCTCCTGGCATCTCTTCCTGAAAGAAGTGCATGCTGGGTGACCATCATGCATTCCTCGATCTCGGTCCTCCTTAAATTGTGTAATTTCCTGTCTGGAAATAACGGGATTTTACAGTACAGGGAAGCCCACTGACTCCTGGGAAATGATGAGTCACATCTCCCAGGAGGCCAGGCGGAGCAGGAAGTGAGGAGATGAGCCTAGAACAGTGTTTCTCAACTCCGGTCCTCAGGACCCACCAACAGGCCAGATTTTAAGTATTACCTTGGGGAGATGCAGACTAGAACACTGCAATCACTGAGCAGCAAATGATATCACCTGTGATGTATTTCAGTTATCCTGCAAACCTGGCCTGTTTGTGGGTCCCGAGGACAGGAGTTGAGAACCACTAGCCTAGAAGATGACCTAAAAGGGGCAGATTACAGAGACCACCTAGCAACAAGCGACTTAGGGCGAGTATAAAATAGTTTTTTTATTCAAAGGTAAGTCTATATAGGGAAAGGACTTGTAAAAAAAAAAATTTCTTCGCTTTAAGTTCTTCAGGTTGGTGAATAGAAAAATTCTTTACCATTTCCAATTCTTCTTTCCAGCAGATGGCCAGCACAACAGTGATAACATCGAGGAAGTTCTGATCACTTCTGACATAGGAGAAGATGATGACATAACATCCAATTCTTCAGAAGAAAACCCCATCACCCCGTATTTCCATCCAGAACTTCAATGTGAGGATCTGTCATCTGATCCCTCCATACATGGGGGGTTTTATCCCGATTATGCACCCCCCACCACCTATCCTACGGCCTGCACTGCGGGGGACCATTTCCCGTTTGATGAGTGTGGTGAAGGTTTTGCTGAGAAAGCTGAACTTGTGCCTCCACAGACAGTCCGCACCATTCAGAAGCTTCATCCATGTCCCGAGTGTGGGAAATGTTTTCCCTGCAGATCAGGCCTGATCAGACACGAGAGGGTTCACTCGGGGGAGAAGCCGTATTCCTGTCCCGAATGTGGGAAACGATTCCCCCGCAAATCGGCTCTCATCAGACATGAAAGCATTCACACGGGGGAGAAGCCGTATTCCTGCCCTAAGTGCGAAAAAAGCTTTTCCCGCAAATCGGCTCTTCTCATACACTAGATCATTCACACGGGGGAGAAGCCCTATTTGTGTTTCAAGTGCGGGAAATGTTTCCCCCGTAAATCGGATCTTGTCATTCACGAGCGAGTTCACACGAAGGATAAGCCGTACGCGTGTTCCGAGTGCGGGAAATGTTTCTCCCAGAAATCTGAACTAATCAAACACAAAAGGGTCCACACGGGGGAGAAGCCATATACGTGCTCGGAGTGCGGGAAGTGTTTTTCTCAGAAATCCATCCTCAACAGACACGAAAGGGTCCACACGGGCGAGAAGCCGTTTTCGTGCTCGGAGTGCAGCAAATGCTTTTCCCGCAAATCGTATCTCATGGTGCACAAGAGGGTGCACACGGGGGAGAAGCCGTATTCCTGTCCCGAGTGCGGCAAATGTTTTTCCCACAAAATGGCTCTCAACAGGCACGAGAGCGTCCACACGGGGGACAAGTCATATTCCTGTTCTGAGTGCGGGAAATGTTTTACCCAGAAACTGCACCTTATTAAACACGATCGGGTTCACACCGGGGAGCGGCCGTATTCCTGCGCAGAGTGCGAGAAATGTTTTTCCCAGAAGTCGGATCTTAGCAGACATCAGAGGGTTCACACTGGGGTGAAGCCATATTCCTGTTCCTTATGTGGGAGGTCTTTTTCCCGTAAATCGTATCTGATTGCACATGAAAGAGTTCACCAGGGGGAGTAACCAAACTGATCGGGGGGGTCTTCCAATACTTCAGACTGCACCCCAGGCATTTGGGGGTCTTCATGGAGAGGAGGTATAGGAAAACCAAGATGTACCTTATGTCACATCCAGTGGATACCGTATCAGGATGTTGGGGTTCAGGAATACGCATGCACACGGGGGTCTTGTATTCCATGAGACATTAGCACTGCGATAATAAGAGAGTGATTTTCTGCACTCCAGAGATGCATAACGACAATTAAATGGCTTTATGAAAAAAAATTGCATCTCTAAGTGCCCGTTCACACAGGGGCGACTTGCGATCCGACTTGAGTCGCCCCAAGTCGCTTGACATTTGAAATCCCATTGAAATAAATGGGAGCCGTCTTAATAGACACGACTGAAGTCACTCCGACTTCAAAGCGACTTCTGAAAAGGTTCCTGTACTACTTCTAGGCGACTTCTATCCGACTTGTGCCCATAGGATTCAATAGAAGTCGCCTCCAAGTCGGATCCCCCATCTATATGGAAGCGACTTTACAGTTAAAAAGAATAGAATTTATTTTTAGGCAGCCCCCTCCCTCCCTCCCTTCTCTGATTGGTCAAGGCAAAGTCGCCTGGCAAAAGTCGTGTTGTAAAGTCGCCTGAGGTCCTTGAAGTAGTGCTGGAAGTCGCGCTGAAGTCGCCTAGCGAAGTCGCACAGAAGTCGGGTCGCCCCTATGTGAATGCAGGCTAAGAAATGCAGTTTAACTGCTTCACCCCCGGAAGGATTTCCCAGGTTAGGACCAGAGCCCTTTTTACGATTCGGCGATGCGTCGCTTTAACTGACAATTGCGCGGTCGTGCGACGTTGCACCCAAACAAAATTTGCGTCCTTTTTTTCTCACAAATAGAGCTTTCTTTTGGTGGTATTTGATCACCGCTGCGTCATTTCTGATCACCGCTATAAACAAAAAAATAGCGACAATTTTGCATAAAAAAAACTAATTTCATACTTTTTGCTAAAATTCAAATCCAAAAAAAAAAATATAAAAAAATTCATAGGTTTTGGCCGATTTATATTTTTCCTCATATTTTTGGTAAAAAAAAAAATCGCAATCTGCGTTTATTGATTGATTTGCGCAAAAGTGGCCGCGTTTACGGATGATGAGAATTAATTTCTGGGATTTTTAAATATTTTTTTATTTTTTACTAGTAATGGCGGCGATCTGCAATTTTTATCGGGACTGCGATATTGCGGTGGACATGTCGGACATTTTTGACACTTTTTTGGGACCAATGACATTTATTCAGCGATCAGAAATTTAAATGTCCACTGATTACTGTATAAATGTTATTGGCAGTGAAGGGGTTAGCCTGCAGGGGGCGATCTAGGGGGTAACTGTGTTCCCTGGGTGTTCTAACTGTGAGGGGGCTGGGCTACCAGGGGCACCAGAGATCTAACTGATCCCAGTGACAGGGATCAGTAGATCTCTTATGTCCCCATTGACAGAGCGGGGGACCACCGTGTTTACATCAGCGGTTCCCCTTTCTTTCACTCTGGCCGCTCATCGCGGCTCGCTGGGGGACATGGGGGCCGCCCGAGCCATGGGCACACTCCCGCGCTCGCCCCCTAGCTGCACTTGCGCGAATCGCCGCCTATTTACGGCGTTTTGCGGTAAGCGTCCACACTGCCGCCTTAAATATACAGTGCGCAGTGTGGAACCGGTTAAGGCACAGAGGAAAACCAAAGGCAGATCTATGGTCTCTGAACCATCCTTCTTACTAAGGGCCTCATTTACTAAAGTGTGAAATAAGGGGACGCAAACACAAATTCAATTGGAAAATAATTCTTGGGAAAAAAAATAATAAAGCCACTTTTAATTTTTTTTTTAATTGAGTGGGAAAGGGTTAAAACTAGGGATGCACTGATACCAATTTTTTTAATAGTATTTGCCGATACCAATTACCAATACCTACCTGTTCTGTTTACACTTCACCTGTCAGCAATGGTACAAAGCATTGAAAAGTTATTTGCAAATTAAATCTTTTTTTTTTTTTTTAATTTTTTGAGCTTTTTTCAATGTGAAACGTGTGAATATATGTGAAAAGTCTAAAAATATTAATGAACAAAGCAAACAGAAACTAAAAAAAAAATAGTAATAATTTAGTTTTTAAATATAAGTGAACACAAAAAAATCAGCAGGAAAATAATAATTAAATGGAGAAGGAGAATTAGGGCTGATTAGAGTAAATTAAGGGCTAATAAGGGGTTAAACAGAGGAATATTTCACCACTTCAGCCTCAGAAGGATTTCGCACTTTTTGCGATTCGGCGCTGCTTCGCTTTAACGGACAATTGCGCGGTCATGCGACGTTGTACCCAAACTAAATTTGCGTCCTTTTTTCCCCACAAATAGAGCTTTTTTTTGGTGGTATTTGATCCCCTCTGCGTCATTTCTGATCACCGCTATAAACAAAAGAAGAGCGACAATTTTGCACGAAAAACTACTTTTCTTACTTTTTGCTAAAATACTAATCCAAAAAAAAAAAATATAAAAAAACATTTTTTTTCATCGGTTTTGGCCGATTTATATTCTTCCTCATATTTTTGTTAAAAAAAAAAAATTGCAATCACCATTTATTGATTGGTTTACGCAAAAATGTCTGCGTGTAGGAATGATGAGTATTCATTTCTGGAGTTTTTATTTTTTACTAGTAATGGCGGCGATCTGCGATTTTTAGCGGTACTGCGATATTGCAGCGGACATGTCGGACCATTTTGACACTTTTTTGGGACCATTGGCATTTAACTGTGTAAATGCCATTGGCAGTATAGGGGTTAACCTGGAGGGGGCGCTCTAAGGGTTAACTGTGTTCCCTCAGTGTGTTCTAACTGTATGGGGGCTGGGCTGGCAGGGGGAGGGGAGTGATCACGGCTCCCATATCCAGGAAGCCTGTGATCACAGCCCTTCCTCCTCTGTCAGAACGGAGATCCGTGTTTACTTACATGGACCTCCGTTCTCTCACTGGGGGGGTAGCCATCGCTGGTAGCCGGCGGAAATCGACTCCTCCCTACCCGCTCCCTGCCCCCCCCCCCCCAGTGAACGCTCACAATGCTAGTTATCGCGGCCACCGTCAGGTGACGGCGCTTTGCGATAACGAGCCACTTTGCCGCCGTCATGCTGTGGCGGGAGGTCAGCAAGTGGTTAAGTAAAAAAAAACTTTTTTTACTTGACAGGTTGCTTTAAACTGACCCTATCTGCAGACGGAAGTTCATCCGTTTGATCCGTAGATGAATAAGCAGAAAGATACAAAATTAAACAATGTTTCCTTTTATCTTTTTGTTTTGGCACTGAGCAATGTTGCCCCAGCATTTTTTTTTTTTTACACTTTGTTTACACTTCAGCTGTCAAGAGGGAATAAGTCATCGGTTGTTAACCAGTTGCCGACTGCCCGACGTGGCTTGACGGCGGCAATTTGGCTCGATATCACAAACCTCTGTCACCTGACGGCGGCTGCGAGATCGCGGATCCTGAGAGCGCACGCCACCGGAGGGGCATTCGCATGCTCACTGTGTTATGGGGGAGCGTTGGTAGGGTGGACTCGATGTCTGCCGGCTGTCCGCGATCCCCCTCCCCCGCAGAGACAGAATGAAGGTCCGTGTATGTAAACAATGGATCTCCGTTCTGATAGGGGGGAAGGAATGTGATCACAGGGTCCCTGTGTATGGGAGCCGTGATCACTCCCCTCCTCCACTCAGCCCCCACACAGTTAGTAACACAAACCAGGGAACACAGTTAACCCCTAGAGCGCCCCCTAGTGTTAACCCCTTCCCTGCCAGTGACATTTACACGGTAATAAGTGCATTTTCATAGCACTGATCGCTGTATAAATGCCAAATGTCCCACAAAAGTGTCAAAATGGTCCGACATGTCCGCCGCAATATCGCAGTACCGCTAAAAATCACAGATCGCCCCCATTACTAGTAAAAAATGTAAAAAAAACACATAAATGAATTCTCATTGTTCCTAAACGCAGCAACCTGTGCGCAAACCAATCAATAAACGGCGGTTGCAATTTTTTTTTTTTTTTTACCACAAATATGAGGAAGAATATAAATTGGCCAATGAATACATTTGTTTTTTTATATATTTTTTTTTGTATTTGTATTTTTATTTGCAAAATTGATGCACTTCTTCTGTTTATAGCGGCGATCAGAAATGACACAGAGGGGATCAAATACCGCCAAAAGAAAGCTCTATTTGTGGGAAAAAATGGACGTCAATTTTGTTTGGGTACAACGTCGCATGACCACGCAATTGTCAGTTAAAGCGACGCAGTGCCGAATCGCAAAAAGTGCTCTGGTCCTAAAGGGGGAAAAAAGGTGTTTATAATTTTTTTACATCTATTATACAAATGTTCTGCCTTTTCATTTTTGTTTTAAACTGAATGGGTTGTTTTACAAAGGGATCGTCTACATCAGGGATAAGCAAATAGCGGACCTCCAGCTGTTGAAAAACTACAAGTCCCATCATGCCTCTGCCTCTGGGTGTCATGCTAGTGACTGTCAGAGTCTTGCTATGCCTCATGGGACTTGTAGTTCTGCAATAGCTGGAGGTCCGCTAATTGCATATCCCTGGCCTACATATATTTAAGGCCCCTTTCACACTGAGGTGCTTCTAAACTGCCAGTAAAACACTGAGCACCTTTGAAGAGCTTTTCTGGGGCTTTTGCAGAGCTTTCCATTTATTTCAATGGAGAGGGGTTTTTATTCACCGCCCTGACAGCGCACTGCCCCGGTGTGAAAGCATTTGCTGATTTTAATGGAAATAGGTTTTCGTGAGATTTTCAGGCGCTTTTTTTTTTTTTTTTTTTTTGCCTCAAAGCGCCTGAAAAGCGCCTCAGTGTGAAAGGAGTCTAATTCAAAGTGTACTTGTTAAAAAAAAAAATTTCAATTTTGGATGGAGTGGAGAAGTGCTGATTCTTAGACCCCTTTCACACTGAGGCACTTTTCAGGCGCTTTCACGCTAAGAAAAAGAGTCTGAAAATCGTGCGAAAACCTATTTCCATTAACCACTTCCCGCCCGGCGTATTAACAAATGACGGCGGGGCGGGTGGTTCATTATCCTGATCGGACGTCTATTGACGTGATCAGGATAAGCCGCGATCGCACGCCCGCCAGTCGGCATTACTGACCATCGGAAGCCTTTTACCATGTGATCAGCCATGACCAATCACAGCTGATCACACTGTAAATAGGAAAAAAAATTTTTGCCTTTTGCTCTACTCAGGTCTGCAGACCTGAGCAGCGGAGAGCCGATCGGCTGCATGCCTGATGGGGGGGGGGGGGG
>BLSH010229667.1:168053-182424 GCA_018402905.1 Glandirana rugosa | reverse complement strand
GTGACTACCCGTGAGTATCCGTCGTGTTTATCCACCGTGACGACCCGTGACTATCCTCAACCAGGACCACCAGGGAGCCCCCCCCCCCCAGGGACACCATGAGGAGGCCGCCCAGGACCACCAGGGAGACAATATGGAGGCCGCCCAGGACCAACAGGGAGCCCACACTAGACTACCAGGTAAGGGCAATACAGTGCACTGTAGGGATGGCACTGTGCCCATATATGATGCTTGCCAGTGCCATCCCTAACAGTGCTATATGCACCAGTGCCCACCAGTGCAATATACCAGTGCCCACCTGTGCCACCTATCAGTGCCCACCTGTGCCACCTATCAGTGCCCAGCAGTGCCACCTATTTGTGCTGCCTATGAGTGCCCATCAGTGCCGCATATCAGTTCCTGTCAGTGTTGCTTATCAGTGCCACCTATCAGTGCGCATCAGTGCTGCATATATGTGCCCCATCATCAGTGCAACTTTATCAGTGCCACCTCGTCAGTGCCAATCTGTACTGCCTCATCAGTGCCCGTCAGTGTAGTCTCATCAGTGCCCGTCAGTGTAGTCTCATCAGTGCCCGTCAGTGATGGAGAAAATGTACTTATACAAAGTTCTTTGACAGAAACAAAGACATTTTTTTCAAAATTTTCGGTCTTTTTTTATTTGTAGCGCAAAAATTAAAACCGCAGGGGTGATCAAACACCACCAATAGAAAGCTCTATTTGTGGGAACAAAATGATAAAAAGTTTGTTTGGGTGCAGCGTCGCACGACCTCGCAATTCTCATTCAAAGCGCAACAGCACTGAAAGGTGAAAATTGGTCTGGGCAGGAAGTGTTCTAAGTGCCCGGTATTGAAGTGGTTAAAATCAATGAAAGGTGGTGAAAATAACACCCCTCACCATTGAAATGAATGGAAAGCTCCTCAAAAGCGTCTGAAAAGCTCTTCAAAAGTGCCTGAAAAACTCTTCAAAAGCGTCTGAAAAGCTCTTCAAAAGCTTTCGGTGTTTTACTGGCAGTTTAGAAGCGCCTCAGTGTGAAAGGGGCCTTGGGGACACCGGTTCGGGTGACACCTGTCAGAGAGTGGATTTCTCTTTCTTGGGAGAAATTTCCTTTTCACTTCCTGTTGACAAGTAAAATTCTTGAGAGAGGAAATGAAGACAAATCTCCCCAAATGTACACAGACAGTGGGGGGAAAAAACTCGTCAGGGGATTTGACCCTTCCTTACTATATGCAAACTACAGTATCAATATTTTGTATTATTTTTTCATTATTTCAATAATAAAATTATATTTTTTTTTATGATATTATTATTTCAATAATTTTTATTAAAAGTTCATGTAAAAGTACAGAGAAAAATAAATATGTGTTATATGAACATGACAGAAGATTATAATCGTCTTATAAATATTGAAAGCAGTAATAAACTCAAAAGCAAACATTTATTATATGACAGCTTAACAATTCTTAGATGCGACGGCCGCGTTCGTTTTCTTTTTTTAGGCTTTCTTTCTGTTTTCTGGTGACACGGCCAGTAAGTCTGTTGCTTTTCGGAAAAAAAAAAAACAAGCTCTCCAGCAGAATGTATCAGTTTACATGGATGAGACAAACCAATTACCACTGACAGGGGTGCTTACAATGATCAGATTTTATTTATTTATTTAAATACTTTATCCCAAAATGAAAAAATAAAAACAGTTTGCTGTAACTTCTTATAAAGTGTGAGCTGGAGTTTGGCTTTAACCACTTCAGCCCCGGAAGGATTTCCTATATTAGGACCAGAGCACTTTTTGCGATTCGGCACTGCGTCGCTTTAACTGACAATTGCGCGGTGGTGCGACGTTGTACCCAAACAAAATTTACGTCCTTTTTTCCCTACAAATAGAGCTTTCTTTTGGTGGTATTTGATCCCCTCTGCGTCATTTCTGATCGCCGCTATAAACAAAAAAAGAGCGACAATTTTGCAAATAAAAAAATATTTCTTACTTTTTGCTAAAATACAAAAAAATATAAAAAAAAAAATTATTCATCAGTTTTGAATGATTTATATTCTTCCTCGTATTTTTGGTGTGCGCAAAAGTTGCCGCGTTTACAAACCATGAGAATTAATTTCTGGCGTTTTTACAATTATTTTTTTTTTACTGGTAATGGCGGCGATCTGCGATTTTTATCGAGACTGTGATATTGCGGTGGACAGGTTGGACATTTTTGACACATTTTTGGGACCAATGACATTTATTCAGCGATCAGAAATTTAAATGTCCACTGATTACTGTATAAATGTCATTGGCAGGGAAGGGGTTAACCTGCAAGGGGCGCTCTATGGGTAACGGTGTTCCCTAGGCGTGTTCTAACTGTGAGGGGGCTGGGCTGCCAGGGGCACAAGAGATCTAACTGATCCCAGTGACCGGGATCAGTAGATCTCTTAGATGCGGGTAACTGCCGTTTTTACATCGGCGGTTCCCCTTTCTGGCTCTGTCACCGGCTTCTATTTACTGTCATTGGCTGACAGGTGATCACGTGGTAAAGGGCCCGCTGTGATTGGCCCTTTACCCTGTTCTGTGATCAGCTGAGTCCCAAGAACTGGGCGGCCACAGAGCGCGCCTCAAGAATGGGAGGACGTACATGGATGAGACAATTGGGGTTCGAACTCAATATATTGAGATATGAAGATGGCATTTCCTCTAGAGGGGAGCAGAGATTGTAGAGAAATGGTGAGATGTGACACAACTATTTAGGGTACGGCAGAACCAAGCCAGCACCACATCCCAAAAATGGAAAATCGAGAAAAGAAGAGAAAGACTGGTGGGACTTTATAAGTGCTGGTGTACCCCCCTATCTGAAAAGATATCACTAGTCCATAAGATAAAACAGTACAAACTTTATTTGGTACATTAAAATGATAACATGATCAAGTCCACCATACTGTGGAATGGAGACCAAATGTTAGTGACCCTAAATTTCCTTAAAATAGACCACAGAAAAAATGACAATCCATGGATGTATAGTGTGTAGATGGCCTAGAAGCCTGCTCACGCAATTGGTGAAACAGATGATGACCACGCCCAGATCGTAATGACGTTCCTATCCATGAATCATGCAGTGATCCTTGCTTGTCCAACGCGTTTCGCCCTTGGGATTGAGCTTCTTCAGGGGGTCGTGGGAAGCAGGGGAGGGCTGGGCTGGGGGGCAGGGTGGCAATCCATGGATGTATAGTGTGTATATGGCCTAGAAGCCTTCTCACGCAATTGGTGAAACACATAATGACCACGCCCAGATCGTAATGACGTTCATATCCATGAATCACGCAGTGATCCTTGCTTGTCCAACGCGTTTCGCCCTTGGGATTGAGCTTCTTCAGGGGATCGTGGGAAGCAGGGGAGGGCTGGGCGGCAATTGCCCCCCAGGCCACCCTAACTTACATTCAAAATGGCCGACGGCCGCTGTCCGCTCACACTTTTTTCTTCTTGTGGAGAAAGGAAGTAGGGGCCAGGGGCGCAGCCACCAACTAACTGCAGGCAAAGGGGGGGCGCCCAGGGCCGGCCCTACCATGGATCCCGCTGGGCCCATTGGGCTGCCTCGGGGGTGGCGCCACCGGATTACACAGAGCAGGGATCTCCCTCTTACAAAGTCCTACCTCTTGAACCAGCTTCTATAATAGACAGCACACTGGTGATGTCTATCATAGGAGCCGGTCCAGGAGGCGGACTTCATATGATAGCGGCTGCGCCAGGTAAGCGGGAGATCCCCGCTCTGTGTAATCCGGAGGCTCTCCTCTCTCTGCATAGCAGGCTGCATTGGATGGGCACTGGCGAGGCTGCATTGATGGGCACTGATCAGGCTGCACTGATTAGGCTGTGCTGATGGGCACTGGCGAGGCAGCATTGGTGGGCACTGGTGAGGCTGCATTGATGGGCACTGATCAGGTTGCACTGATTAGGCTGTGCTGATGGGCACTGGCGAGGCAGCATTGGTGGGCACTGGTGAGGCTGCATTGGTGGGCACTGATGAGGCTGAATTGATGCATTATTTTTGTTAATCCTTCTATGTTGCTATTAACATTAAATTATGTTACCACATTGCATCATATTTGTCTTGCTTCATAACATCAATATCAGTTCTAAAATCAGGTGGGCATGGATGGTGAGCTGATTCGGTGGTTCAATGGGCCACTTGACTGGACTTGCCCCCCGGACCTAAGGCTGCCAGCCCTCCCCTGGTGGGAAGGATCAAGAAATAAAGTCACTGTCAGAATAGAAACCAAACATAGGACGTTGAGGCTTGCGGGGCGGCCTCAGTAGATGGTATCTCAGGTCAATGCCCTAAATGTAGCGACTCTGGATCTTAGTTAGTTGGATCACTCCTATCTTCAGGAAGCAAATGGGTACATATAGATAAAAAGGTTGTTTGCACTACCAAAAACGAACCCGTATCTAATTGCCCTTGATATCACTATGCCACTATTGTGCTCAAAGTGCCGGGTGGCCATTAACGGTCCATCCTATTGTTGCCACATCTTCCAGCCATGGAGACGGTTGCAAGATTCCAAGCCTTGGGAGATGTAAAAGAAAACAAGCCTGCTAACTCGATCCTGACTCGGATGGAATAGACAACGGCCGGCTGTCCTGGTGAGATGTATCATTGTTCAGGAACATTCAAATAAGAGAAAAAACAAAAAAAAGTCAATAAATCCCCCAATATGGCCGATCATTCAGAATATAATAGACGGTGTGAGGTCACTGAGGCTCGATGTCAGAGATCCACCAGGGAGGAGATTTCTGGAGAGAATAAAGTGAGGCTGAAGGCCATGGATTATTATGGTCAGACATCATTTGAAATTCAATGTTTTTCCAGAATGAAACCATAAAAAGCAGTGTGCCAGATCAGAGGCGTAACTAGAACCTTCAGGGCCCAGAAACCATGAAGGCCCCCCCCGACCTCTGGCCTGGGCCCTTTCCTCTGAGCCCAGAGGTGGAACACCAGGGCCTGGTCGCAAGTGCGACCTTTGTGACCCTGGTAGTTCTGGCGTCAGTAAGTTTTTATTTTATTATTTTTTTAGCATTTTTGTTTTTTTTTAAACTTTCAATATTATATTTTACCGTTTTTTTTAGAAGCCCCATTGGGATCTTTGGTGAGATATCAAGGGTCTAAAATAAGTAGACCTCTGATGTTCCACCTTTAAGACAGGGCATGGAGATTGAGGACACAGCCCTTAACCTCCATCTCTGCAGCCTCAACTGCATGGAATGAATGGACAGGAAGAGCTCTGTATGGAGCTTCCTAGTCATTCACAAACTGAAGCATAGTAAACATAGTTTACTACGTCTCAGTTATGAATGGACTTACGGATCACTGACTCTATTCATTCAGACAAGGAAAGGGACGGTAAATGACACCTTTACCGGCCCTTTGCCCTCCCCCTCTCTCCACCCTGACAAATCCCCTGCAGGCCACAGCAGCCCAGGAGAGGGGGGACCCGGCAGAGCTGCGGGGGACACGAAAGGGGGCAGGACAGAGCACAGGGGGGCAGGATAGCAAAGCTGGATAGGAGGAGAGGCGGATGCCACAGCATATAGAGGAACCAATCTCTTAATTTTCCTCCTGCAGCCGCTGAATGCCTAGGGAAAGGAGAGGAGGAGATGCGCACATTCAGCTGCTGCAGGAGGAAAATTAAGAGATTGGTTCTTCTATATGCAGCAGCCCCTGCCTCTCCTTCTATCCATGTGTACAGGGGGGCCAGGTTGTCATTGCGACCCCTGCGACCCCTGTAGATACTCCCCTGTGACAGATAGATTGATATTTCATGGAATAAAATAAGAAGAGATCCTGTGGGGTGGACTATGCTAACTAGAGATGAGAAAACAGGAAATGTGCCCTTGCCTACCTTGCTTTGTGCACTGGTCCAAATCATTTGGTGGAGGGGGAATTATGGTGTGGGGTTGTTTTTCAGGGGTGAGTTTGGCCCCTTAGTTCCAGTGAAGGTGTCAGCATACCAAGACATTTTGGACAATTTCATGCTCCCAACTTTGTGGGAAGAGTTTGGGGATGGCCCCTTCCTGTTCCAACATGACTGCTCACCACTGCACAAAGCAAGGTCCATAAAGACATGGATGAGTGAGTTTGGGGTGGAGGAACTTGACTGGCCTGCACAGAGTCCTGACCTCAAACCGATAGAACATCTTTGGGATGACTTAAAGTGGAAACTGTGAGCCTGGCCTTCTCATCCAACATCAGTGCCTGACCTCACAAATGCGCTTCTGGAAGAATGGTCAAACATTCCCATAGACACTCCTAAACCTTGTGGACAGCCTTCCCAGAAGAGGTGAAGCTTTAATAGCTGCAAAGGGTGGGCCAACCCAATATTGAACCCTACAGACTAAGACTGGGATGCCATTAAAGTTCATGTGCGTGTAAAGGCAGGTGTCCCAATACTTTTGGCAATATAGTGTATGTGCAGGGGGAGGGATGCAGACATTATAAGTCAATCTTTTTATCGCTCGGCCAGTTCTGCTTTATCAGAAATCAAATCATTTTCCTATTTTTTGTTTTTTCATTGGAAGGAAAAGAGCACATTTATCATTATTCCTTTTATCCCTTTTATGTAATTGGCTAAAGCGATCTTCTTATGTCTCAGTATTCCACCATATAATGTATATGAGGATTTTTTTTTCATCCTTATCCTCCATACCAGCCTTTCTCAACCTTTTCAACACCGAGGAACCCTTGAAATAATTCTGCGGTCTCGGGAAAACCCCTGCGAAAAAATAAAAATCTACAACTCATGATACATTAGTGTGATGGTCAATGGGAAGAATGCTCCTTACACTTGTGGTCATTGGGAAGAACGCTCCTTACACTTGTGGTCATTGGGGAGAATCACCCCCTTACAGATAGCTAAAAAGATCAATGGTATCATTGGGAATTTATCTGAGAAGTAGAAATTGACCATTGCTAAAGGAACCCCTAGCAACCTCTGGAGGAACCCTAGAGTTCCACGGAACCCTGGTTGAGAAACCCTGCTCCATACATATCATCGGTTATTTTTTGTAACAGTTTTGGGTTTCCAGTTTTTTATGTAAATAAAGTTTTGCAATGATTCAAAATATATTTTGTGTCTTTTATTAGGACAGAGAATAACGGGAACCCTCCCAGTGACTGCCCCACCTGACCATCACAACTACCATCATAGAGTCAATAGTATGAGTACCCCTCTCCACATGATGGAGTTCAGGGGTCTCCAGTGAATGTTCTTGGTAATACTCCATCATACAAAGACATTGAAGACAATTGTGCTCTTCCAACCTCGTGGTAACAGTTTGGTGAAGACCCTTTTCTGTTCCACCATGACTGCGCCCCCACGTATACAAAGCCAGCTCCATAAAGACATGGTGTGACCAGTTTGGTGTGGAGCAACTCAAGTGTCCTGCACAGAGCCCTGACCTCAACTCTACTGAGCACCATTGCAATGAATTGGAACACCGTTTGTGTTACATCAGTACCTGACCTCACAAATGGGCACACATTCCTACAGGCACCCTCCAAAATCTTATGGAAAGCCTTCCCAGAAGGACAGAAGGAGGAATGCAGCTCCATAAAGACTTGGTGTCACCAGTTTGGTCTGGAGGAACTTGAGTGTCCTTCACAGAGCCCTGACCTGATCACCTTTGGGATGAATTGGAACGTTGATTGTGAGCCAGGCCTTCTCGTCCAACATCATTACCTGAGCTCACAATTGAGCGCACATTCCCTATAGACACCTTCCAAAATCATGTGGAAAGCCTTCTCAGAAGAGTGGAGGACGTTATAGCTACAAAGGGTGCCAACTCCATAATAATGGTGATTGATTTGGAATGGGCTTCCCAACAAGCTCATATAGGGGGCAGTTTGATGAAGACCCTTTTCTGTCCCACCCTGATTGTGCCCCTGTGTAAATAGCTAGCTCCATAAAGACTCGGTGTGACCAGTTTGGTGTGGAGGAACTTGAGTGTCCTGCACAGAGCCCTGACCTCAACCCTACTAAACACCTTTGGGATGAATTAAAACACTGATTGTGTTCCAACATCAGTACCTGACCTCACAAATGGCCACAAATTCCTACAGACACCTTCCAAAATCTTATGGAAATCCTTTCCAGAAGGATGAATCCAGCTACATAAAGACATAATTGACCAGTTTGATGTGGATGAACGTGAGTGTCCTGTACAGATCTCAACTCTACTGAACACCTTTGGGATGAATTGGAATACCAATAGTGAGCCAGGTCTTCTCATCCACCATCAGTACCTGACCTCACAAATAGGCACAAATTCCCACAGACCCCTTGCCAAATCTTATGGAAAGCCTTCCCAGAAGGATGAATGCAGCTCCATAAGGACTCTGTGTGACCAGTTTGGTGTGGAGGAACTTGAGTGTCCTTTACAGAGTCCTGACCTCAACCCTACTGAACACCTTTGGGATGAATTGGAACGCTGATTGTGTTACAACATCAGGACCTGACCTCACAAATGGCCACAAATTCCTACAGACACCTTCCAAAATCGTGTGGAAAGTCTTCCCAGAAGGGTGGAGGATGTTATAGATACAAAGAAGGCCAACTCCATATTAACCCCTTCACGCCAACAGTACGCATGGACTTACTGGACGGAGCTTTTTGCAGTGGGGCTGCATATATGCGTATCTGTCTATGTACTGGGAGCGCGCTACGCAGCACGCTCCCAGCACAGAGACCGGGGTCTCAGCGGCAGCCTGGGGTCCCGTACTAAGGACACCTGAATGCTGTCATAGCCTCTGATTGGCTATCACAGTGATTAATCACTATTAAGCCCGCCCCTGTGTTTCTTTCTCTGTGAATGGAGGAGAGAGATACATTGTATCTCTCTGTCTCTTTGCAGATAGAAAAAAAAAACTGTAAAAAAAAATGTATTAATAATAATAATAATAATAGATACAAAAAAATAGCGGTTTGATCTTTGTCAGTGCCAAGGTTAGTGTTTAAGTCAAGTAAGGGTCAAAGGTCATGGTCAGTAAATTTTGGGCAGGATTTAAAAAAAAAAAAAAAAAATTTTTAACTGCTTGCCGACCAGCCGCCATCATTTTGCGATTGTGGGCGCCCGCGGGTCCAGCGGATTCGATGTCCGCCAGCGACCCGCAATTGCCGCAATTGTACAGAGGCAGAATGGGGATCTGCCGATGTAAACAAGGCGGATCCCCGTTCTGCCAGATGACATGACAGAGATCTGCTATTCCCAGTGATCGGGAACAGCGATCTCTGTCATGTTACAGTAAGCCCATCCCCCCTACAGTTAGAACACACCCAGGGAACACAGTTAAAGCGGTTGTCTACCCATTTTGTTTACTTTTATCTACAGGTAAGCCTAGAATAAGGCTTACCTGTAGGTAAAATGAATATCTTCTAAACCTGTATAGTTTAGAAGATATTCCCTCTCTAATCCGCTGCGGCGTTACGGCGCATGCGCCATGTATGTCCCGGCGCATGCGCCGTGTATGTCTCGGCAAAGGCCCGGCAATAGTTCCGGACCTTGCTGGAAAGACGGGTCCCGCGCGCATGCGCAGGAGTGACGTCTCGCGGCTCCGGCCAGTCACAGCGCCGGAGCCGCGTACCCGGAAGCAAGATACGAGGGAAGATGTCAGCTCCCTCAGAGGGGACCGAGCAGCCCAGTGGGATCTTCGTTTCAAGGTGAGTATTTCATAATGCATTTGCATACTAGCTCATTATGCTGTTGTCTTGCAGGTTTGTTTTTTTTTTTAATGGGTAGGCAACCGCTTTAACCCACTGATCGCCCCCTAGTGTTTACCCCTTCCCTGCCAATGACATTTATACATTGATCACTGCATTATTATAGCACCGATCAATGTAATAATGTCACTGGTCCCCAAAAAGTGTCATTTAGGATCAGATTAGTCCACCGCAATGTCGCAGTCCCATCGCTGACATTACCAGTAAAAACAATAAAAAAAAAAAAAGTTCCTACATCTATTCCCATAGTTTGAAGACGCGATAACTTTTGCGAAGACCAATCAATATACGATTATTGCGATTTTTTTTTTATTTTTTACCAAAAATATGAGGAAGAATATACATCGGCCTAAACTGATGAATACATTTTTTTTATAAATATATATATATTTTGGATATTATAGCAGAGAGTAATTTTTTTTTTTTTTTCAAAATTGTCGCTCTTTGTTTATAGCGCAAAAAATAAAAACCACAGAGGTGATCAAATACCACCAAAAGACAGCTCTATTTGTGGGGGGGAAAGGACGGCAATTTTGTTTGGGTACAACGTTGCGCAATTGTCAGTTAAAGCGACGCAAGGCCGAATCGCAAAAAGTACTCTGGTCAGGAAGGGGGGTAAATCCTTCTGGGGCTGAAGTGGTTGGTTAAAAAAATTTCTTTTACATTAGTATCAGTGTCATTGTGTTTAATGCAAACAAAAACAATTTCATACCTATTTTTTTTACGGCAAAGCAGCTCCTGGACCAATTTTCCGCGTTCCGGTTTGTGCGATTTGCTGTATTTGTTGTGCGACAAAGCGTGTTTTTTTCTAGGCAGGTGCTTTGTAACAAGGGTGCTGCAAGTGCAACGCACATTTTTTGCTCACATGTGGGGCGTAGAGGATGTACACATGGTTGCCCTACACTGCACTTTTCATTGGTGGGCGTGTTCAGGGATAACCGTCACTTTAAGCACTTCAGCCCCAGAAGATTTACCCCCCCCCCCTTAATGACCAGGCCATTTTTTGCAATACGGCACTGCGTTACTTTAACTGACAATTGCGCGGTCGTTCGATGTTGCACCCAAATAAAATAGATGTCATTTTTCCCCACAAATAGAGCTTTCTTTTGGTGGTATTTGATCACCTCTGCATCATTTCTGATCGCCGCTATAAACAAAAAAAAGAGTGACAATTTTGAAAAACAAACAATATTTCTTACTTTCTGCTATAAGGGCTGGTTCACACCACAAAAACGCACTGCAGATCCGTTCCGGATGCATTTCTGCATGTGTGTTTTTAACGTTTTTGATGCGTTTCCGGATTTCCGGACAGAGGCTGCGGACAGGATACAGAAGGTGGTCAGAGAGTGCGGACGTGAAACAGGAGGTGGTCAGAGAAGGCGGACAAGATACAGAAGGTGGCCAGAGGAGGCGGACAGGATACAGAAGGTGGACAGAGGCTGCGGACAGGATACAGGAGGTGGTTAGAGGATGCGGATGTGATACAGTAGGTGGTCAGAGAATGCAAACAGAAAACAGAAGGTGCTCAGAGGATACAGACAGGATACAGGAGGTGGTCAGAGGATGCGGACAGGATACAGGAGGTGGTCAGAGGATACGGACAGGATACAGGAGGTGGTCAGGCTGTGGACAGGATACAGGAGGTGGACAAAGGCTGTGGACAGGATACAGGAGGTGATCAGAGGATGCGGACAGGATACAGGAGGTGGACAAAGGCTGTGGACAGGATACAGGAGGTGGTCAGAGGATGTGGAGGTTATACAGGAGGTGATCAGAGGATACGGACAGGATACAGAAGGTAGTCAGAGGATGCAGACATAATACAGAAGGTGGTCAGAGGATGCAGACAGGATACAGGAGGTGGACAGAGGCTGCGGACAGGATACAGAAGGTGGACAGTGGCTGCGGACAGGATACAGGAGGTGGTTAGAGGATACAGATATGATACAGGAGATGGTCAGAGAATGTGGACAGGATACAGAAGCTGGTCAGAGGATGCGGACAGGATACAGGAGGTGGTCAGAGGATGCGGACAGGATACAGTAGGTGGTCAGAGAATGCGGACTGGATACAGAAGATGGACAGAGGCTGTGGACAGGATAGAGGAGGTGGTCAGAGGCTGCCGACAGGATACAGAAGGTGAACAGTGGCTGCGGACAGGATACATGAGGTGGACAGAGGCTACGGCCATGATACAGGAGATGGACAGAGGCTGCGGACAAGATACAGGAGGTGGTCAGAGGATGCGGACAGGATACAGGAGGTGGACAGAGGCTGTGGACAGGATACAGAAGATGGACAGAGGCTGTGGACAGGATAGAGGAGGTGGTCAGAGGCTGCCGACAGGATACAGAAGGTGAACAGTGGCTGCGGACAGGATACATGAGGTGGTTAGAGGATACAGATATGATACAGGAGATGGTCAGAGAGTGTGGACAGGATACAGAAGGTGGTCAGAGGATGCGGACAGGATACAGGAGGTAGACAGAGGCTGCGGACATGATACAGGAGATTGACAGAGGCTGCTTACAGGATACAGGAGGTGGTCAGAGGATGCGGACGTGATACTGGAGGTGATCAGAAGATGCAGACAAGATACAGGAGGTGGACAGAGGCTGTGGACAGGATACCGGAGGTGGTCAGAGGATGCGGACGTCATACAGGAGGTGCTCAGAGGATGCAGACAGGATACAGGAGGTGGTCAGATGATGCGGACAGGATATAGGAGGTGGACAGAGGCTGCAGACAGGATACAGGAGGTGGACAGAGGCTGCCGACATGATACAGGAGATGGACAGAGGATGCGGACAGGATACAGGAGGTGATCAGAGGATGCGGACATGATACAGGAGGTGGTCAGAGGATGCAGACAGGATACAGGAGGTGGACAGAGGCTGTGGACAGGATACAGGAGGTGGTCAGAGGATGCGGACGTAATACAGGAGGTGGTCAGAGGATGCGGACAGGATACAGGTGGTGGTCAGAGGATGCGGACGTAATACAGGAGGTGGTCAGAGGATGCGGACAGGATACAGGTGGTGGTCAGAGGATGCGGACAGGATACAGGAGATGGACAGAGGCTTTGGACAGGATACAGGAGGTGGTCAGAGGCTGCGGGCATGTTACAGGAGGTGGTCTGCCCAGCCAGGTCCTCGCTGTCCATCTCTCTCGCGGTGCCACTGCCAGTCCTTCGGCTCCCCAGCACTGTCCACTCTGAGGCTCCTCTTTCAGTCCGCACGGCTCCTGGCATTCGGCTTGCATCATGACATCATCAGCAGGCGCGGGTGGGCCAGTCGGCGTGGACTCAGCATTGGATTGTCTCTTGGATTTCCGGAACTGTGCATGCGTAGTTCTCACCTGAGCCCGTCGCAGTCACTTTTACTATTAGTGTTCGGCTCCTACTGCCATTTACGGGCAGGATATAAAGTGCCCTATTTTTTCGAGCTGCCCATAAATCCACGAGCAGTTGGCAACACTGGATATATGTGTCCCTAGGGAGTGCTTACTAACTGTGGGGGAGGTGCTTGTACTGTGAGAAGACAGAGATCCGTGTCCCTGCTTAGCAGAAACACAGGATCTTTATCTTCCCTACTAACAAAATGGAGATCTGCCTTTGTTTACATCAGCTGACCGCCGTTCTGTCTCTCTCGAGAACGATCAAAGGGTCTCGGCAGACATGGGGTCCAACCGGACCCGCTGTGTTTAGTCACAGAAGGAGCGGGTCGCCGGCGGCGCACGTGCATGACCCAGACCCAGAAGTGCAGGTATAGGGAAGCCGCCGTATATGTACAGTATAAGGTTGGGAAGCGGGTAAGCATTTTTTATTAAATTTATTTTATACCTTTTTTTTTCTTCATATTTTTTTATTCTTAATTTTTTTCCTATCACCAAGGAGGAGAATATCGATCTACAGACGATAACAATCTCATCTGCCGGTCAGATCGCTCCCTGACATTTGACACGTGGGATGGCGGGGACAATAGAAGAGAGACTTCCCAGTACAGACGATGGGGGAGAGGGGAGTAAAAAGGACAAAATATCTCAGCCAGTCTGTTGCTATGGGCAACGGCACCAGATTGTATAGGACTTGTGTTGGACATATTTTATTAATCCCCCTCCTATGTGTCTGGTGCCTGCACTGGGGCTCTGAGATCACAGGAAGGGACAAGCTGGAGGGGGCTGTGTGTATTAATGATGTATAGGAGGGGGGAGACTCTACAGTCCATTGATTATATCATTGCACAAATCATTGAAGAGAAAGTAAACACAGAGTGCCTACAAGAAAATGGCTGCTTCTATATAAACACTGAGTGGCTTCAAAAAAATGGCCACCCCAATATAAACACACATGGCTACAAGAAAATGGCCACCTCAGTATAAACATATTTGGCTACAAGAAAATGGCCACTGCTGTTTCAGGAGCATGCAGATTGTTGTTACTATGGTAACATGGGGACATGTTTACTTCTGGATGGAGAGGTGTGTACTTCCTGCAGGCCGGGCCCCCATTCCTCTCCAATCACTATGCCCACCACTGACAGCCGACAGTTTGTAAAGAAAACCTGGATTTCTCCCAGGGGGGGGATGTGTAAGGTAGGGGGAGAGACTGTGAGGACCCTGA